>PDGT01000098.1:644208-659509 GCA_003671415.1 Megathymus violae | reverse complement strand
GGTTGTCTATATATAAAATAATAGAAGTTTGCCGTTGGGCGCGCATCACAGAACTTCTGGATAGATTTTAGTTAAGTTTTCTAAGTTTTCGGCCGTGTCGGGGCGGCGTAGAATACTCCGCCCCAATCCCGTGCTGGCAGAACAGGCTGTGTGACGTAAGAGGCCACACAAGCCGGCCTGCATGGTGGTGGAGCTTCGCGTAAGGATTATATCATCAGTATTACTGTTAGAATTTTAAAAATATATATATTTGTTAGACATTAGGCCTTCATTTAAACAAATATACGAAATGTATATTTAATATGAAGGTATTAATGTTCTAAGAAACTACGATTTTTACAAGCACTACATGTTCGATATTTTTTTTTTATATTTTTTTATTAACATAAGCACATAAAGCATAAATACCTAACGCAGATGAAGTATGAAACGACGTATATCTCTCGACAATCAACCACTTATTACTCGGATATGTCGCCGCCATTCGCCGTTCACGTTGCGCAATGCATTAATTAACTTCATTATCGTGTTGACCTACAACTTACCACCCGCTGCTACCTACATGTTTGTTACGTATGTTTGTTTATAATCGCCTGTTCGGTTGCAGGTCGTGTCAGGCCGCCGGTCACCATGGCAACCGACGCTGAAACAAACCCGTGAGCCACCAGGTAAGGTACATCGTGCATTTAATCACAACTAATTCTTAAGTAGGGCAGTAATAACACGACTTTCGTATGACGGGTAACGAAAAAATTACAGATAAGCTAAGAATTAAATTTATAACTCGTAACTCGGTCTCACTTCGCTTCCGAAAACATTTTATATTTATAAATAGCAGCCGCGTTCGAAGCTTTCTGGAGAAGTTTTCTGAAGCGAAGCGCATACGGATCGCTGGTCAATAATAGAACACAGAGAGAACATTGTATTCATAACGTACAAATTTAATATATTCATAGAGTCGAGACGTTACGTTATTAGCAACGCAAATTAACCCGTAACAATACCAAGTTATTGTTCAGATATTATTTTACTCATTTATATCTTACGTACATATGGAGAACAAATAGCAATAGGATATAAATATTAAATTGTAAATTCAAAGTCTTGACGGAATAACAATTAAGGAACAGGAAAAGTGTCGTCGCGTCGCCGCGTCGGTCTGATACAGTGGAGGTCCTATTTAGAATGTGAGCAAAATTAGTTTACCATTTACATTGGCGTCGACGTCTCAGGGGCGCACTCCAGAGCAATGGTCGCTCTCCGTAATCATGCCCTAGAGCCTATTTAACATCGATAATACAGTTTGATTGACGGGTTTACATGTGCTGCATATCCTGACCGCGAAGTGTCCCAAATTTTATTCCACGGCGGGGTAGACATTTATGCATGTGACGAATAAGTTTCTTCTTGGATCTTTGTTGTATGTTATCCGCATTTGAGTATATAGTGCATAATATTTCAATATATTTTAGTTATAATTATAAATTTGTTTATTGCATACTAGCGATTTATTTTTGTTTCAGTTTTAGGTATGTTCAACCTATAGTCTTGACATGATTTTTTGTTTTACTTTAAATAGGTCATTTCCAGGTGTACGCAAAGATCACAAATCAACACGAGAGAATACATAGCTTGACCATTTACTCAATGAGTTCGACCCAAATATAGATTCTATATCCCGTTCATTTATAAATTCAAATGACTGAAACTCGGTTTCACTCTAGAAATCTTCGTTGAAGAATTAATCGTACGAGAAACACTCGGGTAATTGGAACGAATTATCTTATATCAGAAATTAGCATCTGTTGAATTAATTTATGAGTGAAGTAGCATTGTTGGTAACGTGTACGATTTGTTATGGCATGGCAAAATTAAAGAATTTTAGTTTACCAAAACACGTAACTTTAAAAATCTTGCTTGTAAGGTCTGAATTTTAACTTATCTGAGCATTAAACATTGCAGTATATGCTTTATGTAATCGCGCGGAAACATGTATTTCTAAATTAAAATTGTTAAAATGTTGCCATCGTATGTTAGAGTTGTCGACCTTCTTGCCACTTACTCGACCTCACTGACTCGATATCAACACGTTTATTGATCAATAATTAAGTTATTAGTAAATACATCTCTACAGCTACAGAACTCCTGTAGCAAACGTGTTAATAGATCTTTGAAGTCAAAAAAATTTATTGCTCTCTTAGTTGAGATTTTATTGAATCCCTAAAAACTTATATTCGTGTAATTCATTCGATATTGTTCAAACTTACAAGTAACAGTACTTCAGACGATCTCGATCCCATTGGGTTGCGATTAATGGTGCAAGGAGTTCTACCCTTGAGCGTACAGAGATTTGACTAGCTCATGATGCATCCTGCAAAACTAACTTGTCGAGGCCGCTGCGACTGCGCTACTAGACCCCATCATTTTCGAGGTCATCAAACATCTGTACCACTCAGTTATATCAAGTATTGTAGTGGTGTGGTTCTTAATCAGTCTGCTAGAGGTTGCATTATAGATGACTCAGTTGAAAAGGCGGTTCTTAGGCGGCAATGCATCGGCGATGGCTTAGTTAGTAGTTAGTGTTCCGGGTGTCCTTGGACGATGGTGATCACGCACCATCCAGTAGTCCGGCTGGTCGTTTCTTGTCTGTAGACATAAAAAAATGGTTAATTTCAAAATCCGTAAAACAGCTATGTTAAATCGTTCAAATGTGATTATTTTATTCTCTAAGTTTACATTATTATTTTCTTTTATACTTACATATATTACATACTTTTATATTTCGTATTGGAATACGTTTGATCGTGTTGAGATTGTATCGAATTGGCATACGCTTATCTATACACATTTGCCGTTTTCCTGAAATAATTTGTTATTGTAATATTGTGTTTCTTCATTTTTGTAAATGATATATATCAATATTTCATATCAAGAGCAGTATGTTATTGCTTTTAGTTGTGAACGTCCATCTGCTCCAAAGCAAGTTCATCTGGTGGTTAATAACCACTGCATCCCTGATGGCTGTATCTTATCTTTATATATAAAATCTTGTACACGTGTTTGTCACTGAGTTGCTAAGAAGCTGAACGGAATTTGATTTATTTATGTGTGTTTAAGTGGATTCCTAGATAGTTTAGATTCTCAATAAAGTTGGACGTGATGGAAAAAAAACGATTACTACACAGTTTATCGAACATTACAATATAGAGAAGGAGTTTGCTGAACACGTTAATAGCAAGAGGGCCAACGTTAGGGCAGGAAAACTTCGTTGCTCACTTCGCAATTAATGAAAAGCGTTTTTCATTACCTACACACTGGTAAATGTGGCGTTTGACTCTCCCTAGAGAATCCTGCCCAGTCGTAGCGTACAAAGCTTACACCAGCAACAACCTCAACCTAGTGTGGCGATGAAACGAATAATTCAATTAACTGTAAGAATACTCAATTCACGCTATTGTCGACCACCAACTGCTAGTATTGACCTGAATACATAACTATACCGTCGCACCCGTCCCACAAGGTCGCCAAACGACCTAGCAGTTGTTACACCTGGACAAACAACACGGCTTTATCACATACAGACATTATTTTATCACATTGTCATAAATGAGAATGTTTGAATGTTGGTCGCTACGTCTCACTTGATGCCTGGATGTCTTTTGTTATCGTTGCTGAGTTAATTAAAAAATATCCAGTATCAATCGAGTTGTGTGACATCTATTATTAAAATTTTATCGAGGGCGTAGGGGCCTACTGCGGTTTACATATCTAAATAATTACTTCTCTGCGATAGAAGTGGTCAATGGCAGTTGAAGCGAGCAATTTCACTACTGCTATCTGAAGATAACCAGGACTTCAGGCTTAATATGCCCTCCGAAACAAATGATCTCACGGTATTTCAACCCTAGTGGTGATGATGTCGCTTGGGCTGTTCATTTGATCACTGAAATGGTCAGTGTCCGTTTACCAACATAGATTAAGTACTAGCAATAATTGCATTAATGATACACCAATACACCCATTGTATTGTTAGTATGTGCAAGCGACACATATTTTAGAAAGTATATTTTTATATTATTCATTTTATATGAATATTCTTTAAAACTACGCGTCAGCTTAATCTACGATGTATCTTCAGACATGAATAGAATCTCCCACCCTCTCACAATGCACTTATAATAAGTAAGGGTTTCAACCAATACATATACCATGACTAGTACCGGTTTAGCTGCGAAACGGAGCATCATTAGGGTAAGTTGATTATATGATAATTAGCCGCAAAGATTAATTAACCAACACATTTCCCCGCATACGTAATTCTTAATATTATTGATATTGTATTTTGTATTGGTAATACTGGTTAACCGGTCATATTAGAAATTGTTATAAATAAAATTGATAATATTTACCAGCAAAACAGCACAGTAGGTCAGACTGGAGAACCCTCGCGCTCAGTGGTGCCTCTTGACCGGCTATAACTTTAGAGAGCTTCACTTTTGTTTTTTTTATTTTACTTAAGTATTAAAGAATTTTACTGTTACCATGTGAGTCTGAAAACTTTTTTATAGATTAGTATATTTCGTAACTTGAACATGTGGTTACATCAACATCAATTAGTAAAAGTCTCTTACCATTCTCGAATCAAAGTCATCTCTGCTCGTGGTTCTCTATACTACCCAGCATAATCTCAACAGCAGATTTAACTTTTGTTTTGGTGCAGTCATACTTCGAAGATGCTGATGGTATTGCGTACATGGAGTCGTCGCGGTTATCACTTGCTATCACATGGCCCCTCCTCATTTGACGGCTGAAACTATAACAAAAAGTTTTTTTGTTAAATTAGGTATCGTCATCATAAACTATATATTTTAACGATGGGCTCAGCACTTTGAGAGTAAATGTTTTTGAGGCCAAAATGCATTATGCTCACTTGTCTGGGGAAACAAATTCTGAAGTCCTTCATAAGTTCACAGCTTCACCGTTAGAGAATATATAAACAGAGTGTCCCATACATAGTTCATGTGGGAGTCTTCAAAGGAGAGTGAATATTATATGTAAAGTGATAATAAGACTTCATCACCACTTACCATCAGGTAGGATTTTTCATCGAATATTAACTTATTTTATGTAAAAAAAGAAAGAAAAATATTGTGTTACCATTTGATAATGTGAGGACGTAACTCTGTAATTAGTCAGAAAAAAATCATGTATAAATTTCACAAGTCTCTTTAAACGAAAGTAAATTACTCGAGTAATTGAGATCATTATGCGTAACACTCAATTTGGGGAAAATTCGACGGCAATTATTTTCCGTAATAGGGTCTTAGGGGTCCTACGGGGATCGCATAAATAAACCAGCTCGAGTATAAAAGAACCCTCAAAACTTCTGTATCACCTGGTGCCCATCTCCAGTGGGATAATAATGAACTTATTATTATACTTACTCGTAGAATGAATACTTTTTTTATGTGAATAGTCGACAAACGAGCAGACGACCCATCTGATGGTAAGTGATAACAGTCGTCCAAGGACATGAGTAATATCAAAGGTGTCACTAATGCATTGTCGACTGAGAAAGAAGAAGAAAGAAAGTACTAGCTCTCTGTAGCCCCCAGCTGGAACACGACGAGTCTTTTGGTCGCTGTTTCAAGCAGGAGAGTGGTAGCTAGCCGGGCAGGCTTCACGGAAAGATAATAATAACAGTAATAATATTAATGACTTAATAACAATATTGAAAATATAATCCTTACGCATAGCCAGCCCTACCACCAAGCAGGCTAGCTTCTGCCACCTCTGACGACTACCTGTTCTGGCAGCACGAGAGTGAGGCGAGTATTTTGGACCAAAACGGTCAAAATTTAAAATTTATTTAAGAAAACTTCCTGTATCAATTAGAGGTAATTTAAAGTAAGTCTGTAATTTATGTTAGTTTTATGATTTGTAAGGCCATTTATATTTACAATTAGTAAAATCACCCTCGCTTCGCTTCAGAAAATTTCCGCTTTACGCTGAGAATAGCACCTGCATTGTTTTACGACTGGGTATTTCTCGCTCTGTGAATGAGAAATATGTAATTGTATTACTTTTTTATTTATTAGTAAATGAAGCTAATAATATTAGTAAATGAAGTAATAAATGAAGCTTACTGCAATACATTAGTGAAAACCATTATGAAATCGGTTAAGCCGTTTCCGGGATTACCACGCGTAAACGCACAGACAGAGACGAATAGAATCATTATAAAAACTACTGTTTTGTGTTCAATTCCCGTAATAAAGGCCCGTAATAATAGTTTTTCTTATATATCCTTAATGTACAGAAAGCGATCAGTTAGAGTTTTATTATATATACATATGAATATATATAAAAATTGATATTAAGCTAAATATATAGATATACAGAAGCAAAAAATCTTTTAAACTTAGATATCTCCAATAGGCATGCTTCAGGTTTTTTGCAGCGATTTATCTCTTTAACAGTGCATTTTTTCTCTTTATAACAATCGGAACTTATTATTAATAGTAAAAGTTTTATAGTTCTGCAATTTTTTTTCATGGGATTAATGATCGTACAACCAATAAATATATGTTACATCTAATAAAATTCTGGTGCAATAATACAGCACACTTTAATACCGTACTAGTCTACCATCAGCAAAATTAGAAGTCCAAGCGTGATCGACGACATTCCGGAAATATTTACCGTGACCCCATTGAAGTTCCTTGGGAACAGTCAAGGAGAGTAAGATCGATGCAACATCCGACCTTGCACGAGCTGAGGTTCACGCCTGGAAGAAGATAGATTACTTACATTTACTTGTATTTGGGCCGCCTTCTTGTTACAACCGGTGGATCGATATGTTTAAGTCACTGACAGTTAATGAATTTCGTATCAATTGCGAACGATTCTGTAAATTTATTGTAGTAGTTGTTAAGCAATTTGAGCTGCGTGTGAAAATTTTGCTAAGAAAATCAAGATCAATCAGAATCAACATTTTTGTGGGAAGCACGTGTCTTCCATATATCTTGTCTTATATGTAACTTTCGCATTTTACATAATCTTCACACAATTGTAATAGTGTGTTTACTGTTTCTGTAATTAGTTTATATACTTACAGTCAAATATGTTGATCGTAAGTTATCGACAAAGTTGAAAACGTTAGGTACAACGACGTCCTGCGCTTCCGTGCCTTGAAGGGCACTTTATGTAGTATTTAGATGCCTTTAATCTTTAGGATTTTTGAAGAGCTTCTAACATTAATGTTAATTTAAATACTATCAATCTCATATAAGGGAAGAGAAAAAATTTACGCTTACATACTCACACCCTCTCACTTGGATTTCCTGTGTTGCTGGTGACTTGGACATACACAAACCATGGGACCATAAACATACGACCGGAGACCAATCGCTTACATATATATATGGGATATATCATGTCATCCTATATAAATATCTTGCCCCGGCCGTGAATCGAACTCGGGAGCCATCTGCAGTCTGCAGGTAGAATAACCACAAATTAGGCTACAGTATCGTCAATCTAAAGCATTGTGGTTTGATATTGTATCCATACTTCTTTAGTTATTAGAAGCCTTTGCTTTGCAGTAAGTTGCAAATAGGTTGAAGTCAATCACTCTGACCGTCCTTGTCGAGCTGCTCAAGGCTGTTTCCAAATTGTACATAGATTTGGAAATGTCTCTGTAATATTTCGACAAATTTTATATTGACCTATATAATGCCCCTGAAAAATTTGAAGTACGCATTTGGTACAGCATCCAATTAATTTAGGTCAGGGCTTGTGTGAGATTTAAATTTTCTAGGTCACTTTCGTTTAAATGTAGCGGTGGCTTTGTTAATTAAACAATTCCTTTTAAATTCTATCAGTGTACATAAAATGCTAAATTGGAATAACTTGGTGAAAAATTACTGAATTTTTTAATGTAACTAACGAGCAACGGCATTTTGTTCTTTTATTATAAATAAGGGTCGATAAGGAATTAATAATTATTAAAAATTCAAGCCCTATAAAATCAAAATGGTAGCTTAGGATGTTACATTTGGTAGTTCTTGACCGTCGAAAGGTTTACCGCAGCACCATTTGTAGACCACTAAATATGGCTCTTAGTTGGCAATATTTTATCCCCAAAAATTTACCTACCATGGATACAGTACGAGACATATTCCATACCCCGGAAACATTGAAGATAATATCGTCTGTACACAATTTGTGTGAACGCTTTTGCTTACAGAAAAATGTTTACAATATCTGTATTGCATACAATATAATATACGAAATATTTTAATATCTTGATGCTCCCACCCTCATATTACTCGTTAAGACGCATTTTTAATTAAGTTGTTTTGTTGCTTTGTATCTCTGTTGCTTGTTTGTATTCCTGCACAAAATAAGGTGACCTCCTTTCGTCACACGGAGCTTTCATTAAACGACAAATAGCGCTAACGTACTAAGAATTCATTAAGCTAGCAACGTCTCAGAGGCTGCTTTTACAAATGACCTTTGCTAAATAAAGGTAGGATATTTTGCCCTCCCTTTTTTAACACAAAGACATCTTTGAAATATTCAAGTAGTTATATAGTCATTCTTGTTGTAACTGAAAGCTAATAGAACCTTTATATACATGATTTTATGCCGAAAATTTCTACGTTAAAAGGCTCTTTGAACTGAAAAGAATCTAAGTACTCAAACTACTGCATCAATTTGGAATAATCAAGTGTTAAGAATTTCTCAAGTATTCGGAAGCGTTTTAGCGATTAACAACTATTATCTGGCGATATGATGGGACTGTTCATTTGCCCTTAAAATCTTTTTTCTTTTGCTGTTGATGTAGTTCAACTTTGTCGGAAGTACCCTTTGAGCTACGAGCACCTAGACCACCTGCATAGTTTCCCAAACTGTGAACTGTAATTTGTCATCACCAATGTCATCCAAGTACAAATTCAAACTCTTTGGACATCATTAAATTTTACGACCATATCATTTTGAAAAAAGTATGCTATTATGTTTTTACGGCCGTTATCGTGTACATGGGAACGAAATCGGGTGGCATTGTGGACTTTTATTGTGCACGGTTCATCAAAATGCAATTTTGGTTTGTGGCCATAATTATAACAAAAGATTGCCTCACGTGGGAACTGGGTCCGCGTGGTTTGTTACGTCACGCGGAGATTTTTAATAATTGTTGCACGTTGATTTGGGGCGAGGCCGAAATTGCGTCAATGTGTTGCTGTTTTGACAGCATCAGCACCCGTGTCATCGTGTAAAATGGTTTGATTTTAAAGTTACCAGTCTAATGTACGAGTGGATGAATGTACAAGAGTCTTCGATTTATGCCAAAGTGTAAGATTTCATGGATGTTTTTTATTAGGGTGATATTACGCCAGGGAGGTAGAGAATGTAAGCGTCATGAATTGGTACCGTCGAGATCAAGCTGGTTGGTACATTGACCTCTAACGACGGAACATAAAGCCTGCGCCTGTTGTTCTGACAAAGTTTAACATAATGCATATACACTTCACCTAACAATAACATTTGGACGACTTTTTCATTAAAATCGTATTATTAGACTTATCACCACTTTTGCGTATTTTTAGTTATATCGAATTGCATAATTTGACAGGTGCTATTTCTAAGCGGTAGGGGTAGTTTTCCTGAAGCGAAGCGAGGGCGGTTTGCCAGCTTATTAATGAACCAGTAAACCGTTAATGATAATGAAATTTTAATTAACGCTTTCAAATTGAACAACCTTATTATGTAATCGGCAAATATTTTTCATACTATATTAAAGTTACTATTGGTATTGCAATGCAATTCTAAACTTTATAACATCTATGAGTTTATGAATTCGAATAAATGTAAGGACTTGCACAATCGTAGGTATGGTTTACTGCGTAGATGCGTACTTTTATGTGCCAAATTAATATTTCTTCCCAAGTCTTAGTTTGTAGAGAAGGGAGGAGAGAACGGGCTACTATATGTTAGTGCGTTCAACATCTTGGACTTCATCTCCACTTACCATCAGGGTTGTTGTCAATAATTAATTTATTTTATATAAAAAAAAATCTTAATTGCGTTGTCCATGTCACCCGCGACACGCGATACCCGGTGTACGAAAGTTATAACAATCGAAAGTATAATAAAAACAATTATGTGAAACATCTGGAAGGAGCACGAGTTTGAATCAATCTCAATAGTAACGCCGCTGAGTAATCTAATAAAACATAAAAAGAAATATTTTCATGAGTTAAATGCGATACCGATAGAGCTGATCATTCGTTGGAAATAATTACACGCGATGTTCACGGACGAATACTCGTGGAGAGCGACGTGGAATAAACTATTCATTATTGATACACGACAACTTAATTTAATTCAGTGGTGTTATGTGTATTTGGTTTCATTTTGATTGAATTTCATAAGTATAACATTAATTAAACTTTTAAGATATTCAATTTACTTCGCTGAACTGAAGTGTATAATATAGTAAAGCTATACGTTCAAGATGAGATGGGTGTACTATATTAAATTATTAGTTGATAACTTTGTTTTCTATCGTAAAAGATAGAAATGTGCATTAGTTCACTGAAAGTTAATATCATTAAGCTGAGGTTGGCAACCAGCATGAACCAACAATGTTTTTTGAGTTTTCCGGCAACATTGCCGTGGAATTTCTGTACTTCGTCGAGGCCATCTTTACAGCTGGCCTAGATAGATAAAATCATTTCAAAGATGAAACTATGTGGCTATACAGTATGAAGAGCATCTCCCCTTCCTATCCTACCTTCAATTTTAGCAAACTATTTGACCATATTTTTTAGAATACTTGTGACAATTATGCATATTAAGACTACTTTACGTCACATTTAAATCCTGTCCAATACTTGCTTGATAATCGCAACAGTCGGGAATCTTGTTTTTATTGATTTATTGTTTTTATAAAGAAAGTAGAATTTTTCCTAAATCAGAACTGGGATATCTGGATGGAATCTGGAGATCCGATATGAACGTTTTAACTTCGAAACCATGCAGATAAGCGCTTCATATAACAATGTCTAAAAATTTCAAATTTCTGAGCACTGTAGAAGTACCTAATGATGTCTTTATCATTGCATCGAATAAGCCGATTCGTTCCACGCCACTGCTTTTCAATGTCAATTCATGTAGCTAGGGAACTAGGATCTCGCTATCTACTTCGTCTCTCCCCTCTCTGTTTCTCGAGCTGATCTGCCGCAATGTCTATCTCGCTCGCTCGCAGCATCCATATCGATTGGCACGCCGCCCTTGACCTTCGCGCGTAAACAGAGTTCTGACCTTGTGGGCGGTGCCGTCTGCATTGTGTGAACCGCCGCAGGCTAAATTATGAACATCCACTGCAGTTGGAGTGCTGACCTTTCGCGGGTGTTTCCTGTTGACTTTCTGTGTACTATGGTAATGCGGTTTGTGTACTAAAAAGTGAGCTGTTTAATTTGTAATAGGTTTTGTTTTTGAATGAAAATCTACCATACATTGTATTACGTCGTCATTTTGAAACACTGAACAGACGAAAACGTGTTATTATGTACGTAGTGCAATTAGTTTGATTTTTAAGTTGTTTTAACTCCATAAAATTATACAGGATCCATAAAAAATAATGTCTTTGTTTTGGTAAAATCTCAGTTATTTCGGTATATTTAAAGAAATTTTAGAAATCTCAGCTAATTTCTTAGTTAATATTCCCGAAAATAGATAAACTCGTATTCCAAAAATATATACGAATAGTGATTATAAAGAATTCAATGCAAATTGATGGAGATTATCGTTGATACAATACATTAACGAAAGTATCACAAAAAATAACACTTCACGCAGCGTAGCCAGAATAACATTTACCATAACAATATGGAATAACATTTCTACAGTACAGAAATATATTTCTTGGAAGTTTTGTTACCTTCAACGGGAAACGAGCACGTTGTCCGTTCGTCATAGCCATGAATGAATTAAATAAATAACTTGTATTCGAAGTTGGTTGTTACAAACACTTTTCGAAAGTCAAAATACGCCATCGGTTCAACAAATCTTGAGTGAGAACTGAGGAACTCCCGAGGATATTTTTCTTACTCGCTGTTACAGAAAGCACTTACTAGTTATGGTTTTATATTACACGCATGTCCGAGCAATCTTTTCTTTTCAGTAATCGTCTAGTCTGTAATGACCTTTCTTCATAATAATGTTTTTGATGTTACTTTTTAAATTACAGCGTTTCAGTCAACTGTAACGGAATTTTATTATAAAGTTTTACACAAGTACCCGCGAAAGAGCTACGATTTTAGCTGAGTCCGAACTTTGACACGATCAATTTAGCCTTATTCCCAGTATTAATGTTGTTAACATAATTCCTCTTAAGAAAACTATCAGAGTATTTTTAACGTACATAATATTGTCTAAAATATTTATATAATATTTAATCCACTTACGAGTATATACATCGATTCTAAAAACTGTGATTTTCCGATTTGTTTTATTGCTAAAACGATAGTATCCTTGGTAATACATCGATATCCTTCGACAACCATTGAAATTTTCTATGTACCCTATTGATCCAGTCATTGTGCAACAACCTGTTAGCGGCTCAGTGCCTTTTATTACAACCCCTAACTATCCCATTATTGAGCTTGGGTCTCGTCTACCAATTGGTGCCGATTAAACCCGTTGTTAAAGCCAAGCTTTGGTTGAAAGACTTCACAAACCTTTGAAAACATAACGAACTCGCATAGCTCCAGTTTGGGATAACTTTGAAACATTAGAAGCTAATGCGGGATTCGTAAGCGGTCCCCCGTCCTAACGTTAAGGTTCTTGCCTTGCAACGTTTACTTGCTAGAAACATTAATTCATAACTGATTATATCCGACAAATATTTATACACATTCATAACTCTCGTGTAACATCAATTCCTTTAAAGATCGTATCCATCGGTACCTTCCTTTGGGAAATCATTAAAGTGCGTCAACTCGCTCCATTTGCGGCTGAAGAACTCGCGCACAAATGAATTCATATACGTGAGTGTATGTTCAGTGTCACTGAAATCATTTATATTAAAAATGACAGAAGTTTTAACAGTAGCAACATTTATTCATCGAATTAATGTTCTTCTACGTAAAATAAGGAAGCTTTACCAACTTTATTGACTCAATAAGTCAATGTGAACGTTCCTTGCTCGTTGTACACCTGTTGGCTCCAGGTCCCATGTGTTGGATGGAGTGAGATTGGAGCTCCATCTTTCAAATTAAATTAACCGTTTGGCCGTATTGCGGCAGCCTAGATTACCCCCTCCAATCCAATGCTGGCGAAACAGGGTGTCGTAAGAGGCGACTGAAGCCGGCCTGCTGGGTGGTAGGGCTTCGCGTAAGGACTATATGATCAGTGTAATTATTAAGTCGTTAATATTATTATTGGTATTATTATCATTCTGTGAAGCCTGTCTGGCTAGCTACCACCCTCCTGCTTGAGTCAGTCGCTAAACGACTCATCGTGTTCCGGCTGGGGGCTTGAGAGCCAGTACTTTCTTTCTTACCTTCTCATTCCCTGGCCGACAACGCATAAGTGATACCTTTGATCTTGCTGATGTCCATGGCCGACGGTGACCATTTACCATCCGGTGGCTTGTCTATACGTTTCCTGTCGATTAAGATCATTTAAACTTTTTATGTATAGTTTGTATTAAGTATACTACCAAGATACTTTTTTATGTTAAAAACCGACAAACTACACTATATTATAACAAAGGTATTATTCAGTATTGGTTCAATATTACTTGTATTGACGCGTATCTTTTAACACCGAATCTGTAGCTTCATCAGACTTCGAGAGCATGTGAATTTTAAGGTAGATTTATTTAATTCAACCTCATAATAACAATGCGTAATTGTCCCGCACAGATCATCAAATTTCAAATCTTTAATAAGTCATCGCGAACTTCTCGTTTAGTACGTTACCTCAGGTTATTTCCTTCAGGGAATCAATGATAATTAAATATCCTATACTTATTATATATTGTAGTAAGTATGATGTAATGTACACAAATTTGTACATAGTTACGCCGAGTCGTATGACGACGGCGTCTTATCGGCTTTTCCGGCTCGTTGGCTGCCTTTGTTCCTTACTTAGCGTAAATCTTTAACTCAAAAACCAACATCGATGTTGAAACGACGATAAATAAAATGATAAGCGACTACGAATGTTACAAAATGGTTTCGTACAAAGGCTCTTACTGAACGAAAATATGGCACGACTTTTTGATCACCAGTATGGAAAGCAATTGTTTCCTTTCGACAATAAAAGTGTACTACTATTGCGAAAAATATTTGGGTACCTGGGATTGTCGGGAGTGTTAGGTACATATATGCTATGTGGCAGAGAATTTTAAAATAGTTATATTAAAAAAAAAAATGTTAATTAAGTATCCGAAAATAAAAATAAACTCTTGCGTGTTAAATTTCCTGTTTATTCACTAAATACACTGTTTATATTAACTTAATCAAATATCTTTCGTTTTTATTACTCTTAAACGTCTCACAAATAACTTTCTCTTTTCTCTCCGAAAAAAAAACAATGTTGCCCACACTTGAGCAATGTTAGCATATCAAAAATAAGTAAGTTACATTCGGAAATATTAATAACGTTGAAACTCAAATAGTTAACACCAAGAATAAATAAACAGTATCGCTCGAGTCCGTCCCTGTTAGAAATTATTCGAGATATTTTTATGGTATCAATTTCCAATATTTTATCCGAAAGTCTATTAACGAATTTAAGAGCATCCCTTGTATTTTTAATAATGTGGCGCACAATACAAATTACTTGATACGATAATATGATAATACAGGACAAATACATGATAATTATTATAATTATCATATCATGATAGAAAATTTTTCGTAATTTACATGCAAATGATGTGCAGATATTAGAACTAAAAATATAAATTCAGTTGCATAAATAGAATCGATGCGATTTTTAAATCAAAATAAAACCAAGTTATTATTTACACAGCCTATAAACAATTACGATCAAATAGAATTGCATTTTGTACATTGATATGTTTGACTGCGCCTTTCATATAATCATTAGAAACATATTAATTTGTAATAGTTATGAAAGATAAAAAGTAAAACAAATATAACGCATTGCGTTAAAAGCAACGTTAATAACGTAATTACGTCCATTGTTGAGCTATGCGGGTAGTGAGAAATACGAACGTTTGTTGCAGGTGGCGCGGATGTCGGGCGGAGGCGGCGGCGGGGGC
>PDGT01000098.1:629917-644181 GCA_003671415.1 Megathymus violae | reverse complement strand
TCGCTCGAGCCGCCGTACCGACCGCCGCACGACACGCACACACATGGTACGCATCTCGTATAATCGATTACAGTTTACTGAGTTTCTTTCCGAAGTCCTTTTTGGAACGTGTTGCATCTGTGAACATTTTTTTAAAGCCAGCCAGGGTCAAGTCAATAGGAATCCTTGCCCTACCTTAAAAAATCGAAAACACAAACACGGGATCGGGAAAACTAACGTTAATGAGTGGATAACATAATGTGTTATGCAGTTTAGTGTATTTACATAAATATCAATAACCTTTGTACATTCATTATTTCTTACCTAATATTAAAATGGTGTCTCACTCATGTGGCTTATGACGACGATGACACAGACCAGAGGTATATAACGGAAATGTTTAAATTTTACTACCGTACTGAATTATTCCTTATTGAGGCTTTAGACGTAATTACAAAAAGTTTCCTTCTTTCTGTAAAGTTAATTGCTTTATCAAACGTTCTACATTCAATGTTCATTTCGATGTCATTTCAGGCGAGGGGCGCACGGGCCGGTTCCTGCGCGGTCTGCGCCGCATGTTCAAGCGGCGCACGCGCACCGACAGTTCGCCCGACCCCAAGAGCAGCTCCACCAGCGAGCTGTTGGATGCCGACCGACATACCAGGAGGAAGTCAGTATTCAGCTGCTTGTTCATAGTGTAAGGAGCACTCCATGCACCGAATTCATACCGATCTTCTCCTGGTGCAGTCTGCTAAACAACGGACGAGGCAATGGCATTATATATCTCCTTCTGGTGGTCGCTAGGCTCTATACCACGTACATAACGCAGGGTTTAATTTGGCTGCTTAATAAACACTGTCTTTTAAAAATAAACCTTGTTTTTAATAATTTCGATTTAATGTTGGAAAGCCACTTAACAAACGAGTTTAAACTTTCCTTCTAGCTAGCAAAGTTCCGCCCGTGGTGATACAGACGAGCATAGGTTACGGTGGTCACCGACCATGCCAAGGCTAGATTGCTTGCCCATCAGTTATTACTTTTAAATAAAAAAGTCTTATGTATATACCAAAAATTAGTACAAAAGCTTTTTCTTTCTTTATTTAAAGACCTTTCTGAACGATTGAAAATTCTTGTAAGCAATCCACCACATTTCAGATGTCCCGCTATACTAAGCTCGAATCGCGCGATATAAGTGGTTACGATCCAAGATCCATAGACCAGTAGGATGGCAGAATGTTGAGAGACGGAGTTGAGGAAATTAACAAGAAATTTTAGAAACATTATATTTTAGACTCCACGAAAAACAATACGGCTTTTTAATTATTTTTCTCTAACGGTCGCAATAGTATGCACAGCGCCATCTAATTGAAAAAAGTAAAACCCTACGAGAAATAGAAATGGGTATCTAGTGAGGTGAAATACAGGGCCTACCTAACGTTTAGTTCTAATAAAATATTCGATCAATATGTATTTAGCTATTAAGAAGCTTTACTTATTATTTGGACCAGGTTTGTTATTTTAAGAACGACAACATTGGAACTCATTATATGTTTGTAGGACTGTACGTATACCTCCATGTACTTTGTCAATATGTCGCATTCTTGTGGTGCAAAGTTTTCTGAGGGCACTGAAACCAAATTATATTGTATAAAGAGTTCTTCATTACACAGCAGGCAGCAGGCACAATTAATTAAATTGATGCTAACACGCCGGCACACTGCACTGCAAGATTTGAACTCTGGACGTTTCGCTAGTCAACCAGGGTACTGCTGCAGAATCGTGGAATCGTCGATCGTTGGCATAAGTCAATTTACGACAATTCTAAATTCTTGAACTAATATTTTTTTCTCACCGAGAATTTTTTCCCTACTTGGCTTGGATCATCTCCTCTTATATTGGAAGAGCGTGTAGGATCTATTTTGACCAAATGACTATTAGCAGACTGTACATAACTTTTAAGAAAATTTTGGAGAACTGCCAGGTATGAAGTAATTAAATTAGCATAAAAGATTCGATCACATTCCTTCCCTGCGGAAGAGTAAAATTTAAATGACTTCTGCAAAAATTAAAGCTTGAGCTTCCGAAATAGCTGGACGAGTTTAAAATGCACGTATGAACTGTGTCTGTAATTAATGACATTTCAGCGTGACTTCAATGTGATATGTCTGCAGGGAGGGGGCCTACGGCAGCGGCCTCTCGGTGTCCCACGACTCGGTGTTCACGGGCGAGAGGTCCGGCGACGAGTCCAGCGACGAGAGGCCTACCCCCGCGCACGGGCTCGCCCATGTCGCCACTTCGTATCGGGTGTGTACACTTGTTTATGTCATATACCGTTTAAGTATAGACTCTGTCTGAGTTAACGGAACTTTCGCATTCACTACCCTGATGATGCTCTGTTTCGGAGCGAAACACGTGTTGGTGACGGTGTGTGTGTTGGTATATACTTTTATCATAATTGCATGTTTTCCTTTGAGAGAGGAAGGGAGGTTTCATGCATGTATAGAAACTATCAACTTTCTCATTGTAAAGTCAAAGCTCGTCTGAAAGAGATTTTTGTGGAAAAGTTTTTTTTTACAAAGTTTGTGATTGTTTGACAGGCAAGATGCTTCGATATGAGTTTGATACCTTATACTACTTATGTAATTAAGTTCGGAGAAAAAATGTTTTTCTTACACGTTTTTTTGCGTTTGTAACCAGGTAAGTATCTCCGATGATCCAGACTGGTAGTAGTTTTATTTAATTAAAAAATATTTTTCGTTAACAAATAAATATCGCATGTGTCAGCCGGATCTCCTGTCTGAAAATGTAGCTTTAGAGAGTTTTGATATAATTCTGCAATACTTTCTATTTTTTTAGAAAAAAATAAAGAAAGACAAACATTGCTTCTATGTCGGGATTGTAGTACATACATAAATGACATTAAAATAATAATAATTATTATTATTAATATTAATACAGTGAAAATCATGTTAAAGTTTCATTTGATAGTGCACTCACAATCAACACAGAAAAGGCATTATACGTAAAGTGTTGGCATTCACGATGTTTATTATTTAAGTGCAACCATAAAATAGGGGTTAATCTGCTAGTGATTGTGTGGGAAATTGAATTATATCTTGCTTCCTGAGTCTCGGCTCTGTTTTCATACAAGTAACTGATGAGTCCTGGGAAGATCTGATGAGATTTTCGATGAGATATTTCGGAGTTTCTTTACATTCTGTTCGTTTTTCCACTTGTCTGGTGTAGTATTATGAGTGCATCCAATACACATCAAGAACAGCCAAGACCCGAAACATTAGTGATAATAATAAACTTTTATGGTAGACCTCGTACATCTATAGATTATTACTGTACTCGTATTTATTTGTCTCGTGTTTAAATGTAAATAATTAATATTTAACAAGTTTAGCTACTTAAATTTTAAGGATACAGCATAGATGGCGTTATTACGAGTAATTTTTAATTACAGCCTTGACGATAGATGGAGCTGAAATCATATTTGCGACTAAAAATAGTATGAATCTAATAAATTTATTAAGGTATATGTGAACCTGATGTATTTATACAATTTTTTAGTTTTATATTCTCTTCTCACTACGCTTTTATTCAAATATACCGTTTTAATGGAACTGCATAAGGATCAGACATAAATTAAAATACAGTCAGATGTCCTAAATTCTGTGTACCCAATGGGATAGACTTGCTTTGTAGTTGCTTGTTCCATGATACCAGTATTTGTTAGCGTGTTTCGTTTTTATTAGCAAATAATAAATTAAAAACCATCAAACTGTGCGGAAATAATTCATGGATTTGTCAATGCTATCATCATGCAATTAAAGTTTTCGAATTTCTTCACATTAAAATGTTATATTGCCAAGAGTACTTGCGGACCGGCCATTTATCAAAGCTCCTCTTGCAATGTTGGCTCATTCTCAACCTTCACAAACGAACATTAATTATAAATGATCAGATTATATAATTTTGATTACGTGTAATGCGGATGCAATAAGTACAAGGAGATGGAGCTAAAAACATAATTGGAAATTAAATGCAAGTTGCCGTAATTAATGAATGTTGCCTCGCGGTGAGTGGCGCACGTCGTGGAGGTATACATTATACAAAATAACGCAATTTTTAAAGTGAAAACTTCCATGGGCGCGTTACACTATTTTTGGTAGGGAAAAATCTTATGGGTTCGCGTCAGCAATATGCTTATGTTTAAAGTTTATTTGTTTACATATTTCAATAAAAATATGATATATATAAATATAAAAAAAATATATAAAAATCTCATTGTATTAGTTATAATTTTAACTCATTTATATTATATTATATATTATTTGGCCGTTTGGGCCGGCCTAGAATCTCCCCAATCTCGTGCTGGCAGAGCAGGGTGTCTTAAAAGGCGACAGAAGCCGGCCTGCTTGGTGGTAGGTTTTCGCGTAAGGATTATAATATTATTAGTATTTTTATTAAGTCATTAATATTATACATATATCTTTCCGTGAAGCCCGCCTGGCTAGCTACCACCCTGCTGCTCGGGACAGCCGCCAAACGGCTCGTCGTGTACCGGCTGGGGTCTTGAGAGCCAGTACTTTTCTTCTTACCTTCTAATTTCCTGGCCGACAACGCATCGGTGATACCTTTGGTTTTGCTGACGTCCATGGGCGACAGCGACCACTTACTATCTGCTCGTTTGTCGGCTATTAACATAAAAAAATCTTGTATTTATATTTTGTACTGGGTTTACGTGGCCATAATATGTTTTAAACCAACAAATAATTCATACAATTTTAAGTTTTCACTTCTGTCGGCAGTCCTCCTCGAGATGGCCTCCGACTTAATATTATATTTTGCAATAGATTTAATTAAATTTGACTAGTCATACCTCTTGTAGAAACAGATAGATAGAAAGTGACTACAATCCGCGTGTCACAGAGACAGTGTACCGATGTTACATAAGAAAACGTCTGATCTTATTGTACAATCATCACATTCGCTTTTGTTACAAAGATATAGTTTTTACTATACTAAATATAAAGCATTTGTACCTCACCGGCCTCTGTCAGTGTGAGGGATCGATGGAGTCATGTAACGGGGATGCGGACGGAGATTGATGGGTGATCGCTAGTAGGAAAATTTCTTTAGCGCTTCTGTGCTCCCGAGGGCACGCTTTGTCGGTTGGCATAAGAACTTCAGACACTGGGTTTGGTCACCACAAGTATTATAATAATTAATAGTAATTACAATCAATGTTAGTTATCCCTGTCAGGGTATTTCAGGTTAGTATTGAAGAAGAGATTGGGCTATGTATAACGAAAGCCTGTATTTTAAAATAAGCCTTGTCGATAGGTAAATAAATACGTAACGTTAAAAAAATTATCATAGTTGCTCATGATTGATCATAAGTGATGTTAAGAGCATTGTTAAGACTAAGCGTGTTACTTCAGTGTTTTTTCCGTTCGACACGCGCTGCTGGGTTACGAGCGTTACTCTCTCCGTATTATTTACTTTTAATAGCAATGTCATCGTATTTTTTACTGTCCGTTCATATTGATGAATCATTTACTTTCAACTACTCGTTGATTCCTCGTGGCTAGATTTATTATTACACAAGAGTCAGCATGATTTCCAAATTCATCACAGCGACTATTTTATTTACATCACAACACGTACATATTTGGAAATTTATGGAGTGAGTTTAATTAAGAATAAGTAATCCAATGACTTTTGTGATGTCACGGTTTGTGAACTAATTAATGGTCTTAGCAACAAACCCCTTCTAAGATATTTCTAGAAGATGGTTATTATCGATTTAGCTGTCAAATTTTTGAGTTCAATCATGTTTAATAATTTCGACATTGAAAACTGAAAATTAAGCTAAAAGAATCTATTAGATTCAAACATAAATAGTAAGGTATTTAGTATCACTTTTAAAATTATCAAATGGATGTGTAAGGACGACCTGATGAGAAGATCCCATAGGAAGAGCATTGTTCACGAAGTTGATCGATGATAGGAAAAGTGTTTCAACGTAGCGTGAATCGCGAGCTAGTTTCTGTTTACACCAATGGAGAGTAGTGCGAGTTTAAATATGCAATCCAATGAATAAATACACTGGACAGATCACCATGAGTACAATTGTATTTCCATTCGGTACACGCCATTTTGGGACCGGTTACAACACTTTGTAGCAGTGATGTCTCTGAGTGATATTGTTGAGTGTTTTATTTATTTATTTATTTATTTAATAATTTTATTCTTCATTGCATTCATCTTATACTCAAGCATACACTGGCATTCTTTACCGGCCAACCCGATGTGACGGACCGAAATGCGGGGTACATGTACAAAGAATAACATATTTAAAATCATAGTAATGATCGTTGAGAACATAACTTTAACTCATCCTCCACAATGACATGGAATCTTGACAGAAGCAAAAAATTTGGTTTCGGAAGATCCTGAATGGCTGCATGGCCGCGTTTTAAAACTGTTAACTGCTGGAGTAGCTTGTCCATATATTTTGATCAGACATTCAATTCCAACTACACGTTAATTGCGTGGGCAGATCTTCCAAGTGGTTTTGTCGATGTCTTTTTCCGGGTTTCCTTTCATTTTCGCCGCCATTCATTTGCAAGTTCATCGGTTATTCACTTTCATTCACTCTTTAGTTACTTAAGAGGGGGGCTATGTTTGAAGGTCGAACATCTGTTGAGTTTGCACGTAAGTTAGGACGCCCGGTGGATGTAACCAGGGTTTTTTTATGGCTAAAAGAATTAGGAAAGAACGTTCACCGTTTGGAACTTGTGTGGTAACGCGCTATATATTATTGCTTGCTTAATATAATCATTATATGTAATAATTCATTCCAGTAGCTAAAACTGTAGTTTCAAATTTTAATATACAAATTAATGTTGTATCCAAAAATATATATCATTCTTACGGTCTATTACTTGCCAAAAAATAAGTATGGATGAGTTCATACAGAAATAAAAGGACTCTTTAACTGGATTTATGGGATAAATAGATTATTGGAGCCGACAGTTATACTATTACGCCTATATCTAAATCTGATATTGCATCTTTTTGATAGCTTTTTATTTGGAAAAATATGTGTAAACAACATTTGCAATATACGGGATATTTTAATATATTGCGTATTTTTTTCTTTTTCCGCCTTTCATAGTTTATTTGTAATTTTGAAATGCTGATAAGGCAGATCGATAGTTTTTATTATACTTTTACAACACAACTCCGATATAAATCAAATTATCATCACTACCATTTTATGTCTACATGGCTCACAACATTGGACATGTTGGATATCTATATTACAGCTTAAGAAGGACAGAAAATAAAAAAAAACCAACAAGTTAATAATCAATATCGTTATGATATGGTTGTGTTTCTTCTTAATAAGATGTCACTATGCTGCATGACTTTCTTTCTTACTTCTTCTTTCTTGGCTGACAATGCATCAGTGATGCGTTTGTGATGCATTATTGATGACTCATATCCATGGGCGACCGTGGACACTTACCATCAGTGGCTCGTCTGCTCGTTTGTCGGCTGTTTACTTAAAAAGAAGCTATTCTTTGTAGCAACATTATCGGACACAGTCGGTGGTCTCATCGCCGTCCAAATGGCAATCAATTTGCGCACATCTTTATGACATATATAACCAATAGGCGGGCCCGATGGTGGGTCATCTGGAGGTTTTGTCTCCGCTCGTAAATATGCCTTAAATAAACAGAATGACGTCTACATCTGGACATACAGGAAATGAAACAAAATGTTCTGTCTTTGTTGTTCAAATTAAAATTAAAACTAGTGAGTGGTTCATAATTTTAATAGTGAAGTTATGTGACTGTTAAAAATAGGCAATACAGTCGGCCTGCAGGACTAAACTTATATTTGTGACCGACTCCTCCTGGAGATTGAGATGAAACCATAGCCATCTCGTTGACTAAGTGCGGACTGGCAAACTTGATACAGTTGTGAGAACATTGTTGAGAACTGTCAAGTGTGAAGTTCATCACTATGGTTTTCATCATCGAAACTATTATTATTTAACCAATGATTGCCCACTCCGACACCTATAGGTTAGATCTAATACTGTTTCAATCACATACAAAACGATTTTATGACTTAGTTGGTTGGACTTGCCTGCTGAGCGAAAGGTTTCGAGTTCGGCTCCCGGCGGTGCCAGAGATATAAATCTTGTTCGTGATGTATTAAAATATATATAAAATTCGATGAAAACAAAATGATAATTACGATAATATGAAAAAATGTTGTAATGAAGTTTTTACAAGCTAACCGGCAAACAATTTATGTGATATGTGAATTATTTATTTTTTAATTAAGTTTAATATAATAAAAAAATACAATAATAGAATGCAATATATAACGGGTACTCACGATACGAATGAAACGAATTTAACATGTCGATAGAAAACGCATAAAAACTTGGTTCACATGTACAACTCGCATGTCATGTAGCATATGACGACCTCCCGCGTCCACGACCAGTGCGCGTAGATTCTGGTTTGATGGGCAAATAGGTTGCTCGGATGCAACTCAAGGTCGGATTGGTATTCGATTCGTTACGCTTCAATACGTAGCTGTGTAGCACGTGGTCGCTGTACCGGCGGGGCTAAACGAGCCAGGGGATCCGAGTTCGAATCCCGAGCGAAATGTTTATTTTCGAACTTGGTGACGGATGAGTTCATATTTGTGTTTTTTGTCTGGCGCTTTTCGTCGAGAGAACTCTACGTTCATCATTTGATCTGATTGCCAGCTACACAATGTAGATATGGAACTAGCAAACAAGTTTGCAGTCCATCTGGATTTAAATGGGCACTGTAGTTTTTTGACGTTCGTGACGAATTTCTAAAAGAACCACAGTTGTAATAGGACTGATTCTAATGGATCGTATTACGCATTAATGGATTCCCAAGATCAACTAACCGCCATATATGTAAAGGATATACCCTTCACCTTCAAACTGAAACAGAGATTGTATGAAAATGTATGTATGCAACGTATGGACGTAAGAGGGTCCTAGCTCCAAGTCATTAAGTCAAAATTATTGACAAAAATTGTTACATAATTTTCAATATAACTGTTTAGAAATGCCATGCAGTCGCGGGCGGTTGGTGCGCTATGTGTAATGAAACAGTACGTACGTACAGGCGATATTGACCTCTATTGGTCGATAATAAGAGCGAAACCGGTCCAGTGGTACGTTTTCCTCCATCCGATGAGATGAATCATGCAGTCTCCATCCAAACGCGGGCAGAGCCGCTTGTTTCGCGAAGGATTCCGCACTAAAGTTATGTAAAGTGTTGAACTACTTTAAGTGATGTGAAGTGACACTTGGGTCAAGGTTATATTTCGTTACAGCCAAGTTCACTTGCAAAAGTTCAATAATTAAATGCCGGCTTTGTTTGACTTTTCGGATGTTTCCTTATTGTTCTCATAAAAAGTTACATTTATATTCCGTGCGATTTAAATTAATTTAATTGATTAATTCATAACACTGGTATGAAACTTTGCGAAGGGCACGCTTAGATCTGTTTTATAATAAGCTTTATATGTTTCTTGAGTGGTTGCAATCTCTGACTTAGGTATGTATATTTGCTTCGGTGCAGCGAAACATCGCGGAGAGACTTAGGTAGTTGTGATTTCCACGTAATATTCCCGGAGATATACAAAGTATGTCAACGTGAAGTTGCTATGTCTGTCAACATGGTATACTATTACCATAGACTCTGTCATTCTTAGGGGGTCGTGGTTCTTACGACAGTAAATAGTAACTCAAAAAATGGGAACTCAAACCGTCTCGTCGTAGTCTTTTGCTAATTAACTTTTTTCATACTCATGTTTCAACAAGTTAAACAGGGTGTAATGTAGACTTAATGCCTGTGACTCATGTACTGGCGTCAAATCAATAACGACTGGCTGAACAACCGTTGGCATTGACTCGTGCTATGGTGTTTAAAAACAAACCTACTCGGTTTCGAGTTTCGAACACGTTCGAATAACGCGGCATCAATTTAAAATTTTGATTATCGGTCTAGAAAATTAATTTGAATTTGACGTTCCAATCGCTGCCCGTACGTACCTATATCTGACGGATAGATTTACTGAAGAGTAATATAAGTATCGTAAATATTGATATCGTGTCGAACTGTTTCTAGATCATCTAATAAGTATAATTTTTAATTAAGTATAATTTTTCACTTTTTATTTATTTAGACGTTGCGGACCTCATCGAATTGAATTAAGAACTCTAACACGTCACAATAACAATTGAAACAGTTTTGAATACATAAAAAAAAAATAAAAAATCCACAGCTTATCAATAATTAATGCCACCTACATAGCAGTAATAATATTCAAGTTGCAGACGTATATTCAATTTTTTTTACAGCAGAATCAGAATAAACAATATTAGAAATCGAATGACTAATGAATTGTGGAAAATTTGCACAAATCCGAAGATTTGTGGGAGAATGTCAAGATTGGTCGTATTGATAGCTTTGTTTGATGGCAACACCGAACCTGTTTATGGACCGGTTGTTAAATTTGTATCGGTCTAAATATACCAGGTAGCCTTGTCCACATTTATGTTAATAAGAGGCTCGAGAGTTTTTTTACATCCAGGCAGTAAACAAAGAAAATGGGCCACTCGATCGAATGTGGTCGTCACCACCCATGGATATCCGTAAACTTAAAGTAGGGGGGATGTTATGGATATGAAATTTCGGATCTGGATACGGAGATGGAATTATTTCGGATTATCCGATTGTTTCGGCTAATTTCGGTTATGGATACTAAATAAATAAGGAACCGGAAAAAAAAATGTGATGTAATTACAAGGTAACACTGACTTTATTTCGTAGTGTTACATGGTATTACAATCATAGAAAAGAACAATAACCTTTAAAATTTATTAATAAAAACTATCTAAAAATGAGAGCCTCGCGGCTAATATATCAGCTCAGCGGGGAAAAAACTGTCATAATGTATTTCATTTAGACTGCCCCTATTGGAAACTTTTTTATCGGAATCGGTTACGCTTTTTACGTATATTTTTATTTCGAATATCCGATAGTTTCGGTTACGGTTACGGAGCTCCATAATATCCCTACTCCAAAGACATTACGCATTGCCGGCTAAGACAGACCCGAAGGACTTTTTATTACTAGCTCCTGATGATGGTACCTCGATATTGTACCTGGAAACTCTTGATATTGACTCTTTCCCGATGATACACAAAGCGATCGGTTTGTATACGATTTTCCCTTCGAAAACAAAGAAGGAAAAGTCATCACCCGTGGCAGAGGTGACGGTGGGTTCGACATGTTTTGTATTATTTGCACCTCTTAACAAAGGAAGCTGAGCGCAACGTAAACTATTGTCATCTGTCAAACATCTGTCAAACGTCAACTTCTCAAGTGTCTCCTGATTATCGCACCGCCGTGATCATGATCTATGAAGCTATTTTAATATGAGAGTCTTCAAGTTATAAGTGAATAAACGTTTACCGTGTAAATGAGTATTACCATCCACGGCTGCGTTGCCACTTACCATCAGATGGGACTGTTGTCAAGCTACTTATAAGCTTAAGGTAACTTAAATAAGTAAAAATATAAGTGAAAACGAATCATATTTATAATGTATAATTGGCACGCATAAAACGGGTTTAAAGTCATAATTAGTTGCTTGGGGATTTAATTTCTGACTTGAAACGGTCTGCTTTTAAAAAAGATTGTCGAAGCAGAATTCCCTCTTGATTTTTTCGCCGCAAAGAAAAATACACAAGTGTCGTTATTATGTCGCCATGGTGTCAAAAGAAACGTTTTAGCTGCGACTTTATTCAACTCGATCAAAAGAAATTCAATTTTTTTCAGTCTAATTCTCTACAAATATAACTTAAATAAGCCACTGACTTCGTTCTACGTAATAAGAGCATGTCTAGGAGTTAGTTCTGATACACGTGCATTTCACTCTGTGTTACTGTGGTTCCTTTATCCTAGTTTGTAAAGAAAGCATTACGTATCCATATAATGGACGCGACGCGGAAGCTTGAACAAGAATTAAATTAAAAGAAAATATTTTACGTATTATTGTATTATAGCATTTACGTAAGACAGTAATAATACTGAAACCGGAAGACGATATTTAATCTATAATGTTATTTAACCCGCATTATCTACTACATACTGTATTTTCGGAAGAACATGACAGTAGCCTGCCAGATAGTGCCATTCTTCGATTTGAAATAAAGTGTGTCGTTTCAGAACTTTTGTTTAATAGCACTAGAATATGACAGCAGCCAGATAGTGCCATTCTTCGATTTGAAATAAAGTGTGTCATTTCAGAACTTTCGTTTAATAGCACTAGAATATGACAGCAGCCAGATAGTGCCATTCTTCAATTTGAAATAAAGTGTGTCATTTCAGAACTTTTGTTTAATAGCACTAGAATATGACAGCAGCCAAATAGCGCCATTCTTCGATTTGAAATAAAGTGTGTCGTTTCAGAACTTTTTTTTTAATAGCACTAGCGGCCTGTCCCGACTTCGTTATATACACTTGATATAGCCTATACTCATCCGGAATAATGTACCTTTGAAATGGTAAAAGAATTTTTCAAATAGGTCCCGCGGTTTCGGAAATATAGTATAAATTATTTTCTCAAATCAATAAAACTCACGCCTGGTATTAACGTTGCCATTTTAATTGACCCAATGTACTAGTTTATTATTATTAAGTTTTGGCTGTTGACGTGTTCGTATATATATAGAAGAGAACGAAGATAGCCGATTATATATATATGTATATATATATACATATATAAAGACGCACTTGTCGTTGCTTAATGGACATCGATGATATGTAAATGACATACATTTCTAAGATTAATGTTCTCAGTGTGTTATAAAAATCAGTTGCGAATCTTACAACACTTTAACCGTAAAAACCGTTACAAAAACGCAATTAATGCAATATTTACGTTTCGCCGCGGACGAAATAACTGTTCGGAGGCGTTTTTGCGAACGTTTCTACGGCATTCGGTAGAATAACGGTAATATTTTAAAACGAACGTACGAAATCACAATAGCTAACACGGTGATGCCGACGTTAATTTTTATAATTATAAAGCGGGGCCATCGAGTAACAATATCGTGCGTAGAAAGTAAAGCTGTAACGATGCAGTCGCGTCGCAGTTCGGTTCTGAATGCTCGGTGGAGTTTCGCTCGATGTGTCTACTTTCCAAAATCTCTCACGTTTAAATGTATCTTCAAATTTATCTCTATCTGTAGTACTTTCAACGGCGTCTGCAGGACTGCGTGCCTCGGCAGTGATTTGATTTGAATAAGGAACTGTCGATTCCACGCGTTTGAATATCGAATGCGTTTGTTTTGAAATATTTTTTTAAATTTGAAGTTCGAGTATTGTTGTAGTGTAGTGACTTAATATTATTGAGCTATTATATATTTGGCCCTGATATAAATAAATTGGAAATGTTCTAGTAGACATAAATGGTTCGTGTAAGGTGTTGTTAATTAAAACAAATTAACAGTAGTGCGAAATTTTGAGTGTTTTTAAGAGTTTGGATATGGCGCGGACCCTCCGTGACGCCGTGCGAAACTTCTGGAATTTGGCATGGCTCGTGACTACTAAAGTGTTTTTGGTAAAGGATTCTAAATAAATGTATGCGTTTATTTTACCTTATTATGAAAAAAAAGCAGTTAAACTTCTGATCACGGACATATAAATTTTTTTTTTAAGAAAAACTTCTTTATTTTTATCTGCAACTTCAGAGCCATTCATTTCATCGGTAAATTATCGTACATTTTTTTCGATATTTTAACAGCTGTATTGCTTAAAACTATAATGATATTCCGTTTAATAGATAATAAACATACAGATATGCAAGTAATTTATAAAGTAATGTGCAACTCAGATACTTCGATCAATAATATTTTTTTTAATTACATCCGATTTTAGGTGTCCATTATCTACTGATTTTTTTTAATGATTTTTTTTTTTAAATAATACTTATCGCAGAGGGTAGTTTGACGACCCCGTAGCCCGGTTACATACAGCCGGGACAAACATGTGTGCGGCATAAATGTTTGTTCTCGGGTCAAGGGTGTTTGTTACTCGTGTACGTCCATGCCACCCCCAGGGCATCTTAGTGACTGCATGAACTTTAATTTATTATTTATTTATTTGTTAGTAAACCGCACTGGCTTCGCTTCAGAAAAA
>PDGT01000098.1:616553-629864 GCA_003671415.1 Megathymus violae | reverse complement strand
CGAGTCCACGCCCTGGTAAAAAGGATGACCCTTGAGACCCGTAGACCCCCACCACACATGCCATGAGGGCAGCGGCGTAGGAAGACCCCATAGTTGTAGTAGTATTTGTTATACGACTGGGTTTTTCTCGTTCTGTGAATTAGAAATATATAATATATTCATTAATAACTTTTTTAATTATAAAAGGATTGAAATGAAACTTTAAATGTCAAGTGATGCTTACTGCAATAAGTTAACGAAATCGATTAAGCCGATTCTGATATTAGCGCGCAAAAACGCATAGACAAACAGACAAAAGTTCTAACATCGTTAATAAAAGCATGTAATAATAGTTTTTCTCATATATCCTACATGTACAGAAAGCGATAAGTTAAAATTTTGTTATTTGTACTCGTATAGACAGTACACTGAACCTACCTACGTCGTACTCCAAGATATCATCACAATATATTTTTCTTTAATTTCGAATTCAAGGGCACATTTAGATTTTAATAGTTTTACAAGCTCCTGTCAAAAAATAAAGAACATACTACGGCTCTTATACCTGTATACATATAGATACACAAATTGATATAAAATGTTGCGGTAAAAAGTGAAATCACACCGCTCGTAATGTTTTCACCCGTTTGCAGATTACGAATATAACAATTGATTATGCCAAGAGATTATGATATTGTGTTTAGAATGGCACCGCGTGGAGCAGCCATTGTTTTGGGTACCTTTACATAACGCCACAGGATTGTTTAATTTAATAAACATCTTTGTTTAATGTTTGTAATTATGTACGTACACGGCTAGTTTATTATTACAAGTCGATAGGAGGTTTGTATTATGTACGTGTAATTTTTATTTTAATACGGCATAAACGCGTTTATAGCCCTACGGCTCGGGTCAATTATAAGCGATCATCCGAATTGAGCAATGGACGATAATAGAACAATGATGGATCTATTCTTAAAATTAAGCGTTGTCGGAGGTCTTCGGGAGCCGACTGTCGAGGAAAGACACTTGCCCTGTGCGGCCACAGTCGAATGAGGCTGTCTTGATGCGAAAATCTTCAACACATATAAAGCTCACAATGCGAGCTACGAGATAATGTGAGATGTGTACGAATCCTAATAGCAGGAAATGAGTGTTATCGTAGCAAATTAATGCTTTTTTTTTTTTTTGCGCCCAGACAATTGGAAAAAGGGCTACCCTCCGGGAAGCGGGGGAGGGGGGTGGTGAATGCTCATAGCATACCAGCGCAGCCGGCTGTGCTGGTTATGTGGGACTCCCGAGAAACCTAGGGGCCTACCCACTAAACACCACCCGAGGCTGGCTTTGGCCTGGAGGCCTTGAAGCCGACATCTGATGCGACCCCCTTTAGGGAAAGGGGGCGCTATAATATTAATGCTATTTATTATGGAGTATTTATATGAAACAGTTTCTCTAAATCAATAATAGATGGCGCTAGTTCGTTATAAAACTAGCCAAACGACGTCCCTCCAAACAACCTATCGGGCGCCATCTTGTTTGGAAAGCACGAAAAGCTAGGCATTGCCTTCTGGACGTTAAGAGGATTCAGACGTGCCTCATCCAACCGCTGGCATCAAGCTCAATGTATTATACCGAAGCAGAGTTTGTGTAAGCAAGCCTCAGTTGCCATTACCAGTGCCAACTAAAAGAATCTTAACTGTTACTTTGCGGTGTGTCAATATGATTTGATGATGTTGGTATTATAACTTGATTATTATAATACCAACATATGTATATAAACATAAAAATTAAATGTGTAAATTGTGTATTGGTAGTATTATTATACGAGTAAGTAGGAGAATTCCAAACGTATGATGACACTGATATATTATCGGCTAAGAATCGATGAATTCACATGGTAACCGACTTTCAGATTGAACACAACAAGATGACACAGTGAATTCTCGAAAGCGACTATAATAGAAGGAACTGTGTTGGTTGATCCTAGAAAGAATATGCCTGGTAGTAGGCAGATGAATAACCCTATTAACATGAGCTGGCATAGGCGAGATTAAACGGAGATCAGCGACTTCCAACAGAACGGGACCGACACGTTTACCTCATCCGTTATTCAGGAGATTGGCTCGAAGTCAAGGACGAACGGGGCGTACACCCTATGTTTGAAGCAGTATGTGGGGAAATGTAAATCTTTATAGACGGGCGAGTCAAAGCAGGCTTCGCTTATTGAATACCGGGGCAGGCGGTACCGTTGTGTGCGGACTGCGATATTTCATTGTCGCTTTACCGTTAAAGGAGCAAGGCTTATTGGATGCGTTAAACCTGTTCCGCTTACCGATATTCAGTCATGGCGATCTACGGCGGGGCACTTCGTATTACAATACTATAATTTTCTAACTAATTCATATATTCAGATACAATCAATTGCTTGAAACCTATATTAATTCATTTTAATAGATATTTAATAGTCTCGTTTATATGTGGTAATTTATTGTTTTAGGAATCCGTTTTCCTGGTTTAATGAATCAGATACGTTTTATTTTAATTGTAATAAATTACTGTTAAACTGTCAAACTACTAATGTCTATACTAAACTGTGTGTTCTGTTCTGCGGTAACATGCTCAATTATTGGGGCGAAAAGTATTCTCATAATATCAGTCATATTTATAGTTATACCAAATATCATATATCCTGTTCAATGGTTCATGCATTACTCGTGCACGTACAGACTACAAAACCTCTAAAAATGTATATGTATATGTATCGACAGTGCAGCAGTTGCAGTTTTATTGTTAGTATTGATACTCCCGTTTACTTCCACAAAGTTTGATATATGCCTATAGTAATTGGCTGAACTGTGACTAACGTTGACAATGGCTTCAAAAAAATATTTAAATTCAAATTCAAAATAATTTAATCATTTAGAGACACTGTAAATACACTTATGCACGTCATTTTTTGCCCTCCTACTATTGAGGGGAAGAAACGGCGAAAGAAACTCCTCAGCACATCTTTTAAAACAACACATGGTGATTACAAAGTGGTTTTTAATCGGCGCGGAACCGGTTTTGGCACTGTTATGTCCAGACGTCCTTGTCATTAATATATTCATCTATAGTATTGCCTCTAAGCCGTGTCACATGTAGTTGCCACGAACAACCTGTTCTCACCAAAGCGCCGGGTGCAAGGTAAAGAATGTTAACAGGCGTTAATTCCGCACTTTTTAAACCTTCAAAGTAAACATAGAAGCTTCACATTTTATATTGTACATCTAATCCTTGCACGTGAGTCGTTCTTTTATTAGTGAAAGTCGCATAGGTATCCATACAATAGCTTTCGGAATATCGCGTTCAGACAAGCAGGCAGTCAGGCTATTTGATTGTGTAATCATTTTAATAGCTCCAAGCCCTCGTCACATACAATCACCGAATATATCTTCTATCTATCTATACCGGCATACATACACCGAAGCTTTTGTCGATCGTCATGTTCGAGCGTGATGATCAAGAGAGTTTAAACGTGAAATGTTTGTAAAATACCTGATAAAAACCAGTAACTTTTCGGATGCGGTTGCTGTTAGGCAACGTAAGAGGTTTTCGGAAACAAAATGAGGTGAGATTGCTAGTTATTAATGCTGTAAAAAAAAATTACCACAGACACACATAAACATTATTTGCCGGTCGATATGTGTTCGTTGACATGTTGAAAGCTGTCGGTGCCAGGACGCGGTGCGCGGGTGAGGAAGCCTTGGGCAAGAACCGGTTTGTCAAAAATGTCGTCATCGACGCAAAGTGGTGCTAATTCGAGTGTTATTATGTCATTTGAGCTGTTATAAATATTTAATAGTACATTATGTAAAACATAACGATCTCAGTTTATCGTCAGTGTATGTATGTTCCAAGAATTAATTGTCATAAATAAATTGTAGCGTCTCTTATTCTGAAGAAACTCGGTGTTTTCAATATTTACTATGGCCGTTATATTTTATTTATATAGAATACAGTGAGGCTTGCATCATAATAACAATTCTGTCGTAAATTTTGTTTCAAGAATCTTTTTGTTTCCTAAGACTTTTGCTTCAGTTAAAAGGAGAAACTTTAACATTATTTAAAATTTGTGTGAGTCATTAGCGCGCGCGTGTGTGTGTGTGTGTGTGGACGAAGTGGACGTACACATTTTTGTAAACAACATAATTATATATTATATACTAGTCGTGGAAGTCATACTAAATACTTATCTGCCATATTAAACATCTATACCAGACAGCTAGTAAGCAGCCGTGTTTTTGTCTGTTGGCCAGCGACGCGTGCTGGAGTTGCAGGTGTGCGTGGGCGGCAGTGACCACTTATCATAATAAAGCTCGTCTTTTCGTTTGCCGACTGTTATCATATAAAAAATAGATAAAACTTGAACCTGGAACCCTTCACTCATCGGGCAGACTGACAACTGGACTATGTTTTCTTACTCTGTCTTGTTAGGCTCGTAGAACTGTGTAACTGGTGGTCGGCTATTTTGCCAAATTTTATTTATAATATATATTTTGTCAAATTTTATTATATACTAGCGAACTACCATCCCATCGCTTCAGGAAAACTACGCCTTACATTATTTTAAATGAATTTATAACTTTTTTATTTATTGACGGATTGCAATGAAACAAACTTTTAAGTATTAAGTGATGCTTATTGCAATACAGTATCGAAAACCGTAATGAAATCGAATTAGTCGTTTCTGAGATTAGCGGGAACAAACGTACAGACAAAAATTCCAACAACCATTGTTTGGGGCTCTGTTGCGTTAATAACGGACCTTAAAACTATTTTTTCTCATGTATCGTTCATGTACAGCAAGCGATTAGTTAGAATTTTATTATTAGTATTAATAGATAAAGATAGATCATATTTTGTCAAATTACTTGAGCAGTGGTAACAGCTGCAACACAATTTATTTACAAGAGTCCTTAACATTGTTATATCCGAGTGTATTCTGCCTACCCTTTACAAGTTTAAGTGAGTTGATTGGCCATTGGAGCGCTGTAAAGAAAGAAGTTTTTAGTAAACGGTTAATTAAACTTATGGAACTCAACTTGAGTCATGGGGGGGGTCAAGATGACTCAGAAGTAGAGAGATCGTGCGTGCTAATCAAGTTCTGACACTTAGTTATTTTTAGATTCAAGTCTAGACCGAAGTTAACTCTTGCTAATGGCTGCTTATTTGAACTTGGGAGGGAATTCTATTAACATGACCGGCTTGAAGGTGTTTTGTTAGGAAAAAAAATTTGAAGCATAATTTCTCAATTCTCAATTTCCCAATTCGTAATATGGTAAGCATGTACAGAAATATATACCATCATACATTGTGCTTGCGGATTGTTGCAAAGTAAATTATTATTAATTTAACAACAATGAATTTCCGCAAACTAACGCCTGATACTATCAACGATATAACTACATTGTGTTCTGATAAAGTGTATTCGCCGACTACTGTTCCAGTGTTATGCGTGCAGTAGAGCAATCAAATAAGTAATATCCAGCATCCCTCTATATACAAAATACAAACATTAGTTAAATCAAGGTCTTGAAAAAGTTTACCAAAATCGATAAAAACCATAGAATTAATAGACACTGCTGATCAGGCCGTCCTGTGATCAATACCAGATAGGCAAGAGTTCTGTTTGATTTGAAGTCCGTGACAAGTGCATTATTTTTAATGAAGATGACCTCGAAGCCCAGTTTGTAGTGGTATTTCCTGCCGAGCGAGAGGTCTCGACCTCGATTCCCTGTTGTGGCAAACATTCATGCCACAGAGAATTGTTTATTATCCGTCATGGGTTGTGTGTGATGTCATTTGCGTACGTCCATGCCACCCGCACGCAACACATGGCATCGTATTACGGGGGTGTGAGTGTTTGAATGTTGATTATTTATTTGTTTGTAAACGGAACTCATTTAATATATTGTAAATGCCGTTAGTGTTCACTCCTTTAATCAAGTAACTTTGGTTGTTTTTTCCTTTTTTTTGGTTATTGCCCCGTGCTGCCACACACACAAACACACACACGAAAGCTCGCACGCATACACACACACACACACACAGATACAGGCATACAGGCAGGGAGAGGTGCTGTGATACATTTTACGTAATAAAATAAAATATGCTGAAAGATCTAAATTGAAATAATTAGATCAATTGAATGCCCTTATTTCATCAGCTGCAACATGAGCAACAGTGGAGCAGTGTGGCGCTCCACGCCCACAGAGCATTTTACATTCAAATACGCTGTCGAAATAATCCGCGATTAAGTCACGATATTATGTATTCTTAGGATCACTTCTCACTGAGCTGTGTCGATATTTAATCGGATTGTAGAGACTTTGGCACCGATAGTATGTTTTTTTTTATTATACATTATCTTTTTGCAATGTTTATACTAACATAATAGAAAAACAACGGGGCTGAAATCTATACATCAAATAATCTATACATCAAAAGACCGAGACATGTTAAATGAAATTTTTGCCTGTTTGTCTGACCACCTTTAACACTAAAACCTTTGAACAAACAAAAATGTTTGTGGCATATTTTTACTTCGACATTTAATATTTCAAAATTTGGGAAAATGGTGTCCGGGAAGTTTTACGACCAATTAATCTAATTCCAACTGTTGTCCTAGCATTGGTAAGTATGCTTTTGGAATTATACGCGTTTCACACTTTTTCTACCCAGGTGGTGGACCTGCTTTTTTAGGTCTCGTGTCATGAGTATCTTCAGAGGTTAACATTTATGAGGGTAGAATATTTTTTTTTTACTCTAGTCTTGTTGTATGTATGTATACCAGGAATATAAGCATAGGCATGGAGGTATAAGAATGAACGTTTATGTATATTGATTTGAGCTCTTTCGTTACGTTGTACCATTTTAGCTTTCGGTGAATTGAACCTTAGCCTCTAATTTCTTAAGCCTTAAGAGCCATCACGACACGATAATCCGTCGCAAACGACAAGCCTCCTTTCGGTCGGTTCCAGTTTTAAAGTGCTCACGATTCCGCACGGAATGTTGAAGCAACACGATTCTTGCTTGAATATGGACTTCGAAATCTCAGCCATCTTGTGCCCTAGAACTTTTTTACCTCGGTAAAGTGAAACTTTACTTTTTTTCCTTGTACACTACAATCGTTTGGGAATTTGTGTAGTAGTGAGTGTGAGTAGTAAGTAAATAGTGTACTCACTTCGCTTCGGAAAACTACGCCTTACGCTAAGAAATAGTACCCGCATTATTTTAAATTAATTTATAACTTTTTATTTATGGACGGATTGAGATAAAACGAACTTTAAGTATTAAGTGACGCTTATTGTAATGCATAAGTGAAAACCAGAACGAAATCGGTTAAGCAGTTTCTGGTATCAGCACGAACAACCGCACAGACAAACAGACAAAAATTCTAATAACTGATGTTTTGTGTTCTATTGCGTTAATAAAGGCCGCTAATAATATTTTTCCAATATATCGTTCATGTACAGAAAACGATCAGTTAGAATTTTATTATCTCATATCTCTATGTACAGTTTTCTGTTTTGTGGGTAGCCGACACAAGTTACACAATACAAAAACATTCCGGGAATATACATTTAATTTGGTGTTATTGATACGAAATATGAATTACTTTTTGTAGTCAGAAAGCAAAAGGTAAGCGACCTGGCTTAGTTGTAGTCGGTTCGAAGTTAGATGTCGATGACCGATAGGTGTCAGTATAACATTGGGAGAGTCTGACCTTTTTAGAAAACCTTCAGGCGATCGTGGCATGTATACTACGATACACACGATGTGCCGTAAAGAAAGGTCGGCTACACTCATTGGTAAAGTAAGCCGCTGTGTTTTGTGATGTAATTTTTAACCGACTTCAAAGAAGGAGAAATTTCTCATGTCGTCTGTATTGTTATGTCAGAACTCCGTCAGTAAACTAATAACAATTACCAAATAGGGAAATTCCTTTTTAAAGGTATGTCAAGCTTGGGTTCTTAAATTTATAGAAAAAATACTGCTTCTTAAGGTGAAAAATGAAAAATAAAAATGAAGCCAAGAAATTCACCTTCTTGAAACTGAGGGCTTTTTTTTTGTTTTAACATTTATTTCTTGTGAAAACTTCGGTAGGTAGGTTCAGTAACCAACCGAATAAAAAATACCATACTCAGAACATGGCGTTACGAAGCCAAAGCCTCCCGTATTCACTGTTCAGTGTCCTAGAATTATCACAGCCATGTTACAACGTGCAATCAAACATGTTAATTTTAAAAGCCTGCTGCAAGTAGGTTGCATTATTGAATGGATATAAACATTGGTATGGGCCAAACATTCAACCAATTAGCCTGTTATGGAAACCAACGCAGGAGGAAAAGTATAAATAGTTTTAATTTACATCATTCGTGTAATTTATAAAATCGGGATTAATCGTTTATATTCGTTATTATGCATAATTATTATACGAGTAGGAGTTCTCTATAACGTCGGTGTAACTTTAAAACGATTACTACATCGTATCGTATCTGTTTATCTGACTGGACGTGGTCAGCTTTAAAACTATTCAGAATTTATGTGCGTTTTTTAAAAATAAAGTGACTAAAGAGCGTGGTTTACGTGTGTAGTGGGTACATACGGAATAGTTACAAAACGCACGATAAAAGCAAGGAACAATTGTTTTGGGTGCGTTATAATTATTATAATGTTCTCCAAAGAGAACGGAGAGTCTATGACTATAACATGATAGTTTATTGGTAGATTAGATATTATAAAAACTTCGCTAAATCTACACTAATATTATAGAGTATGAATTTTGTTAGTATGTGTGTATGTGGAGGGTAATCTCCGAAAAAACGGCTGTTTAAATGAAACTCCTTTTTGAACGATAAACTCACAGTTTTTATTACTTTTATAATTATTTTATAACAATACGTGCGGTCGGTATTAGCGAAGGTTTTGGAAGGGGCTGCGTTACCAGCAGCCATAGATTTTTAATGCGTTAGGTTATGTTATAAACAACGGCACCTATTTAAACAATTATTGTACCATTTGAAAGGTACATTATTCCAGATGGACATAGCCTATATAACACACACACACACATATGTGTGTATTAGCCGTATTGGGGCGGCTTAGAATACTACCCCCATTCACTTGCTGGCAGAACAGGGTGTCGTAAGGGGCGACAAAAGCCAGCCTGCTTGATGGTAGGGCTTCGTGTATGGATCAAATTATCAGTATTATTATTAGGTCATTAATATTATTACTGGCATTATTATCTTTCCGTGAAGCCTGCCTGGCTAGCTACCACCCTCCTGCTTGAGTCAGCCGCTCTGTATATACTCGTATATATTTGCAATCGTAATTAAAACAGGTATTACTATTCCTGAGAACTGGTAAATGTATTTTTTCATCTGAGGCTACAGATGATCATGGATCGCAGGTTATTTAACAACAGAATTAAACTTGTTCATTATTTCTCTATCAGTAGTCCACTTGTGCTATGACTAAGACCGAGGATGTGGTCGGTGCGGTGGTCATCCGATACTCGGCTAAAACAAGCAGCCGTTACGTATCCTACGAGGAAAACAAACATGTACTGTCGCAACTTATAGCTTCAATATGGGCATATATGGCAACTTACCGTGTAATTGTGATTATTGAATGCATTGACCTGCCTTGTAAATTGTGTTTCTGGACGCCAACGTATTACATTGACTATTTTTTCTCATTACCTTTATCGTAAATTATTTTAATGTATGAACTGATTTGAGGATATTTTTTTTAAATGAAATAATTTAATGCTCGACAACAATCCCTCTTGATGGTAAACGGTGATGAAGTCTAAAATGTTCAACGCATTCACTTTTTTGGAAATCTAGGATACTTTATTACCTACCGTAGAAATATACCTCCTGCGAAATAGGATATAATATTTAGTGTGGGGATTCCATAAAGGAATCGGTGTATAATATCTTGAAAACTTGCAACATTTTTAATCTATATTTACAATAGAGATGTGTGTATGTTCACCTATAACTCGAGAACCATTAGTCTTATTGATATGAAACTGCATATGTACATATAAAGGGCGACCAGTCCGATGAATTTAGTTATGTCAATGCCGGATAGATGGCGCTGGTGACGGTGATTTTTATCTTTTGAATCACAGGTTTCAAAGATATGAATGATGAATTGATATGAAATTTTGTATACATGCATGTGGTAGCATTGGAACATTAAAAAAAGGTAGATTATTTAGGTGAAGCGGAGCACACCGGGCACCAGCTGGTAGATTATAAAACTGTAAAAATAAGAGGTAAAGAACGATAACAGCCTAGTGGGTCAGGGTTGAAATCTTGCATGCGCTTCTAAATTTTAAAGCTGCGCGCGTATTACATCATTTGTAATAATTCACTTGTATCTGTGAAGTGTCTGCGTTGTGGGGAAACCTACATATCGTTGAGTTCTGTTAATTGCACTCGGCCGGTGTGTCGGATTGAGGCCTTAAACTTTCTGAATATGATGATGTTAACTCCCAACTGTGGGACAAATGTGGACTGAAGAGAAATGGTACACATTACATTATTATAATTTGATAAAATAAATGAGCAGCATGTTTTCTGTGCAGTTTTTATGCTACACTGGAAGGTTGGTTAGAAAACTTAAGGGTCACTTATTGAAACGTAAGAGGGCAGGTCGTTAGTATGATAACGTAAACAGTATCTATAAGGATTTGCTGTGGAATGAAATTAGAAGAATAAAAATAGGAATCACGTGTGCTGTAACGATTACCGATCATGTTTTGCCAGTTCGTCGCTATACATGAGTCAATAAAACGAGTCACTTATACCTAATACCAATTTTCCTTGAATTGTGATTAATTATTACTGAGGGCGACTTCGTCCTATTTCAGTTGACAATTCTTTGCCTAGGTTAGTACACGTGAAGTGCGCGGTGTAAAAAAAATGCTTTAAATTAAAGTGACGAATTAATTAAAAAGTTATTTGTCGTACTGATTCATTAAAATACTGTATCCGTGTGTGAATCTTCTATGAAATTATATGACTAGCTCGGTTGAGATTTAACTTACGACTAGGTAACCTTAATTTATCTATTTAAAGTCTGCAGTTTTTATGTTGAAACGATTATTGTATTTGTAATGTCGCAAATCTGAATGTTAATGGTAGAAAACATCTAAAGTTTCAATTTGTTTAAACTAGATGGCGTTGTTTTATTATTTAGTAGGGAAAGATTGATTATTATTAAAATTCAAATATCGTTGCAATAACAATGTTATAAAAATAAATATTAGTTTTTATTGCTATTCTTGGTTGTCAATCAAAAGAGAACACAGTCGCCGATGTGCGTAGTTAAACTTTGCAGCAATTTCGAATTTAATCTTACCGTCAAAATATTATCGAAATCGCTAACTCAAAATAAAACTTATTTTAACAAATTGATAAGGTTCTTTTAATGCTTTTATTTCGAAGTAATTTCTCGTGTGATTACTTTCTTACGTGGTGGCGGCAGTCAAGACCGAATCGCTGGTCGTAAATTTTAAGCGGGAAAATTTCCATGAAGTAGAATAAATAAGTAACTATAACAAAATAGCGCTTCTGCTGTTTGGAGGTACGATATTTAGAATAAAATATTGTATTCTTCATTTTGTTGGCACCGTAGAATTATGAGTTAAATAAACAAGTATTTCTCAAGATTCTCGGTTGTGGCAGATATTTGTAAAGAAATCATTATACCTTAGTCGTGACTGTTTGCGATGTCTCATATATGTCCATACTATCCGCAATACAGGGAATCGTAGTGCGAGTTGCGGGAGTGTTTTATACTTTGTGATGTGTTGCACCCGTGTGGTCCAAGTGTAAAGTTACCCCAGTGAAACCAAGTGACGAGTGACGTAAAGCGATAATGCTGCAAGTATATTAGTCCAAGTGGCAGTATGACGCAGGCATGGAAGAGGAAGTTCCAATGGATTACGGATAGCAAGATCGGAAGATTTTGGGTGCGTTGAACTATTGTTATCGTTGTTGGCTCGCGTTGCTCGACCGGGTGGGATACTGACTTGAGTCGCAATGTATACATTGATTTCTATTGCGACTATTTCAAATAACGCTTAATACAGTTGGTTGCGACGTGTTTGTCGAACCAAAGGGTCCCGGGTTCGATTCTAGAGCAGATTTTATGTGACGGACAAGTTAAGTTTCTAGTTAGGTTAATAATTAGCAATCGAACAGGTGCGATAGTCTAGTGGTTCAACGTTAAACTTCTACAACGAGATCCCGGGTTGGAATCTGTACGCTGTATCTGTTATTTTCAAATTAATAAACGATCCCTTGTTTCGGTGCAGGATAATATCATGGGATAAAATGTTTATCTGAAAATTCTGCATAATATACCTACCAATACGAGCTTGGCACGCTTGTTGGTTAAGGTCTAAAACCGTCACATTGTGGAAGAAGACGTAAGCCCAGCGACGGGAAAGTAGTTAATTCTGGTGGTAAACGGAGAAGACGCTTAATAGACGTCCAGATTATTATCAACGCCAGCCAAACTTTTCAACCGAATCATTTTAAAACCTTTTTATTTACACACATGCCAACCAGGTACGTATATATAGAATAGGTATATTACAGTAGCCCAGTTACCTTCATTAAAAGGGTGCTGATGCCATTTTCTTGTTAATTGGTGAGAAGGTTCACCTCCAGTAAAGGATGTTTGGACTTGCTCTTTGAATAATGTGGCTCGCCAATATTATTGCAGGAATTCCCACTAAACTTCGGCAAATTTCCCATTGTTACAGTTTAGTAACTCGAATTATATTACTAAATCCCTAATTGAAATAATGACAGGAAATATTAAAATTATTATTTTTTATGTTATCTGCTAACATCAGGCAATTAACGAGGTGATTCATGTTCGCCTGCTATAAAAAATCTCGTAATAATTCTTTTTCATAAAATATTTAATTGCGTATACTGAACGGAACTCGACGAAAGTGTAAAAGTATTTTTAAAAAGTAACTAAGTTTATTATGTACATAGTTAATTCGTGATCAGTAATTCTCTAAATAAATAAAATCTACACGTATATTCATAATTATATTCACAATAGCATTGGTGTGATGTAGTCGCGGGTGTTCCTTAGGGCGGCGTTTTATCCCCATTATTGTTTCCCATCTTTATTAATTTCATTACTAACGATATCTCATCTTATTTCTTTAGGCAGAAAAAATCTCAGTAAGGATATATATATATATATATATTTAATTGCGTATACTGAACGGAACTCGAGGAAAGTGTA
>PDGT01000098.1:565447-616336 GCA_003671415.1 Megathymus violae | reverse complement strand
TTTGCAACTTTATTGTCTTCCTGCCTGTTTAACTGTCTGTTTATACACATATGCTAAAGCCATTGAACAAAGGACAAATATAGATACCTCTTTATCCCGGGAAATGGTTCTGTTCCCACGGAAGGGTGAGGATGCTGAAATGAAGTATGATTGATTTTTCGCAACTATTGTAGTAAATAAATATGTTTGTAATTCATATATGTGATGGGGTAAACATTGAACTTAATTAAATGCGATAAAAATGTCTGTTGTGCCTACGGTTCGTCTTCGGAAATTACGTTGTAGACAAACAAATATTAGTCATTCCAGTGGTTTCAAATGTACATTAACCCGTCGACTCGTTTGGAAATATTGGAATCTAGGAATTAATGATAATTACGTACCACCAAATGGCCTGTGGGCTAGTTTACCGTATACTTAACAAACGAAGTAAGAATATTTGTTTTTGTAAATAAAATTTAAAAAATCATAAAAAAATGGTTCACAAATTCACACCCCCACACTACGATTCCCTGTGTTGCGGGTAGCATGGACATACACACATATGACATTATAAACACCCATGACCCGAGAGCAAACAATGTCAGTTAACGTCTGCCTCAGTCGGGAGTCAGCCCCGCTCGGCAGGCAGTGTCACTACAAACTAGGCTACGGGGTCGGCAAAAAGCTGACAAACGAGCAGACGGCCCACTTGATGGTAAGTGGTCACTGCCGCTCAGTGAATTCCGTAACTGAATAATAATAATGTGTTGCCGGCTACGATCTCTCGTAGATCAAACGAAAAGAAAGGAAATCGATTGACAAATAAAGGAGAAAAATGTATTGAATTGTATTGTTTTTGCCTATTTATATAAATATTTATTATGCATAAATCCGAGTACCTATTATACTAAAACTACCGAACGGTTTCCGATGCGTCTTTCACTGTTCGAGAGACTTATGCATCAACTTAAAATATGATTTTGCCACCCGCCTCGACTTCGTTTTGAGTAGAATAATTATATTATTGTACAAGATTCGTAACCTTTATACGTCCGCAATAATAGACCTTTGAAATAGTAAAAGATTTTTTCAATATGTCCTTATAACGTTATGAAGCCCCTTGTTGTCGTTGAGAACAACAAAGGGAGAATTTCCCCAGAACATGTTTTAAAAACAATAAATTTCCCTACCATCAAAGGACATATACAGTTTAAAAAATAATTTATTAATAACAGTAACATTTTAAGGTACTCGCGGTCTCTGTAGTTTAAACCGATATTTCTACCCAATTACATGGATTACGATCTCGACGAAATCGGTGGCGGGGAGAAACTCTTGACAGTTGCCGCTTAACAGACACCAATGACAGATATTCCTGTCAACTTTCCGTCTTATTTAAGTACAAGATAGCAGCATTAAATAAAACATTCGTGAGTACCCGTTACACTTAAAATGTCCGCGATAAATTTAAAATTATTATTGACAGTTATTGGAATTTTAGCTTCAATGAAGCATTCTCGCGGGCTTGCAAATAACTGCGAGTATTAATTAGCGAACAAAAATTACATTCTGCAGCTGACGGAAACAGTTTGCGATAAAGTTATCTATTGCCGCCCCCACTTCGGGACTATCGCCACTTTTGGTGACCCCAATTGTATTTGTTTATTTTCATAATTCCAAGTATATTATAACTTATACAATACACAGCTGATTATTGATCACACACATTGTGATCACTACCCGGTATTACACGCTTTGTTTTATCAGAACGCGTTAATCTTAAACTACTACACTTATTTTCATGACATTTTCACCCATAGATAGATAGACCGATTCACGAAAAATTTTTGTTTGTAATAAATACACACATAAAAAATATTTACAAAACGCCCGATAAAACGAGTAGCTTCGGCTGTGGTTAGTGTTGGAATGTTAGAAATATATTTTCCGAATCGAATCGACAGCTAGTTGGTTACTGATGACGGATAATATCTTGTTATTTTTCGTGTAATCAGCAAACAAGCAAATATGCTTATGGTACGTGATCACCGTCACCCTCGGGCATCCGCGACATGCGGGACGTCAGCGACAAGTTGCCGACCAAATGCAAGAACCTGATGTAAGGGGCTCGGTGTTCGTTAATACAACAATGTTCCAAAGTTTATACGTAATTTACCTATTCGAACTTTAAGCGATGTATTAAAGCAGTTTGCAGGAAATTAAATTAAAGTATAGATGAATATTATGTATATTAAAATTAAAATGACGCCTGGAAATACCAGTACCGTAATCAATTCCGCTCAGGCTGAAACTTCTTTACAATTTTACATATTGATTCAAAAGATGTGCCGAGAAGTTTCTTTATCTGTTGCCTCTTCTCAATGTTAAAGCAAATTCAGAAACGGTAGTAGAAGCAAAAAGTCGCGCATACGTGCATTTACAAAATAACTAAATGAATCAGTGATTTTGAATTGAATTGACTTGAATACCATTTGAAAGAATAACAACATAATTTCAGTGAGCTTAGTGTGAGACGTGGTCAGGACAGACAGACGGACAAAAATTACAAAAAATATTTTTGACCTCTATATCTATAACAGAGACTATCTACCTCAAATATGTTCGATGTACAGAGTCGATTCCGTTACAGTATTATAATGAGTTTAAGTAATATTGTAAAGCTTTCTTCCTGATCGTCGATATTCGAACGTTCTCAGACAATGACGCTAAATGTGAACACAATGTACCATTCTTCAGTCAATGATCTCATACGCACGAAGGCCATTTTTGTCGACTCAAGGCCGTATCATGCTTGACATTTGAATTAATTTCCTCTCTTCTCACTTTTTATAAACTGGTATATTTTATTTGGTATTTTTTGTAGCCGAAAAATCGGGATACAGGTCGGGGCACACATTTTTGTGATAAATATATGTTTGTTCTCCTTGCGATGTCATCCGCGACGTAAGGAACGGTGCTCTCCAGAGACTTGCAGTTGGGTCGACAAACCGATATTCAAATTAGAAGTGCCAGTTCCTGTAAATGTAATGTTCCCCATGGTTGTGATGAGAATTAAAGATTTCAAAGAACAATGTTCACCTCACGTTACTTACGACGTTCACGCCCCCAGGCGGAGCTGGTGGCGGCCGTGAGGAGACGCGGCCGCGGGGACAGCGACGACGACGAGGACCTCGGCCTGCCGCAGAGCCCGCCCGCCTCCCCCCCCACTGACAAAGCTGATAAGGTAAGGCGTTACAGCTACGTGTACATTAGTGTTAATTATCAATAGGCACAAGACTTTTCGGTGTTGTATTCTGTGAACGGTTTAACGTATGTATCCTTAAATGTTACGGGTTACATGAGAGAAGATGTCTATGTCTTTGCATAGTACGATTTTATGTCTCTATTAAAACAATTTATTGGAACGCTCGCACTAGTATAAATTAATTAATTTTGGTCAATTATTTTGGTGCACATGTTTTGGTGCAATTTGAACATTGACAGGACTACTAACGACATCTGGTTAATAATACGTGTATGAGCAATGCGAGCACGGTTTACGAGACGAGTTTTTGCAACGATAAATAGATGGCGCTTCTCACAATTAAACGTTGAGATGTTGAAAATATTGACCTTTAAATATTATATTAGAAGATGGAACCTGTATAATCGACAACGTACTCGGTATGCCGTGATACAAGTGGTTTCAAGCAACCTTGTGTATCAGTTTGAAGCTGTTAGGTTATTACCAGGAGGCGCACATATATTGTAAATCGAACTGAGCTGAAATAGAACTGTAGATAACTCTATTGAAAATCCAGGTTGGTAGCGGATGACTATGGATTGTAGTTCTAGTGTTGAGGAATTGGGCCAAAACTTTTATAAATAATATTAATAAAATCTGTTTACTGCCTTTATAAATTCTTAAACAATTGGTACGGTCTTTTTCTTCTAAATATGGGGTGACTCGGCTCATCCTAACAAGGATCTGTGGCCCCGTGTAGCGCTGGTTTTCAATCACTCCCTCCTCCCTGAGCTGTTATGCGGGAGTTTTAACCGTTGATCCCCTAATCACATTATTAAGCTTAATAAACTATATTAAACATAATATACCATGCAATAATTCCCGTTGTGCACATAACGCAAAGACTCCTAGGAAATTTTGTAAATTTGGCGGTTAAATAGAAGACTGCCTGGACATGAGTTTTATATGTATTCTTAAGTAGTAGCAGTATGTGCTTTCTGTAACTGCGATTAGGAAAAAAACTGCTTCAGAGTTTGTTGCCGCTTATTTTTCTGGGAACACACACGGTAAGGATTTGTTGCGGCGGTGGACTAGTTTGACTTTCAAAAAGTGTTTGTAAAAACCAACTTGGAATAAATTTTATTTAATTTATGATTGACCACAAGTGTCAGTTTGAGAAATTATGGCGAATGCCATTACTGTGTTAACTAAGTATTTATATTTGGCACTGCGGTACACGGTATTACTGTCTCTTTGTATTGGCAAGAAATTATATATACATTGTCAACTGTCATCCTATAACTAGAATCATTCGTAAAATGTTATTTGGAAATTTGGTTGCCGAGTGAAACATTTCAGAGGCGTACTTTTTAACCACATTTACCTTTCGCTTTTACTGCAGTGTTCAAACGATGCGTTAACATTGAAGAATATTTCTTGTTATTTGGCTGCGAGCATGACGGTGACAACTCTGGTGTTGCGGATGTTCATAGCGACGATCTACCATCAAAGCGGCTTACCATTAGCGCAGGTGGGCGGCCCCCGGCGGTTAGGTGGACTCTCTGCCCGTTTGTCAAGTATTGATATGGAAAAACTCGTGCAAATTTGATGCCCGTCTGCTACACTCATGTTAGCGCTTGCTGAAGTAATATCAATCAAACCGTTTCCCGCGCCGGAACTTGTGCAATCCATTATCCAATGCGACTGTGACGTAAAGTGCATGCGGTACTGATTGTATGCACCCGCGCGGGCCGAGGTAAACGAACTTGATTATTGCACGTTATGCACCGACTCGTCCCCGATAATGTCTCGCTACGGATCTCTACACAAATGAGAAGTTCAGTGGTCTCTTCACATAGCTGACGAGGTCTGTGTTACCTATTGATGATGGCTAAACAGTAATTTACCAGGTTGCTTTCTTTCGACAAAAGTATCTTATTGTAATTGAAATTCATTTAATCGTGTAGACATTTTGTAAATACACTTATGCACGTCATTTTTTGCTTGTACTATCGTTTCGAAAAGGTGCTTCATTATTGAGAAGAAACGGCGAAAGAAACTCCTCAGCACATCTTTTAAACAACACATGGTAATCACAAAAGTTTAGGAATGTGCGGAACTCGATTCGACACTATTATTTCCAGGTATCCTTGTCATTAATATTTTCATCTGCACTATAATCTCCTTTGCCTATAAGCTGATTTTTAATGCGTCGCTTGATAAGCGAGATTATCTATTTAATAATTTACCTAACTTATAAATATTGGTTCCGCTCCTGTCACTGGAATTTATAAACTATTGGATCATGGTCAAGGCGAGACTGCGAAGGTGGTAAGAAATTGACACTTGACGGACATTGTTGAAAGACGAGACTGTTAACTTTAGGTTCAGTTTGTTTCACGCTCTACCGCACCATGTTATAGTTTGATACGTCATTATGGGAAGATGCGTATAATTAGGTCAAAATATAATGGTATAAATATAGTCGTGGGTACCGGTTACGGTTACGATGTGATTCGTGGATGATTTAATCTACTTTACTTAAAAATTATAAGGCGTGTGCGTGCGCTTATATAAAAATATATATTTCATGGTATATAACTTGGAATTGGGGAATAACTTCGCAACCGGGAAGTGTAATTTATCATGTTTGTTTCGTCAAAAATATATTTGTCTTAGTGTGTTAGTTGCCTGTGACCCCTTATTTGCGTGCCGGTGAATTATAAGGTTGGTGTGTAGTTGTTTATGTGAGTATTTTTTATTTGCGGAAGGCAGTGTTACTAATGAAACGTCTAACACGGGGCACTACTCATCAGTGAAGCATGTAGAGCGCATGCGCGTGCGTCAGATGCAACGGTGAAAGTGCATTCGCGAGGTCGCGCCGACGTCGGCGCCGCGGCGTCGGGTGTCGGTGGTAATGGAGGCATGCATGCGGCTTTCTGATAGTATCGCCTTATGTAACGCACGCAGGATATCGTCTAAATGGAGACGCCTAAATCTACCTGGCTACCTGTTGCAGCAGACTAACTACGTATAGGCAATGTTTGGGGATTACGTACATCGCCACTTAAGACTGGATTTTAACGTTAACTTATAATAAGTAAAAAAAGGCTTTTTCGACTACCCTCGGAATCATACCACATTGTTACGGTTATTACCTAAAACCAGGTATACTTATGAAAATATGGAATACTCATCGAGTACTTATTTTTGGTATAAGTTTTTTTTTTTATGTTAATAGCCGACAAACGAGCAGACGAGCCATTAGATGGTAAGTGGTCACCGTTGCCCATGGACATCAGCAAGACCAATGGTTTCACTGATGCAAGTTTACATAAACTTTCAAAGTAAAAGGTTTATTTATGTTATGATCAGTTACTACTAAATTATAAATGGGATACATTAATCTGTGCACCGGAATGATTTTATTTCTAATCTGCGACTTTGTTTTGTGTCGACTGTGTTATGTTGTTTCTACGGAAAAGTAATCAAAATTTCATGTTTAATTTACGTAATGCTGACTGAATCATACCATAAAAAGACCAGAGAAAAGATTTTAGTTAATTTAATTATTGAACACTTCTTTGCGAGCGACAAATTTAGAATTATTATTATTTAAACCTATAGGTATAAACTGGTAACCTTATTTAGTTGGCACGAGGACTCGCTTGTGAACTGTCTTTTTATCATTGCAATCAAACGCAAACAGTGTGTTGTTGATATTCAGTTTCTAAAGGTTATGTTAAATTCAGATAATTTCAATACGAATTTCAAACCCGACGTCAACGATTATAATGGGAACTTATATATGTTCAGGTTTTAATTAGTTTGTAAAGTATATATTTTATTTAACAGAAATATACCTCTATGGATACATTGTTTGATAGGTTAACAACTAACAAACCTGATATACCCTAGTAGACTAATAATCGACATTTCAGAAATTATGAAATATCAAAACGGATTTCTTAAAAGCAATACTTTAAATATATACGATTTATGAAAAAAAATTGATAGGAAGACAGATATTGTATAATATACGTTGCAGCTATGCATGACTACAATGCAAAGCAGTGGCAGTCTTGTGGTTTGATCGTCGGTCTCCCGCACGCTCTCTCGTCAAATGTCTTATTTGAAATCCATTGACAAATTCACATAAATGTATAAAATACGCAAAGTTAAGTACGGTAGAATTGAGTTTTTCTTGTTTGAATGAACATGATTCAAACTCAGACTAATAATCAGATCGACCTTCAAGCAACCACAGTTTGAGTATTCATCTAAATAATTGATATAGCTGTTGATTTAATTCACATCCGTGTAAGGGAGACCACCGCCAGACGTCTCGAGTGATTGGTGAACGTGATATTAACATTGAATGGCATGTCATTGCGTCAAAACTAGCAACGTAATAATCATGTAAATGGCATCGATCATAATACGCTGATCACTCCGAAGAGGCAGTTGACAGTCGAAATTGACAGTTTTCTATTACGGGGATTTGATTCACTATCAGCATTACGTAGCAGGATGGATAATAAACTAAATTGCTGTCTGCATAGTTATTTTGTCTATCACTGGTGCCTCCATAATGTTATTCTCATCGTACGAGTACAATTGAAAATATATACGATTATTGCTCAAAGAGCGGGAGTCAAACGAGTACAAAAATATAATCACGATAAGATAGTCAATCTATATCTATACAAACAATAACAATTCTAAGTGATCGCTTTCTGTACATGAACGATATACAAGAAAAAATATTATTAGGAGTCTTTATTAACGCAATAGAACATAAAACAATAGTTGTTAGAATTGTTTTCTGTTTGTCTGTGCGGTTGTTCGCGCTAATCTCAGAAACGTCTTAACCGATTCCGTTTTGGTTTTCACTCGTGTAATGTAACATATTTGTCATGTATGTATGCAGTAAGCATCCCTTAATATTTAAAGTTCGTTTCATTTCAATCCATCTATCTATACGTGTATTTCTAATTAACGATAAAAACCCAGTCCTAAAACAACGCAGGTATTACTAAGCCTATGGTATTTTTTCTGAAGCGAAGCGAGGGCATTTGCTGGTTTACAATATTAATATCAACATTAAGAGGGTTAATTTATTATTTAATTTATAGCCTAGTATATTATTATTAAATGTTCATTAACAATTTTTACGAACAGTTGCGAAACGAGACCTTAAGATGTTATCAGTTCACTCTCCGTAAATCCGTTAGATGGTGTACAGACAATAGCGATAAATCTTGAGAGTTTTGTTGATTGAGGAAAAATAAAAAAAACATGGCAAAAAAACGCTGGAATAAATTAGTGAAACGGAACAATATAGAATAAAAATCAAAAAATCAAATATATTTTTACAATCGAGCATAAATTTTACATTATAATAATTGCTTCCAATCCAATTTGAAATGTTTTGTAATAGCAGTTAAACTTGCCTAAAAATATAAATGACAACGAAATTAATATTATTGTGTTACTTTAGTGTAATAATTATCAGGGACTACTTCTAAATTCTCACGTACAACTGAAAGATGGCGTGCTTTCTTTACACTATGGTTATTACTAACCTAATTAACTCAGAAAAAAGAACACAAACGTGTTTATCTATAAACAACAGAATTAAAGCATAATTCTGGTGTTAAAAAACCTATATTTCCACAGTTCAACAGCCATGCACATACATGGTAAGACGGATAGATATGAAACGTTAAGCCAATTGCATTTCCAATTAAGGCTTTGACGCTATCTGCGCAACTATCGGATCGCGTAGGCAGTCTGTGCGCGACCTTAGTTACGATTGCACGCGCGTAAAAAAAATTTAACGTCGTATCTTTTCGCGCCAATAACCGATAGATAACTTTTTATATGCACCAAAAAAAACTTTAGTTCGTGTTTTTAGAATCTTAAATATATTTAAAAAAATTAGTGGCATATTTTAGTAATATCTGTTTTAGAATTTAATAAACCCAAGTTTTTTTTTTCAATATATAGTGTAATAATGTTGTGTAATTTTAGTGTAATTATTATAGTTATGTGACAAATGATGACATATAATTTGTATGTAGGTCCCGTTGTGTTGAAAATTTTTTGAATATTTTAAACGTAAATCGTTGAGTTTATTTTTATCACATCATAGATAAACTAAACGTAACCAAAAGTAACACCTAGTATTTAGAATTAACAATGACGCGTTGACTGGTGGTTGTTTGCCAATTTTCTTATTTCGAAGTTTTCTCGTGGGTGACACTTGACGTGAGGAAGAATAATGTGTTGATAGAAAGCTGGTATCTGTGCGTTCTGCCGTTCTTGCATTATTTTTCGTTATTGTTAGCACACAATGCTATATTTTTAAATTGCGGTAAAAGTAAACGGTTCGAGATTGAATTAGTATAGATTGGCAGTTCATATAATGCTTATCATATAATTTTATAGAGCAAATTTGTAGCTTATTTGTTAACGAAATTACTTGTAGCGCCACAAGATGGACGATACCGACATGATGTGTAGCAAAATTTATGCGCATATGAAGGAATATAATAAGTTTACCATATACCATATTGTGTATACTGAGTTATTAATTAACTTATATTCATCCGAATTAATTCGGTTGTTGAAACGTCAATTAAGATTTACGATAATGGACACTGGAGTCACAATTAAATAATTAACATATTTCACACTCACTAAGAATAGTTTGAAAAATGCAAAGTTTAGCGTCTTATTTATTGGTTTCAATTTAGTACGCATTCACCAAAGTTACTATGCGTGTTAGATTTGAAAATTGTATTTTCAAAATAATTTACATTGGAATAAAGGCCAATGTTTCTGTTTTATCTTTTGTCTATTCAATCACAAAGTCATGTCATAAGATAATTTTATCCTAGATACATATTTAATTTTATCGTAAACTTATAGAAGTTTTTCAAATACAGTAAGAATATTTTTATCGAAATAATAGACTATTGAATTTTATGTTAGGAGTTAAACTCGTAAACTAGTTATTTTATCTTCCACTTATTAGTTTTAACAACTGTGTACTATTATTCCTAGTATATATTACGAGTATATAACAGATGCTAGTATAGTATGCACTCAATAAGCAATTCGTAAGGACTTCGTTAGAGCAGGTAATATAATAACAAATATTAGGTAGTAATGGACTATTAATGTGCAATTTAGTTTTTACGATTTCATGGCGTAATAGCTGTTATTAGTAAATAATTACTAGAATACAATAAGATACGTTTTGAAAATATCATCATTAACCTGCGTAAATTTAATTAATAAGAATTATAAAGTAACCGCCACAACATTAATTATGGACACAAAAAGTTTAAAAAAACAGCAATGCGAGAAACTGCAGTGAGTATGATGCCATTCTTAAATCTAGATTCAAAGTAATCTGGGCGAGCTTTTTCAAAAGAATAAAAGACGAATCATCGCGATTCACTTTCGACCAGCAACGCAAGCTTGCACAGGTGTAAGTGAGTTATCTATGTAGGGTATTTATTCAAGTCCTCTATTAATCTACAATCACAAAATGTGTTAAAAAAGATCGCTAAGTTGTTCTGTTGGTATAAAACTTACCATACTTACTAATCTTTCTACTAACCCATTCAAAAAATATACAACAATAAACAGTAGAAAGAAAGTCTGTGTTACTAGGCACATTTATTTTAGACAATTTCTTCTATGAACAAAGTCGTCAAACGACTTTTACATCCTTTGTAATGGACTAGGCTGCCTTGTCACGCCTTCGATGGATAGAACATCACACAAGCGAAGCCAGATAATATTCGCAGTGGGCGTGCGTTCATTAATCAGCATAACTAAACATAACGCAAAGAAGTTTGCTAACAAATCGCAGTATTTTTCTAATTTGCATTCGCACGATGTGGCGTGAAATCGTACATACATATTTAGCCTTACAGAGTTTTTAAGTTGCACGAAACGTGGACGAGGCACTCGTCATTCAATTCGCACTAAATTTTTATTCGTAAGTAATTAACAAGTCCAGCAATCCACACTGGAGCACCGCTGAGTTAGTTCCAAATTTCCTCAGTTACAGAGAGCTTAAGTATGTTATGTTAATAATGAGCAGTTGGTAACGTCACGCCAAAGTATAGTGGATACGATCTATACCTATCTAGATATCTAATATATGTTATTCGACATGAGATCATATCGTAAGCTACGAAGATACTGCTGCGTGATATTTATTCGCAATGAAAGTGCTCATAAGTTTGTTGTAGTGTTAACAATAAAACACTAATTATCATAGAAACTATTTGTTTTCGATATCCTCTCGAAACAGCCGGCCTGTCAGAGAAATGACAGTTTGTCTTGACGTGGCAATACGATAAATAAAAAACACTTTTATTCAGATAACGCGGGAATCGGATTAATATTTGCAATGGTTATTATGTAACTATATTTCATGCAATAATTAAAGAAAATAAAGAATCTCTATGCGGGTCTCTAAAACAACACGAATAGATTTAAATAATATATTAACAAAACATATTATTCATATCCTTGTTGAAATACATGGAATCTTGTATAAGCGTCATATTTTCGTTTGACCTTACGACCAGTCGCATGTTTTAAATTTAAATTCCGATTTAACGAAAAAGCTAAATTATTTTATAGATTTGATATTAAGGTTGCTATATTTTGTCACTGTGTCAATACTATTATTCGAAGTACCCTCAATACTACCAAGTGATGCGACCAGCGACAAAACGGCGCTAATTAAATAATTACATAGATAATGTAGAGATCCGTGTTCAACAAGTAACCATAAACAAGATATTCTACACTTGCGCCGTTCTTGCCTTATGTAGATACAACATAATAAAATTGTTCAGCCTCCCACGTTTTTGTGAGCACCATAAAACTGTTAGATTATTGCTTTTAACTGTTGTCTTTCTTATACTTGATAGCCATTGACTGTGGGGATTGTGTAGACAGAAAATGTATAATAGGAGCAAGTATTTTTGTACTGCTATGAATTACTGTAAATGTACTGAGAAACAGTGACCAACGTCAAGTGCATCCCTATTCGTCATCTGATGGGTACTGCAACACCGGTTAACTATTAATATTATTATATTCTGTCAAGTTTCTTTTTTCTTTTAATTTTGCTGCTTTTCTTTTTTTGTTAAAATATATATATATACCATGTTGCAGTATTCATGTTATAGGGTGAAATAATGTTTTTCTTTCTTTCTTTTCTTCCAAATTAAACGCTTGTGCATGTTAGGAGTTCTAATTTCGCTGTGATTTTTGCTTAGGTGAGTATCTTAAAATAAAAATTAAGTAAACAGTTTTTTAATATAAATAGCCGACAAACGAACAGGTGAGTTAGACGAGTTATGGTCAGTGGTCATCGCTGCCCATGGACATTAGTAATACCAAAAGTATCACTGATGCGTTGTTGGCCAAGAGAGAAGTACAAATAACGAAAGATATTAAATTTTATAAAGAAAACCTGAATAATACCGAAAGATTATATTTTTCTTTAATTTGCTCTAGATTAGAAAAAAACATGAAGATTTCAAATAAATCCCTTAATTGACCTCTTTATAAGCATCCAATAAAGAAATAATTCTTAACAGAGCCCCCATGACTGTATGATTTTAACTTATATAACTTGTCGGGGACATGACGGCCTGTAACGAGTGCTCACGATTTTTTTTTTGCCGATATTTCTACCCAATTACATGAATCGTGGTCACGACGGGACTGGTGGCGCGAAAAAACTCTTGTCACTTGACACTTGTGACAGCTGCGCCTGTCAACGTTACGTCTAGCTCGTTCAACGTTCATGAAGGTAGTCACATGATTAGCGTGTAGACCGCTGCGGTAGGTGATCCTTCATTGTCGTGTATATGTATGTCCGCAGCTTATATATCAGTTAATGTCCTGTTGTCTTAGCCTATTATTTGGTAAGAGATATGTAAAGGACCATGTTCACTTACCACATCGTCTGACCCCATTCAGGACTTTGTATATTGCGTAGGTGTTCCGCCTTGAAGCACTATTTCCATTCTATCAACGCTTCCTTGCCTTGACTCGCTTATTTGCTATTGCAGGAGTCGAATGTTGGAACATTTTTATACAGATTATACTTTTAATTGAGAATTTCCAGTATATTGAGTTGATAATATGAAATCGCCGTTTTATTTGCCACACATCCAAAGGCTGAAGTACTTCTCTGCACTTTCTTGAGGCACGGACAAATGGAAAACAAAGACAGAAAAGTATTCAAAAAAATTTTAAACTAACGAATATTACATATTGTTTTAAATTTTTATTTACTCAGCCAAATAATATCTTATCTCCTTTGCACAACAATAGATTAATTTAGACTAGATAAGAATGCTGCCTTCGCAGTATCGTTTCCTGGAATTGTGCTGAATACCCAGAATGTAGACATGATGAGAGAATGATTTGCTGGTAGCTTTGCATTTCACGGTAATTTCACCTTCGTTACCTAGAAATTTATGACAATCAATCGTTGCAATGTTTCTACAAAAGCACCTTTTGCATAATATATGTATTTCCACTTTAAAAGTCGCGACTATCAAATATCGCGTTTAGATGCCGTTGTGTTAGTTAATGAATAGAAATTTCTACACAAACCCGTCAACGGTAGATGACGGTAGACGTATGTGACGGTGTCAGTGGCGGTCGGGAAGCACTATACATACCTCCAAGCGGCTTATTACAACCGTCAACTAATCCATTTAGTCATGTCGGCACCGTTGGGGAGGATAAGCAATGAAACGATCGTGAATTATTAAAAGCAAGGGCAGCGCTAGAATTGCAATAGAGCTGGGAATCGTATAATTTTATTTATTTGAATCAATTTATAAGTTTACAAATTATTACCTAATTTGAAAATGATTGCAAATATTCTAATGGACATCTACGCATAGCCATTCTTCATTCAGGACCTTCTTATTCTTTGTCAGTAGGTACCACCGGGAAATAGTATTCCGCTACAGGCGCCTTCTATGTCAAGTGAAACTTGGTAGGTTGTAAATCAATTCATTGACGGATCCACAATGTTAGTTTGAGATTATTAGATAATGACGATGTGGATGACCTCATGGTCATGGATATGACCTTGTTAGTTACATGAATAATCTCGATCACATCTGCAAATCCAATAAGCCTTTATAAGGATAAATATCGAACAAATATTGCATAACTTTCTGTGTAGGGATTCAACCTTAAATTTACAACTTAGATGTGTATTTCATTTTAATAATGGGGGTACTTCTCTAATAAATATTAGTAACTTTTTAAATTACGAGAGGGTATAACGGCAAGATTGAAATACATATTGCGAGAATCGAGTAGCTTCTTTGAATCGCAATGTATCTATCAGTAACATAACAAGTGGAATGCTGTCATGACATAATTTGTTTGATTCAAGAAGCCATAAGATTCTTCTACTGATACCAGTTGGAAAAGTGTGTTATGAAATTGTTTATGAATGGTTGTATATACATACATAAACGTCATTATCGTGTAAAGGAGCGACATACATAGGAAACCCAGAATTGTACTAGTTTAGCAGTATTCGTCTTGTACCAATGCCCGTCTTAGTAACGTGTGCTATAGAGCAAGAGCTCATTGAACTTAACTCACAGTAGAAAACTCTTTAAGGTCACATGTTGGTTTGGTTCACTCATGAGCTTTTTTAATAACTATCCATTTTTCATTTCTCATTTATTTTTTATGGATCTCAAAATTTAAGTAGCCTGTGGCTGACGAGTGCAGAGTTCCGCGTTTAATTTTCAGACTATTATGATTTATGTTATCCAATTTCTACTTAGTCTTCCTTGCTTTAGATGTCTTTTATGTCCCAATGTTGTCTAACGATATAAATCTGTAGTGTCTGTCTGTCTGTACCTTCCATTGTTTGTCACACGTCATGATAGATAAATAAGTTTTATAATACACTGACATAAATTTGTCCCGCAATGAATAACCGCCATAACACAATTACGTAAAGCCGCGTAAATCTTGCATTTTCTCAATGCGGTTGGCATTAATTCGTTGCTAATTGTTTAGTTCCTTCGGTGCTTGCAGCACTGCCTTTATATTTTTTACCGATTTTTGGCAATCGCTGACTGGACATTTGCAGTGTTTTCTAGTTCCCGCCGGCCATTTTATATTAGTGTCTATCTTGTGTCTTAACATTAAATTATTATTATCAATTTTATAAAAAATATACAAAAACAGGTAGATAAGTTGAAAGAAGTTGTTATTACGAATAATTGTGCAAGTAAATAAATGCTTACACTAAATTCCTACATTAAAGTATTGTTTCAATTTTTAGGAACTATCGTTACTTTTGGAAAATGACAAGGTAACCATTGTGATTGGGAAATTAGGCAAAATCGTTTGATATTTTATACAATAAATTGGATATTTATTTGAATATTAAATCTGCTATACTTTTCCTCTTAAATTAGTAACGCTTTTGTTATCACTGTTATTGATTTTTGGACTTTGCAATCTTTCTTTGTCCTGTTTGTACACCGCTATCCCAGTGTGAATTCTATTTATATTATCGCCTACGGAAAGGCTGTCTGAAAGAGATCGCTACCTGAGCGATAAGGTTGCCCTTTGTATACTTTATGTAACCTTTATCACTGTATATAATTATATTTTATGTACAAACAAAGAATATTTGTTTTAGTTTACTCGTAGCCATAGATTGAAAAGCCGTGGATAAGAAATTGTCTACGGATGTACCATAAACTCTCATATTTGAATAATTTATATCTATACTAATATAAAAATGTGTTAAGATTTTCGTGTGTGTCTCTAGATACCTCAAGAACGGCTCGACCGATCTTAATGAAAATTGATACGTAGTGAGAACACGTGATTGCGCAATGATAGGCTATGTAAAATATTAGTAAACCTAATGACGGTATATGTTAACCTAATCAAGACAAAAAACGTATATTTTTTCATCGTCATGTATCTATTAATTATTATTATTAATAGTCCAACCCTAACGAAGTCGGTCGGGGCAGCCAGTATAGTGATATTATTAATTAATGATAATTAAAAATTATGACGCGTCAAATAATGGTTACAGATGGACAGAAATATTTTTTTTTTGGTATGAATCCACACGTCCACGTATTTTACTTAACAGTATAAAAATTATACATGTTTCCATATATCAAAGTAATTTATTCACATTTAACGCACGCGATTTTAGTCTGTCGTCTGTCTGCACGCACCGAGTGCCGTGTGCGAACGAAATACGATAACTGAGTACTTGTATCTGTGACATCTGGAATTTAACCAGAAATGGCATTAACATACTACTATTAGGAAAAGAATTGCGTGAACGTAAATTAACGAACAAACAAATGACCAGCATTCATACAAACAATGTAGATGTAAAGATTTGAGGTTCGATCTATTAGCGGGGTCCACTACAGAGCTCGAGTCGTTCCCGTCTTCGAGGAACCGTGGAACTTCCTCCATCATGCTGCTCCAATTTATATTGGTGGAGGAGTTAGGATCCAACACAAATGTTGAAAGTTCAATATTTTATGTAGCCCGAAGGCATTAGACTTAGCTTATAATATAAACTATTGTGTATACATATACATATGTGTATATTATATGTATTTATATATTACATGACGCCCGTTCGGCATATTTATTGATAAAACAATACAAAAACAAAGTTTAAAATTAAATTAAAATCAAAAGATTTAAAAATGAAATCGTTATTTACAGATTTAAATGCAATACCGTCTTAACAAACCTTATACAAATGTTACCTTTAAATATTAGATATATAATAAATATATACAATCTCTTGACGGTCGTCCGTACACACAGTCCACTCACACGAACGGCACCACCCACGACACCAATACCGAAACTGGTTTCGTCCACGGTCGAACCGCTCGCATCTTTGTTTTGTGAAATATATCTCGTAGAATATGACTCTGATACTGTATTGAGTTGTTGCTACAACTATCAAACATGAATGTGCCCCTAGAAGCACGGAGTGGATCGGAAAGTATGTGTACTTCTCATTCTTGGTTTCACTGACTGTTAAATAGAACTGTCAAGTATTCATTAAATCTAAAAAAATTAATTAAGTTGACGCTGTCCACAGACTAACTACCGTTTCGATCAGGTGAAACACGGCATATACATATGGAAATTACAATAAATACTCTCAGTATTATTGTACAATCAACACGTATTATTAAAAAAAATTATATGTAATGAATGTAGTAAATATATTTAATTTGTAATAATTTAATTAAATAATGTATAATATAATATAAGTAATAAAACTAACGCATTAGGTGCACCTGTTATGTTAGTTTCTATAATGGTAAAAATAAATAAATAAATAAACTGATGTATATTATCGCGTACATTATACTTTTTGACAGTAAAGGGTACTTGTTAACGTAAAAATTGTGTGTACCCGTTACAGGTACAACGGTTAATAATTGAAGTTGTTTCCTGAGATGTATCCACTGCTTAAAATAATCTGGTGCTTCAGTCCCTAGAATTAATCTACCTCAGTCCTCAGAATACATACATTTACACAAAAAAAAACAATACTAGTTACACAATATCCATCCAAAATTAAAATAACAAACCGGTCATAATAAACGAGTAAGTAATAACAATAAATCACATCACACCACATCACTACAGCCGGAAGCACGTCCGGTACATACAGAACATAACACACTTGCGCAAACTTAAACAATCAAATCAGCGTATTTTTATTCTGTGCCGGCTTTGAATGGCGCGTAAAATTACACAATTTCTTTTTTTTATACGCACTGTGTACTCGAAATAATATCGTTCCCTAATAGAATGTTGTTTTGCATTTAAATATAGAACTACTTATAATTGACTTCAGCGCCATGTATGTATGACATCTGTGTACCGTTGTTTCGCTAAAACAAGTATATTGTTTGTATAGGACCACATTCGATCAAATGGTTCAGAATGTAAGGGATGCACCAGAGATTATGTAGGAGTGTGGATGATCGAATATCTTTTATTATTGTTTGTACATAGACATCAACAATTTCTATGGTATCTTAGACTAAAATTGGAGTTATACTTTAGTAGTATATAGGCCGTTATCCACCTCTGATTCCAAGACAGTTTTCCCTACTTGTACATAAAAATTGTGGCATTACATCCGTCTGTTAGAGATCACTGGACTTCGTACCACTAAATTTAATCCCGACGCAGTCGTACATGACGGTGAATTTCTTTACTTATCTGGGTAACCACGACCATCAAACTCGGTTTAACGCCTTAAAGTCGAAGAGCCAATTCCAAGGGGGTTCCCCGATTTCCTTAACAATCCTGAACGCTTACATTCAAATAACCAGTGTGTTTGTTTTTCGCCTAGTGATGTGAAAATAAAATCTTTTCGGGGACAAATTTCATGTTTCAAATGAAGCAGCAAAGCAGGAAATATATATATTATTAAACGTGTTAAAACTATACCGCGGTAGATATGAATATTCAGATGGTACTCAAAGCCGGCAGCTGCAAGAGGCTAAAAGTAAAACCAATCGTTTAAAATAATTATCTTGTATTACACCATGTCCCCTAGAAAATGTTCAATCACCTATCCATTACGCTAAGACCTCTCAGTCAGTTACTATTAGCTCATGGAACGGGTCATGTGATACTAGTATAATTGAATTAAATGAAGATCTAGGTGTGCATTACGGCAGTACGAAGGGAGAGGTCACGTTATATTGGCAGTACTAATATGGCGTTTCTGCGCTTTCTATGCACTTTCCACGGTTCAATTGTTTGACTAAACCGATTAGTTATCTGTTGTGTAAGGTCTTATTGTACGTATACTATAACCACAGTTGAGTATACAATTACGGTATAAAGCTTTCCTAGAGAAAGCACCATAAGTATAGTATAGAGCAATGCCCGTTTGTCGGCGCGATAATCTCAAATTCACTATTCAAAAAATATACAAGCGTTTTCGTACGATTCAGCTAATGATAATTCACGAATGAAACTAAGGTAGGTAGGGTAAACTTAAAGTATTTTGTGATATTTTTTTTCCGGCTGCCGTTACTATTACTATTTATTAGGGACGTTACGGATATGAAATTTTGGATCCGGATATGGATACGGATGTATGAATAATATTTTTCCGGTTCCTGTTACGGTTACGGATATGAAATTATTTCGCACTATCCGATTGTTTCGGATAATTTTGGTTATGGATTAGATTACTTAGGAATTGGAAAAAAAATAATGTATTTTACAAGGTAACAGTTTGACTTTATTTCTAGTTATTATGTATGTATGTTTGTATGTTATAACAGAAAAACAATAGCCTTAAAAATTAAATAATGAAAACTGTTTAAAATGAGAACGACGCGGCTGAAGAATCGGCTCGGCCGGCGAGAATCTGTCATAACGTGTTTTATTTAGACTCGACCGCTATCCGGAATTATCCGAAACTTTTATATCGGATTCGGAAACGGTAATTTCGGATATATTTTTATTTCGGACATCCGATAGTTTTGATGACGGTTTCGGAGCTCCATAACATCCCTGATATTTACTATGTAAATTGTTAAATACATGCCGTATAGAAGTAAGTTCGAGTTATTGCTATTATAATCCAAGATAACTAAATTGTGCTCGGTGGTATAGTTGTTCACCTGTCCGGATATCTTTCAACTAAAACCGCTAACGTTGGAATTTAGGTTACAAAGTTCGAGGCTGGTCAGATGAACAGCGCCTGCTTGTTGTCCGGTTAAGCGGTGGTAGTCGCTGGGTGTTGACGTCCATCGATGGCGGTAACCGCGCATCAGTTGACACGGTTGATTGACATTTACTAATATAATTTGATTATACAGTTGACTTTCTGCATTAAGGTCCAGGAAACCACTTGACTGTAACATATTATTTTTAATTTAGTTATTGTAAAAAAATACACATATTCATATTGCCGTAGCACATTTCATTTGGTGCATCTAAAGTGTCTTGTATCTAGTGTATATAAATATAACTTACATTTAAACATATCTATAACTGTAGAAGTATATTTGTAACGAATTAGTTTATCTTAATAAAGGTGACATTGAACTGGATCGCTTATAGCTTGATTATGCGATAAGGAATTATGATCAATCATCATCAACACGTAACAGTGCATAATAAAGCAATTACCAACGAAGAGAGCGATTGTAAAACGACAATCATTAATGAGTTATCTGATACGGGAGATATAGCTAATTTTATTTTATTATATCATTTTCATTCTGCCTGGCCGGAAACAGGTTTAGCTGTTCGAAAACAATTTGAATTATTTTGGTCGTAAGTCGGAAAAGTTTAGTTTGACACAACAACTTATTCCTGTGAATAGGTTCAATTTACTCGCATTGTCTTTCTCTTGCAGGACATCAAAAGTCCACTGCGAGGTATGCCCATTAGACTTTACACTAGTGTAGGTATGATTCCTATATAATCCCCTGAAAGACGTTGGATTGTTTTAAATATTCCCCTTTGAAAATGTGCGTTGAAAAACATTTCTGTTAATATACGCTGTAATTATGTACAATATTCTTTTATCAAGAAAATATCAAAAAAGGTAAAAAATGAAATCGCATAGTTGCAAGTAACACAGATTGATGAGTCAGATCGCATCGACATTATTCGCTATTTCAAAGTCATAGAATGATTTTGTTACGCTATGCTCCATTTTGGTACAGATTATCATACGAAACATTCCCCTTATCAGTATAGAAAGCGGAAGAGGGGCCCGCCAGCATGTGCGACGCGGATATACTCGTCTGTTCTGTTTCACTCAATATGATTGTGGGATCAACATGGATCTAACAATCTACTTATAAACTGCCCGCAACATTATCCGAACCCTCCCATCCCGAGTGACGATATTTAACTATAGAGAAATGATTTTGTCCCGATGATGATTCAAGTGAAAGGTGGACTTGGCATTGAATGATTGCCACCACTCATAGGCCAAGTAGACTATGTCAATAATATGTTTTACCAGCTACAGAAATCGACTACAGTTGATTTGATATTTTACATATCGTTTAGGATGTCCTGCTGTTCATTTGTCCTTGAGTCCGAGCCCAAACTCGTGGTGTACCCTCCTGCACAACGGACGAGATAATGACTTCCGGTTCCTCTTCCATCTCTGAGCTCTGTACCACGCAGTTTAATCTATATATTTTTCAATTTATTATCTTATCCTTTATAACTTTCGTTCTCTTTGTAGGGACAACCCTAAAATGAGTTTCATGTGTCCGTTGCAGATCAAGAAAGCCGCTTCCGTTTTAGGTGGTAACATGTCAGTAAGGTCTTGGGTGTTACAGGTATTTCTGGGTCGCAGTGACCACTTATTATGCTCGTGCATGCATCGAAATTAAGTTTGGTTAGACATTTAACAAGTTTTTGATCAGATTACTTGATCTCGTCGTCGTAAGTAGGTCTTGAAACTTTTCCATCGTATTGTTACATAGAATATTATTAGTATTAAAATGTTACTTTTGTGATATTTAGGTATTTCCAAATTGTTGAGTTCTACATGTTCATGTTATTATGCTTCACCTCCAATGCCGCACGCTATTCTAGCAATCCACGGAGCTATCAACGTATGAGCTATGCGTGTATGCAAAATTATAGTTATGCAAAGTAGCTGTGAGTATATTTAATTTTGCAACCATTCGCAAGCCGCACCTGTCTACACCGCAGGACAATTAAAATATACTCTTGGGGAATTGCAATATCCATGGTATATTTCCGTCGACAATGTGCTAATTATGAAATGATACGATATTTTATTGTTAATCAGCTGTTAGCCGTTAACCTCCAGCTGTAATGTAGGTAAATTATATCACAATAATTAATTCCGAACACTTTGATGAGTTAATTTTACTTAATTGTTAGTGAGTGTGTCTAAATATTTACACGTTTACCTTTAGTTTCATAGTTTTGTGTGCAGCATTTAATACACTTTAAGCCGTCTTTATCTTTGAACCCTGTTTAATAAATGCCTTCTTTGATTAGAGGCATGCTTTTGACTTTGCCACTATCTTTTCATTATTAAATACCCAGGCATTATAGTGAGATATGTTTCCGCTCCCCTCAATTATGATGAAGGACCCGTTCTAGGCTGATAATGGGTTGAAGCCAAAAAACAATTGATACGTTTGTCACTCCTTAATTTTAGTTACTTAATGGCGAAGTGTGCTTCACTGCTCGTAAATGCAAGCCTAAATTTTCTGCAAGAAAACCGATTGCGGTGTTAATCGAATGTGTTAATTGATTTGTTCAACACTCGTGGCAGCTGAAACATTTTGCAATTTTAAATATCAGTTCAATATGTCTGACATATAACACTCCTCACGCGAACAAGTAAACGTTAATTTCAATCGAAACAGTTTATATGCCTCAAGTATTTTTTACTGTTTAATTTTTTTTTATTTTCAACGCTGATGCTTTTATAACTGAAGTAGCGGTATTTGGCATTAAAAATGCATGTAATTTTTTTAATGTTGATAGTATAACTGTAGCGAATGGGAATGCTATCCACCTGATATTATGGCCTCCGGTACTCCGATTGATAACGGGTTTATTAGGCAGAATAAGTATCAGGGGTAAGTATATGCCTCCAGTTAACCACGGACACTCAGCAATATTCAACTCTCGGCCGGCCCCACTTTGAATAGAACGACTGATATAAGCCGTTGCATTATAAACGCAATTAAAATCCATGGGGCGTCTTATTTGTGCTGATTACTGAAGTAAATATTTATACAACTTAAATCAATCAATACTTTCATCTCAAAATTATCAATTGAAAATATTAGAAGTAGATAAATTTAATCTATCAATAATCGACTAGATTACTAGATTATATATAAAATATTAATCGATAAAGCGATTGATGTGAAAACGTACTGAATTTTCACATTAACCGCTTTTGGCAATATTCTAGATATATCGCGACAAAATGCCGTATGAAACTCAAATGGCAACAATACATGTTTAATATTCTGTTTTCACAAATTGTGAATTAAATGATTGAAATATTCAATGATTGTAATATCGGATCCATCAAATCAGATCTAGGCTAGGCCGCTGTTACCTCATTGTGCAAGCAAGTGTACACGTTGTCCGTTACACTATCGCGTTTCAAGGCGACGCGAAATGCACCTGGTTACGATCGCGACTTAATTTTGATATGAATATATTTTGTGGAAAGCTAGCCATATTACGACTATAAACTCATTTGAATTTAAACACACTAAGTTGTTATTTAGCTTAATAGCGTGCTATGGAGCGAGCTATATTTTTTACAATACCGTGTCAATAGGCTGACTACTGTTAGGTGTTCAGGGATGTCCGTCCATGCACATCAGCAACATGAGAAAAGGCATAAATGCTTTGTTAAGTAACAAGGGGATTATGTATCTGCTTCTTATCTCATATCCAACTTTGCAATGGAAAATTTTTAAAAATATTTCACCGCTTTTTAATTAAAAGGCGATAGCTCCTAGCGAGTACAATAAAATGTTATACTGTTCGGATTGCAATAAGTGGCACTTAAACTAGACCTAATAACTTTGTTTTCTTCAACGGAAGAATTATCAACACAAGACAGGATTTAATCAAAAGGTTGACAGAGCACCTTATATCACCATTGAAAGTTGGAAACTCAATATAATAGTTTCAATTCTTCAACTTTAAATTGGTAGAAACATTAGACGATACGTAATATTGCATAAGTGCATCTGTTTGCAACTTTCAATTTTTAAAAAGAATATTATCTCCAAATATTATTTGAGGTTATTTTCGAGTCGTTAATCACCTCTTGATTAAATAACGGGAGTCTTAATTAATAAAAGCTGCTCTATGCAATGATCTTATTACGCTCAAAAGTGCTCTGTGCGTATGTATGTAAGTATAGTTGTTGTTGTAATAATATATTAATTTTGGTTGCGTATTTTATCGCCATTTACCGTATCCTATTTAGATAAAGATCTAACATTGAAAGAAGCTAAAGTTTCACTTCAGTTTGATTAATTTTTTGTGGTATAAGTTCCACCCGTCTGTGTGTCCAAGGCTAGCATCCCTGTGCGCTGTGCTCTTTGCGTATCAACGGTCGAAGCTAGATACCTTTTGCTTAAGACCGCAGGGCTCTGTATACCTTGTTTAGTTTTTACGGTGCTCGTGCCTGGTTCTGGGTAGCTGTGTCCATCTTTGAAAGTTAACCGTGAATTCTTTTTCCTTGTCTTGGTAACAAAACTCAAGTGTAATTGTGCAAGTAGGTTTTTTTAGCTCACAATGCGTCGCATCGGTAGACGGTGGTGATCTAAGTAGTCTAATAGCTTGTAGTTTAGTATACATTACATATGGTATAGTAATATGTAAAATCAAGAAACTGTCGACTTACAAATGCTACTATCAAATTTATCAATTGCACCTCATATAAAGTATATTGTCAGACTGATACTATCATATCAGACTTCTTGAAGTGGCTGATATTTGTTGATACAAGCCGATAGACATCAATGTCAATAGCGATAGCTGATAACGAAGAATGACGACGTTAATTAACTACTAAATTTTATGGTTTAATTCAGGCGATAATGTATGTTGACAGCCGCAATTCAAATGAATTCGATGGTTATTACCTACGACGTCCTAGGTGCGTTTGACAATTCTGTAACCGTATATCTTGATTGTCCAGTTTCGATTGCTGATCAAGACGGACATTTGTGGTTCAGGTGTTGTTCTCGGGTCTCGATTGTTTGTGATATTCCACTCGTAACTCGGAGTAAGCGTGACCCTACTTCTATCTTAACCGGCATCTCGTTTCTAATGTCTTTGATGTCTGTGGGTGGCAGGGACATCTGACCATTTGATTTGATATTAACTTTAATAGAGTCACTTATTGAGGGAGTGCGTTTATGTGTTTGCAATTAAAAAATCATCGTCAAGTGTTGTGTGAGCATTTTCACCTGCGTATAGAATGACGCTTAGTCATTTTGGTTACAGAGTCGGTAATGCTTACAATTATTATTGCTATTGCTGGTGAATTTTCTTGTATTACCTTATTGAAATTGCAAAATCACCTTTATTGATTAAGAACTAGTAACGACTACGGTTCCAACTCGAAAGTTGCAAAGTAAATGGTTGTGTCGTCTACCATTGAAAACATATTCGTAAAACAAGCACATTGTCACGACAATTTTCATGCATATCAACCTCGACGTCGTATGTAAATGATGTGCGATGTAAGATTAGATCGGACAGTTTTGCTGAAAATGACAAGCCAAAAACGACTCGATTACGAGGCTGGTTAAGACACGCACAGTCAGCAACAGTAGACGACCGTATATTAAAATATATGTAATACTTTCACTCTTTTTGCAAATACACATGATTCGTTTTCCAACAATTCCAATTATTGTTTAAAGTATAGCGGATTGGAACTGCAATTTCGTTCCATACAAACGTCGCGATGCTGTGCTTGTGCTGTGTGTTCACTGCTTTTACAATTGTCATTTGATTCGACTTTAAATGCTGACTGTACGTAAAATTTGATGTACATATCTTATTGAATTTTGTAGGCTCAAGGCGTCGTGAGCAATGAATAGAACGAAAAAGTGTTGAAATTTTTATATCTACTTGATTTGTTTACAAAAATAAGATCTTCAATGCGTGCATATTTTTAATGTCTATGTTTAAGATTTACACATTACAAATGTAAATTATATGTATAACATTTGGAATAAGGTTAATTATTTGGTATACATAAATGAATTATAAATCATTGTCGTAATTATCTATTATGATATTTTCATGCAGGTTTAATATGTGATAAAGGACATAATGCGTATGTTATAAGTGAATTGAGGTATTGTATTAGTCAAGTGTTAGGTTTAGATAGTGATGTAGTGGATTACAGAATAGTACACGGTAATAGCAAAGTGTGCAGTTTAGTTGAACGATACAGTGATGTGAATGACTTTTCAATCTAAACTAGTGTGAAAGAAGACTCGTCAAAATGATGCTATATGTGACTCAGAGTAGTGAAGTTCAAGTTCGGAGGCCGCCACGGAGAAGACATATAAGTGCTAACATCAAGGTTTCTGTTTAACCGTACAGAATCTATAATTAGACCAGAAATAATTCATTAACCTAATATGTCGTTAAATCAAATGTAGTTACAGCCTTAAACGTGGTTACAACGTTTTATATCCTGGCAATTACACAATCCTATTCCTTTGTACTACAAGTCAACAACAACAACAACAACAACTCTACTTTGTAACATCTCAATGTTTAAAAGATTGTCGATCACTGCTTAATCACCGAAAGACCAGAGAAGTCGTTGTAAAATTCTTAAACGGTGCATTGACAATTGATGATTGATGCTTGAATAATAAATACCTAATAAAGGTGGGTCAGTTGATCAAACCAAAAATCCGGTTTAATAATGACCCTATCTGCCGAGCAGATGCTTCAAATCTCACTCGTCGCAGACATTTTAGACAGATAAATGTTCTTTATCATTTTATTGTTTCTGATGTTTCACAGCATACTGTTCATGGTCCAGGAAACTCGGTGCGAAAGTGTAAGCGTTTATATAACTTGAGCAAAGTGTCCTAAATGCTTCCCATATCGTCTTTCCAGCGGCACCATGCAGGCATATCACAGTCATCCTGCAGCGACGGCTCGCTCCTCAGCGTGGGCTCCTCGGAGATGGACGAGGACAGCAGCAGCGGCCACCATCACTCGCACGACCACTCCACCAGGAGCGACCATTCCGACCTTTACAGTGAGTCAATCGGCTCGCCGAAACTGTGAGCTATCGAATTCGTGCGATTATTATATATTAAATATTGAAAAGTGTTCTTTATATCTAATTATTTACACGGCATTTCATACAGCTTTCACCCATAGTTAATAGTAGATTGATTCTCGAGAAATGTGTATGGAATGATTTTTTTACGAACTGCCTGATAAAAATCGTTACGTGTAGTTTTGGGCGCGATTACTGTTTCGGAACCTAGCGATCATATTTTCAAGCAAACCGAGGATTAATTAGTTCTTAGATTTTTAAAGATAAATACAAAACGTTAATACACACAATTTCGACTCAATCTCAAATAAGAAACTAGTTATAAAATCATTGTGGTCAACAATGCGTTTCAATGTTAGTGATGAGCAATAATAATTCCGGTGTGATTTACTCGTAAACGGGTGTCAGCAGATACTTAATACCGAGTGGATCGAATGCCTCCGTGTTATTTATTTGGAATAAGAATAAGAAAATTTATATATATAAATATATATTATTTAATTTTAGATTCGTCGGAGCCGCCAACAGGGGTGGCGCCACTGTCGCACTCCGCGGCCAAACACAAAATGGCAGTGCGGCCTCGTCGAACCCACGGCGCTCCACGACGAAAGAAAGCGAACCCTGTGAGTTAAATATTCAAATATTCATCAGTAACTGTAACAAAATCTGTACATGTAATTTATTTTCAAATAATATTTGCTACATGTTTTGGGTACATAATATTGACCCGAATAAAATATATGGTAGAAAATATGACTGATTGCCTTTTTGTATTCAGTTACTCGATGATTCTAAACGTAATGGACCAATTTTAATGACTTTTGGTACAGTGGTAACTTATAATCAGGGTCGTAGGCGAAAACACTTTTTGTCTAGGAGATACTTCAAAAGGAGAAAAGAATCGATGCACATTCTCCTATAAATTGTACTGTAAATATTATTAAGTATGTTTATGTATAAAATATTTCAATAGAAGATGTTTTTATCGTCACTGCTATATTATATGTATAGATAGATTGCTATTCATATACTGTTAGGATCATCATAATTTTATCGATTTTAAATAATGAATAAACTCATAAAGTTTTAATATTATAATTATAAAAAAATATATACAAGAGGAAAGCTGGAGACAAATTTATTACGTAATATTTCACAGCTGTATAACAGTGGATCAGTATTAGTGGATCCACTGGTGAAACACACTTTGGAAATTATTATATTATAAAGATGAAGTGAGATAGTTAATTAAAAATATATAGATGATAATTCTGTTCCTAAAACTAAATGAATTGATGAACGTTGAAATCTGTAAACTGATTAATAATAAAGATTACATTTTCGATTTCAGATTGTCGCGTCAGCCTTGCCGATAACCCCCGAACTGAACGAAGAAATGATACGAAGCACTACTCCTGAAGTCACCCACAAAACCTCAGAAGTTGTTACTGGTAAGTATGTTTTGTATGTAGTGTGCTATTTATTTAGTTAAGAAAACTTAGCCTAATGTTCTTTTGATTTATGCTTTTTGCTTTTATTTGCAGAATCATTCTCTTCATCGACTACTACGAAGCATCATATGATTGTCAAAGAGCAACAATTGCAAATGATTCGGGAATCTAACAAAGTTCTTGAATTGCAAAGCGATACTAAATTAAAATCGTCATCTTTGCCCCCTGGACTGGCTCTTAGTCAAGTTGTTGGTCAATCTCCTGCTAAACTGAGCATAGCGGAGTCGAATACACCACGATCATCAATAAAGAGAAGTAAATCCAGCACCCAGGATCAACCCGTGAGAGAGGCCTCACCTAAAATACCTACGAGTTCTACTGAAGCTCAAATCAAAACGTACCATTCAGAGGACAGAATGATAAAGTATCGTACGGACAAAAAACAAGCCGAAGAAACTTGCCTTGAGAAAAAATCTAAGTCAGAAAAAAAAATGGAGAATGAAGTCATAAGATCTTCGAAGAAAGAGGAGTCGTTTTTCAGTAGACTGTTACTGAGGAAGAGTGGGAAGAAATCGAAGAAGGATCAGATAGATGGAGAGAGCCAGCAAGAAGTCAAAAAATCAAAGACAGATAAATCTACAGCTCATTACAAAACTGTAGATGCTGAGAGAGGTGCGTTCCAATATAGCCAACAAGCAAGCTTTAAACCTATTCCTGAAGAACGTATACATAAATCTGCTGGTCAGAAAGCTTTTGCAAATCAAATGCATAAAAGGTTAGATAATAGGGGAGCTTACGTACAAGATAGCGCCTATAAAGATGTGTACAATGCAGCGAAAGTCGTTGGTGTGGAATATAATATAGCTGATCTCAAAATTGCCGAAGAAACTGATAAGATGCTGAACTTAGAAATAAAGAATCGTTTCAGCACACGCGAAGAACTCAGTGATAAAGTTGAAAGAACTAAACGAACGTCTTCTAAGGAAGCTATTGATGAAACTAAGAAAGAATCTTTCAGCTTAAACCACGATACGTCAAAGAGACCCGCGTCTGTCCAGAGGTTAATCGATCCGTACTCTTCAAAAGCATTTATTGTAAATGAATTAATATCAAGAAATCAAGAAGAAAGCTTGTCTCCTACACTTAAGATTTCTGATGAAGAGCCTTCGGCTGGAGCGGTGCGGATCGAAAATCATCACCACAATGACTTTGTTTTTCATAGTGGGAGTATGCCTAAAAATATACCTTATTTTAACCCAAGCATTGCAGTGTCTACTTCGCCACCGAAAAATGTGAACTATCACAGCTCTGAAAATGTGAAGCATACGAATAACTCAGTGGATTATATTTACGAATTTCGCGAAAAACAAGTGGAATCAAAACGCGAAATTCGTCACATGGCCAAAACGGAAGAATCGTATGTTACTTCAGGACTGAGATCTCTTGGAGATGAATATATAGAATCAAGGAGCAGTATTGGCAAGTCTCACAGTTTTCGTTACGCTTCAGAATCTACTTCAATCAGCTCCCAGGAAAATCAGATGCCTAGCCTTCCAGCTATCGTAGGCATATCGGAACCATTACTAGAGAGTTGGGAAGTAAATTACAGGAAAAACGTTAGTGAAAGGCATGACTATGCTAAGAGAACATCAGCCAGGAATTACAACATTATGCACAGTAATACTGAAATGAATTACGATAGTTTGCCTAGCACAGACAGCAGTTACCTTGATAGCCTTAAAACGGATATTAATGATGATAGGAAACTATTCACAAATAGTATCCATATCACAATGGATACGCATAAGCGTGATAGCGATATCTCACAGATAGAGGCTAAAATAGATGACATTATTAGTTCTCCTAAGCCCCCAATACTGAAGTCTAGTTCTTTAGATAGTGTTAAGAGTAGCCCGGAAAAACCTGTAGAAGATAGAAGGAAGACTATTTCAGTAGCAAGTGCATTGAGTCAAAGTGGTAAAAATGCGGAAAAAGATTATAAGGTTGATACAGAAAGCTTTGTATCAGTGACTCATATAAATAAAGAACAGTCGCTCGTAGTGACCAAAAATTCTGAGAATTCAAAGAAAGTCAGTGATGAAAAAACACAAAAGTCTGGAAATTCTAAACCAGGTATTCCTGAATTTCTGAACATCCAATTAAACAAAGTTGATGCCAAACCAGTTACTAATATTGTACTCACAGCTAATGTAACGCCAAAGAAAATTGATAGTCCACAACCAGATAGAGAGCAAGAAATTGAGAGTTTTCCTGTAACGGAAACAATTTCTTCACAAATCAAGAAAGAGTCTGATAAGATTATAGAGAGTATAATCGATAGCGCACAGTCAGATGCTAAAAATACTCATGTGGTTTCTACAAAAGTTACACAGCCCTCAACGCCACAAAGTCCATTGACACCTAAAACTTTCTTCAAGAGAAAAGCAATGAGTGTTGAACATCAAGATAAGCCGGAAAAAACTAGAACAAACTCCCTGAGTACTGAAGGAAGTACTGAAAAAATATATGACAACATATCTATGGATCAGAAGTCACATTCCAGTTTCGGTAGTAAAAGTTCGATCCAAAGTACTGATAGTAATGAAAATCGAATACCCGATAGACACGAAGAGGCCGTAGTATATAGAAAGAAACATGTTATTGGAAAAGAATCTCGAGGCAGCGATAAAAAAAATGATGATGAACCAGAACTGATGAAAGTATTCGCACGACGATCTCTAAAACTCAAAGATTCTGAAGCCGACCACATAGCACAAGAAATAGCGGAGTCCAAAATGAATAAGGACGAAATCGTTGGAAACTTAGCGGCTAATCGTACTAAAATACTTAAGAACGAATTTAATGCGTCGATAAAATCTCGGGACAGTGATAAAGAAAACGAAGAGAGTAAAGACCAAAGCGTTGAGAACAAGCTAGTCGATATTGCGGCACGAGTCAGCCAATTCGGCGTGCCTCATTATCAGCGAAGCGTAAGTATAAACAGTGTATCGATAAAACGCGAGAGTGCCCCCGTTTATAGAAATGAGGTTAACAAATATAAAAAAGAAGTATCAGATTCGACACCAGAGAAGAGACTCCGGAACAGAACGTTTCCAGATCCGTCAAACGACCGAGACGATATAAAGAGTCTCGCTAAAAGTGAAATGGGTTATAAAGCGGATACGTTGACGAAACGCCCGTGGCAGAGAAAGGATGATTTTAGGCAGTCGGTGGAAAAGGATAAGCGTGAGAGTGCTGTGATAGAAAAGGATGGGGATAGTGAGAAGGAGGAAGGTTCAGAGAAGGGAGAGGAGGCGGATGCGGCGCCGCAGTTTAAGGGGATTCTTCAGATGAGAGCGGAATGGGAGCGACGCGCTAAGCAGGGGATGACCAAATAAACGAAGGTGCTACGTAAAAGGTATTGTATAATGGTTCTTAATTTTATAAATAAATATATTATCTCTGAAATAGGTGTGAGCCTCTGGAGGACTTAATTACGTATGTGTGAATTAAATTTTAGGCTTTAAGGATCTGTCTGTCAGCTGCCAGATACGTCCTGTGTTGTATTAATTGAAAACGCCCATAAACTGCAACTACCGCTGGTAGACTGGGTCGAGGTTTATTACGTTGAAATCAACATTTTTTTTAATAAATCATCCTCAAATAATTGTCCTACTGTTGGACTTACATGTCCTCTCACATAAATTATCATTGTAGGTCATGGTCCACCGTGCTGTCCAAGTGCAGTTTGATAGATTTCACACTCCTTTGAACAAATTATGGAAAACTGTTTGCTCGCGATGTTTTTCTTTACCGATGCAAATGATAATTCATTTTTCATATGTATATAATAGGATGCTGTGGGATACGATTACGTAGCTTAGAAGAGATCTATGTCCAGCAGTTAATGTGACGTGCCGGATACGACTTACGTTCAAACCAGTATTCATTTGGCTCTCACTAGTATGTATACGTTAGGTGTAGAAATTACATGGAACCTAATATTACCTAATACTAGGTTTAACCTCCTCAGGGTAATGGATTTACCCTGAAGAAGCAAATCATTCCACAACGCTTATAATCATTCGTGATCATTTTAAAATAATCACTGAAAGACAGGTGAATTTGGTAGTGTTACATTGTTTCTACATTGATGATTCTGATAGGCAAGTTTTGATTTTAGGCACCCCTTTCATGTTGCCAATTTTATTCCGCCGTATTCATTTGTTCCACTTCATATGTTTTCATTGTCGTAGCAACATTGATTGTGGCCATCTATGAATACAAAAAGACACCTTTGAGAACATTCAACTTTTTAATTTATACGAACAACTTTAATATATTATTTTTTTACGTTTACACACACACACACACACACACACACATACACACACGCACGCACGCACGCACACTAGGATTCCTTGTGTGGCGAGTGACATGGACTTATGGAAATAATTATGACATAAACGTTTAAACTTAACATGACTTTCATATTAATTAATGTTAATTTTACTTTGCAGAAACATGGAAGATACCGCGCTGTATACAACCGCGTTATAGATTATTATTATTAATATAGTAATAAATAAATAAAATAACAAAATATTAAATATAAACGCGATATGACGCACGACGTTACAACTGCAGGAGTCTACCTAACGTTCGCTGTTAAGACAATGTATTTTTGAGTGTTATTGAATGATATAGCGTATAGTTATATTTTATTAAAGACTACATTATGTATTAAACATTTCTGAACTGTGAAATACAAATTTTATTCCTATAGTTCTTGTTGCGTTTTATTTCTTCTCCGGATCGTTCGAGGATAGATTTTTGAATTCCAAATTTATTTTGCCGTTCGTTAAACGAATACGAAAGAGAGAAAGTACACCATTTGAATATAAAGTGGCATGCGGTTTGCTAATATCATTTGAATATATGTGTGAAATTACGCCCTTTGTCCTCGGCAGTTGCACACATTAATACTATAGTTTGGACCCACAAGACGAGATGTTCAGAGAGGTCTTAGTGCACCATCCAGTTGATCCATGTGCCAAATTATGTACGTAGTAAATGGAGATCAGGACAACATAATGTTCCGTACGGCATGTCTACACGATGAAAATCAACTAATTTCTTAATGAAAATATTAAATTCATCAATTTTTAAATTTGTACCTGTTTACAATTTGTATAACCCGGTCACATTTGAATAGTATCGGCCAGGATGGCATCTCATACCGGTGACGACATTTTCTATTTGGTCGCACAGTCAAATTGTAAACACTTCCGAAGTACAATCTTTAACGGTTATTGTATATTTTCATCGAGTGTTGGTTTCAGCGGACTTGTATGGAATTTACAATAAGGTTGTTACATACGGCAAGTTGATACGTGAGTTACCTATTGGAACTTTCAAGAAATGTGTTAAGGCGCAGCTGATGGATAAAAGATATTATGATATAGATGAATGTATAAATGACAAAGACGCCTGGAAATAACAGCGCCTCAGGTTCCGTGCAGGTTAAAACTTGTTTTTTGCATAGAACAAGTTATTGCTTGACAACGACCCCACCTGACGGTGAGCGGTGATGAACATTGAACGCACTAACTCATAAAAGCCTATTCACTCTCTTACAAATATCCTCTTACATTTTAACAGACGTGCTGAGGAGTTTCTTTCGCCGTTTCTTCTCAACATGAAAGCAACTCTACAAAACGTTAGTCCAAAAAAAAATTCCTGTATAAGGGTATTTACTGGACAACTAAATAATTTTTAATTTGAACCGCTACCAAGAACATGCCTGGATTGAATAGGTCGCAATACTATTTTTTATTTCAATGTATTTACTCTATTTGCCCGCTGATAGTATCCATTTGTTTACAAGCTTACTTTGTCGTCCGCCATTATTTTAACTCGCGCAATATTTAGCCAACTACTGCCATCTGCTTTTAAAGTTTTATTCGACCAACAAAGTGTTGTCCATAAACGACTTTGTCACTCAATATCGTGTAAGCGTAGGATAACGGTTCATCGACCCTCTAATGCCTTAAGTCCTGCACCAGACACGTACCGACACTGCGAACGGATTTGCTCGGTGAAGTGTGGAGTGGGGTGTGTCCACTTTGCACTTACATTTACATGTTTAACTAACGAGACGTTATAATTAAATCGTGTCAAAAGTATTGATCGCTTTACGAACATTCGACTGAGTTTGTTGTATTGGGTTTCAACGTGTGTGAGCTAAAGACATTTTCTCTAGCTCATAGTGCAACCTTCTAAACAATTATCGTGGATAAGACGCCAGATCGGTGGTGTAAAGCTGTATTTTATAGTTTCTATATTACTCAGTTTTACCTCGCCGGTGCCACTAAACAATACTCGGAATCGTTCCCATATGGTTGACAACGTGTCGGATACACGGGTTCTTAATGCCACCGTGAATTATTTGCTGTTACGTCAAAAACGTCACATTCATAGACGTACAAGCTCTCGCCTCTGTCATTAGGAGAAACTGAAAATATCGATCGTCAAAAGCTTACGTTTTGACTGTCGTCCATTATCGCACGCACGCTCGCCGACCGTCCGTACAATGCCTCTACATTTTTAATGACTCTCGTTAAAACTCGTATTTTTTCTCGTGTTATGAAAGTGATTGATTAACAGGCGCACTGTCTTCGCTTATTTGATAGTATTGGCATCACTATTAAAGTTCAATATACGAGATACGAATCATCTTTTGTTATTGCAGTAGAATATGTTTTAACTACTAGTTAGTACCGGTCCAGGAGAGGGAGGGGGGATATGGGGTTCGATTCTGACTCGAGGCAAATATTTGAGTGTCGAATATTTGTAAGACAGTCTGCCTTGATTGTGCATTATGTATTAATCATGTTTTTCTTTTTTTATTTAATTAATTTACAAATATAACGATATGAATATTAAAAAAATAAAGTTATATGATATTTACTGTTATTATACATACATGAAATTAATTTGTAATAATATAAAAATAAATATAATAATATAAAAGTGCCTGCAAATTGTGTGAAATAAAAATATTTAAGTATATTAAATACAATGTATTTGGTACCGCAGAATATACTTTCAAGTATTTTTGGCTGTGTCGTATCAATCCCTTGCTGTTGATATAGTCGTACTCACACCTCAGGTAACAGAATATTCCGTCACGTGATTAGTTTCGTTTACTTTGCTCACTCGCCATTACCTACTGATTCTCATTAACCCTGGTTCCCGTAACTGCATTTTTGCGTTTCAATAAACAAACATACAAAAACACACACACACACACACACACACACACACATATATATATATATATATATATAATTGTATTCTAATTCTATATTCAGTCACCGGGAACGTATTTTACCTCAGTTCAATAGTCGACGGATCACCTGATTGTAAGTGTTTATCGCCGCCCGTGAACGTGCCACGGGTGCTGGTCATCGGCTTATTACTGGCTTCCCAACATCGCAACTGAAACACGTGGGTACCGTACCCTACCCACCATGCACGAATATCGTCGAGATTAAACTGGACATTACAGAATCCAGCTACCACCGAGATGGAGTAGCGTTTGTTATAGCCTCGTCTGTTGTTTTATGTATTGTTTGATGTATAATAAAGCATACTTATATACACAATACGATTTTGTTAAACCCATTTATGATATGTTTTTGCTTTAAATATTGTATAAATCAGGTCTATTAAATCCCTGTTTAACAAAGAAAACAGAATTAACAACTTAGTTCGCTAAACTTTATTTAGATCTCGCTCTACTTTTGATTCTTATAAAGAATTCTCGTTAAAAATCCAACCCTTAGTCGAGGGTGTTTCGGAACGTAAAAGAAAATAAGGGGAAGCCTAATTCGCGCATGCGCGCCTCCAGAGACACGGAGGTGAACTCAACACAAGGCAGCAATTCGCCATTTTATTTTCATTAACTTCTTATTTTCCCGTATAAACGTTTCGTGTCCGATCGCAATCATATGAAAGGAAGAGTTTTAAATGTAACTATTATTGTGAAGTGTTTGAACTGACCCACCTCTCAGAAAAGACTGCTCAAATCCCCCTGTGCTTACGTAATTTTTTCTTGCCTGAAGATTGTGTAAGATTCTACAAGGAGACAGGTAAGACATTTCTAATCTATTATTTATCAAACTAACAATTCATTGATACTACTGATATAGTCATTTTCCTTCTGTCAAGTGCATATTAGAACGCGTTGTAGCTAACAACATTGATTTTTCCGACACCGCTCCAGCGTTCTGTCCTCTATCAATTTTATGAGTCGCATTCTAAAGCTTTCACTTTAGCAGCTTGCTATTCACACAAGTCTAACAAAGCTTTTAACGATAATTATCGTTCATTAAACAGGGTACAATGATACAATAAGCATTCAAAGATACGTGTAATTATTAGAATGTTAATATTCAGTAGGTATTATAGTTGTGTTTGTAGCTAATATTTCAACGTTATTAACACTTAAAAAAAGTAATATAGTCCTTAAATCCAATGAACTCTGTGATTGCACAAACAATGACACCCCACACTCTTCCAACAGTAGGTCCGGGATCTTGATAATGAAGGGCGCAGCGAGATATAGCGGGTTGCTGCAAGTTACATGTTATAGCTCTCACAGATCCCTCATGTTTTTAAGCAAGCGGTGAAACAGCTCATTGCAGATGCAATTAAAGGAAGCAGAACTATTAGAAAAGTGTGTATGATAATTATGACCCAGACCAGTTATATAGCCTCACTATCATCAAGTCACTGCTTTCATAGACAAACTGATTCTAATTACTTTTATTGCGTGACAAACATTAGGTATATCCACGACATGTAACACTATTTCGTTCTCTTACCAATAATCTGGTAATATGAATTTGTAATAAATAGCATGTAACACTAAATCTTGTTTATCCGCGTGTTCAGAATAGGGGCTCCAGGCAACTGATATACTACACCAATTGTGACCTCGAGTATACGGTACATCGTCGCCATGGTTGGTAGCTGCCGTGACATCATGAAAACATTTTAAAGCTTTAAGGCGTGAGGAGGTCCCATCGTCTTTCAGTCCGAGTTAGAGGTCGCTAGGCTCTACCACCCAACTGAATACTGGTGGCAATCATGGATTTTAGTATGTTTTATTGGCCTGGCTAGCTACCATCTATTAGAAAAACGTAAAATAATTTTAACATGTTTCGGATGCAGTGCTAGATAGCCGATTAACGAGTTGACTCACTGCTTTCTGTTTGGTCGGCAACGAGTCTGTTACGCTCCTGATACTGTAGACTTGGTGATTGTTTTATAATTCATAAACCTTTTTTTTATTATGCCATGCTGAAAATAGAGTTATTAACTCAAACGCTTTGAGATTGACATTTTGATAAAGTCTACAAGTTGCAACACCACTTAAGCGCGCTGGAAACTTTATGGAATTACATATTCCCTAACTTTCTATTTTCTTTGCCTTTCGACAATTTAGAGCATTCAAGAAAAGTTTACACTTTTTATGTAATGTTAGTAGCTGATAGTGTGAAGACTTTATGTTTTGCATGTAACCTTGTATTTATTTGCAGTTTTATCTGATATATTTGAGCATATGTGTTCCATATTTTCTGTAATTTATCACGAGCAGTCAGTCATATTTCTTTGTCGCTTCTAAAAATGTTGATAGACTTTTGTCCTAGATTGGATACGTCGTCCTTTTACCGTGTCCCATATTCTATTCAGGTTTGTGGTGGCGTGTGAGGGTTAATCGTTGTTCGGATATTGATCTACTCAGCTTATCACACTACTGTAAGTAAGAGAATTGAAAATAAATTAATAGGTTTTTACAGCAAAAATAAATCATATTAATTAATGCCCACTTCCTCATCAGAGATGACTGAAAAGAAAAGATGTATTCATTTAAAGAATTCCTGTAGATTTTACGGTATTTCTTGCTGTATGAAGTGCAAAATTAATACGAGTACAATAGAATGCAAAAAAATCCTCCCGAGGCAACGATTTAAAATTTGAGAATCTGCAAAATAACGTTGAATCAATATCACAACAACATCCCAACGCCGGACTCGAGTGTTCTACTATATTGCGAGGGTTTAAGATCTACCACGCCGCCTTGGTGCAGGTTGTTTTCACACTCCCTTCTATCACCGTGCATCTGTTCGCGTCAGGTAAAACGATCCTTGTGGTAATAAGTAACTCCATGTTATCAGGTGTTTTATATATTTTTATGTTCACCTAATAGACTTATTATACTTTTCTAGTATATCACTGAATTAGCAAAAACCGCATGAAATAGAATGTGAAGTGATTTTAAACGCGCTCATAAATTTGAAGACATCGCAACGGAACTTACAAAAATCTCTTAAAACAACCATTTTTCCTTAAGTATCCAAACCGACGATAAATTTTAATACAGCCCAAATGATTACAGATGGCCGGCCATTATGCAAATTGACGATCCGTCGCTTGGCCGTCCTCGCTAATTTATGGGCGATGCTTCTCAAATTAACTTTGGACGTATTATTACGATGTAATTGGTTAATATGGTTGTTGGAACTTCATAAAAAATTGCTTACGAAATATGTTTAGACATGGTGGTGCAGCCTTTGTTACGCTCGTACGAAGACGAAACACTATGTTCCTTCGCGCATAAGATGAACATAAAACATGAATTTTAAAGGTAGTAAAAAAATTGCTAAGTGCGTCATGAAAAATAGTAAATGAAAGGGATTGGTTGCAGATAAATATTTGTTCTTGGGTCGTTGGAGTTCATGTTGTCTCATTTGTCTCCGTCCTTGCCTGCCACAATATTGTGTACTGACATGCTTTTAAACGGATATGTTGTCCAGTTGATCAAGTGGTTAACCTGTTGAATTATCACTGACAAGAACCCAACCCAACTCATAGTACTGTAACAAACTGTTGAGAACGTTTTCAAATGTATAAATTATATAATAATTATTATAATAAACGGTTACACACTCACACCCCCGCACTAGGATTCCCTGTATTGCAAGTGGCATGGATTGTGGACATACATTAATATGACGTTACAAAAACCCATGACCCTAGAACAAACATTTATCTGTCACATAAACGTCTGCCCCGGCCGGGAATCGAACCCGGGATCCTTCGTTCGGCAGGCAAGGCAAGGTCTACTAACTGGGCTATGAGGTCGTCAATGTATTTCTGAGGGCTGCGATGTATATCAAAAATTTCTCACCTCACTTCTTAACATTCATCATCACAACGCAAACCTCAAACGTCAGTATACATTCATACATTGATTTCCCGCATCTACTTCACCTCTCACATGAACTCGTAATTTATCACGGATGATGGATGAATTGTCCATAATATACGTCTCCGAGACAGTTCACCAAAACAAGTCATGACGCGAATAGATTTGAATAACGACATTAACTTAACAATGACCTAAATCAAAGTAAATATTTTTTTACCCTTATCGCTGATAAAAGTTATTTGGATCTATATTAGTTTCGACTTATTTTTGAAGTACCGTAGAAAAGCGGCCGCCAGCGTTAATTATAACTTACAAAAGTCGTTAATTATAACTTACAAAAGTCGAAATTACTTAACGAACAATTTTTTCACCCGCCGTTTCATATAGATTTTTGAGAAGACCTAAGATTTATCAAAGAATCTTTAAAATGTTTTAAGAAAAAATAGATTTCACAAACGACTTCTGTCACGTGCAAATCGGCCTTCAGAAGGTGCTTAAATCCTGAAGACTTATCCTAGACGTCCTCTAGGGAGCTTTTGAGATTTCCGGGTAACACGAAACGGGGACCTGCGATAAGAATTTCACATTTAACGTCACTTCTGCAAATAACGATCGCGACTCATTTAAAGTCTGTGGTTAAATAGCAACACGTTCTACATTTTAGATGAGTGCAAGGTTCTTATTAGATCCTATATATCTAAATCCGACAAGAGCGAAACTGTTAAATGTTAAAGTATTATATTTATATGTAATACAAATACACAATAAAATATAAACAAAATTTTTTGAGTGTATAAAATGTGCCCCATTCATCTGGATGTTTTACCAAAAAAAAAACCGATTGGAACCACCACAGTACAAACGATCTCTTTGTTGAGAGAGAAGAGGGAATCGTATTTTCTAGACCTCTCAATCTCACCTAATAGTTTATCTCTTTGTTGACTCGTGGGAATCTCACTATCACATACACACATATCATATACAATATACCTTTGGACAAATATATTTAGTCGGCCGCCACCCGTTGCCGTTAGGCAAATCAGCATATTTACCGGTTATTAGTATAAAAATGTATTAAAGTCTGAACAGCAACCGTCAACTACGACTTTTGCTGCTCAGACAAAAAGCTAGTTCTCCAATAGCATAACCTCTCAAGGGACCGTCATATGAAAACTTCGCGAGAAAGGCCCTGTGTTAGACCTGGTTGCATACCTTAGCGATATCCAGGCTGACTGCCGATGCCTCCCCGTTGCGTCCGAGAGCCTGAGCCTGGCGGCGTGTGAGATAAGCCAGATGATAACCGTTCGACTAGCATTGGCGGAAATTATATGAACGATCACTGATTATCTGATGAGCCTCCAAATATCCTAGCAACAGCTTATTACATGTACATTATGTAACATCATTATATCTATTTGATTTTATTCTTTAAAAACCTCGAGTCTTTCTATAGACACTATAATGAAACTTGAAAATCTTCAATGGTTATTCTTCAATGGGTTGTTATCGGAAATCTTTCCTTATTCTCCTGGAGTCTTAAAAGCTTTTAAGGTAGCTGTTCCGCTTTAAAAGTATTGAGCGAAGCTAAAACTTCTTCGGTTCCTTATGGGTAACTAAAGTTTCGGGACGATTTGGAAGTGACCGAGATAAACACTTTATAGCTGATGTTCAGTGAATGAAAAATGTTTTATGTTTGTTGCTGTAAAATAAGATTATCACATGAAAGTCTATGTTGGACGTGTGTGACATAAATATTCGAAAACCATTTAATGAATTAAGCTCGTGGGAATGTGATCTACTACAAGATAAATTAATAAATAAAGAAAAGAAAAAAAATTGCAATACTAATGAAATATAGAGAAAATAAACAGAAGTATATGTATTAGTTATATATTACCCAAAAAATATTTATAAGCTAAAGCTTAAAGTGATAATTCATTGGTGAATATAGGTCGAAAAGCAAAGTTCGTACGCGACAAACATTCAATTTATGCGCATTTTTTTAGAGCAAAAAGCGCGTAACGTGGCGTGTTTAGAGATTAACCATAAAATTCTCTCAGCATAAGAAGGCTGCAAAGTGTCACAGAATTCAATACGTTCATATTGACACATAGCACGGTTAAAATATTTTATATGTGCATAGTATTAATGGTACCCGTGGTGTTTAGTTTTAAAACAACTCCTGTCAACGTTCTCGCTTAAACTCACTTACACAAAACTTCGTGCCTCATGCCTGGAGGCAAGAGGAGCGAACTTCTAATAAAAACTGTAAAGCGAAATTTTCTCATCAGTGTTTCTACGGTGTTACAATATAGAATTGTTCAAGGAAGGGATAGCATCCTGGATTTTATGTTTTTCATCTCAAAAGCGAAATAACAAATAGAAGGACCATCTCATCGTCAGTGTACCCCATTCATCGGCATGCAGGATTTCGTTAAGCTAACGATGCGTTGAGACCTAGAACAAAACAAGGAATCCGCCGATTCTGAATCTTCAACTGTGCAACGGAAATAATAAAGAATAATTCGCGGTTTGTTTTAAAAGGAAAATGTGTCCAGGCAGCTAGAGGATTAAATCATTGTGCACGGATACTATGAGGTTAAACATACAAAGCTTAGCGACTTCCTACCTTGTACCATTGCTTATCTGTCGGTCTGTAGGGTGCACCAGGAGCAGGCTGGCTTGGACTCAAGGTTGGATGGAGCTCTTTACACCCCGAAATATATCTGCCACGAGCCACAATACAAATCCCCATTAGATCGCCAAACGGGGTAAACTCGATTGGTCACAGTCTAACGTTTCAGACGAAATGTGAACGAAGGTTATGAGGAGGTCGGACAGATTTGGAACAGATTCAAAAACTATGAGAAGAGTAGATTGGTCATACTACAGATAGATAAAAATGTATGAAGCAACCGTCACCTGCGACTTAAATGTACTTTTTATTAAATACTAGCTGACCCGGCAAACGTTGTTTTTCCATAAACATTATTAATTATATATATGGCTAATTATAATAATTTTACTAAAAAACAATATCAACCACTTAACGCAATAGAAAATTACTGAATTACTAATATCGCTAATAAAAATAGGGGTTGATGGTAGAAGGATGAAAATTTAATGTTGTATGTATTTTTAATGCCATATAAAAATAAAAAAATAAAAAATTTTGTCCAAAACATGAAAAATATATATTTGGGGTGGACCACCCTTATCACTTAGAGGTATAAAAATAGATAACAACCTATTCTCAGACTTACTGAATATACACATAAAATTTCATCAAAATCCGTTAACCCGTTTCGGAGGAGTATGGTAACTAAAACTGTGACATGAAAATTTTATATATTAGATATACGAAAACATAAATTGCTATATTTATATATATTATCTGCTTCTATATGCGCGTTTAAATGTGTCACGAGTGTGCGCAACACTTTAGCATTAGGATATATAATACCTACAGAAAAAAATAAAACACAGCTCAAACTTTCTATGACTTAGGTTTGTTATTGTGACCTATTTGGCATTTCGATGAAATTTGCGTGCCAAAACAAAATTCATTAAAGGAGAAAATTAAAATGGTTTAATCTACGGGTAAAGACGTCGATTACAGTTAAATACGATGTGACGAAATGTTCGAAGTTTCAATCAGAGTTCAGGTTTAACAGTCACTTGTCAATTTTTTTAAGATCGAAACAATGAATATACTTTTGAAAATTATTTAATTTCTTCGGCTAACAACTTTACCTTCATTGTCATCCAAATGAAAAACTACAAAAGGTATCTGTGAGGCATACAAGTAGACGAAATAATGTGGGATTAAGAATATGATTTGGCAGCCTTACAGTACATATAAAAATTCTATGGAATCGTTCAAGATGCATGTCGCTATGTGTTTCTCTAGAGAAACTCTAGAGTCGACTCATAATTACCTACCATATTCCGTTCTTCTAAGCTCTAGACTCACAATCTAGTTTTCACAAAAAGCTATAATCTTCCGGGTCCGATTACAAATACTCTAATTTATGGTTAATTTACGGTCAGATACCTTAAACACAAAACGGAATAAATAACAGTACTCACGAAATCACATTGTATAAATAAAGTAATTTAAACCACCATATAAGTTTAAGGTTAGTTTCCAAAACTCTGGCTATTTGCGAACCAAAACTCAACAACGATAATCTAAGAATTCACCCCAATAAAACACAGGGATGTTTATTTACCGAGCTGCCATGCTACCCCTGCGTGGTGCTATTGTTCGGAAGGGCGGTTATTTATGAATGTTACGGAAGGGTATTGAAAAGTCAGACCTTCCCGACTTTTGCCAACGAGTGTTATGAATAGAAGGAAGAAAATATTAATATGAAGGTTCATTTAATTATCTGCTCATTTTGTGAAATACCTGCACATTATTTTTTGCTTCTACATTACCCTTTTGCAAAGGATAATTTAAAAAACGTAAAATTACCAACAATTTGGTATAAATTAAAATCTGTTTTTGGATTAGACTTATACATCTGTTAGCTTGTCTTGATAATATATATAAATATACTGGTAACAGAAAATTTTTATTGTCACTCACTAATTAATTGATTTAAAATTTTAAAAAATTGCACACATATTAAAATCACATTGTATTGCGGCAATCAGTTCGTAGTGATTGATAGTAGTTTAAGAGTCAAGTCATTTAAATCACCAGAACTAGTATTAAGCATTATTAATAATAAAGATACAAAAAGATAAATAAGATTCACTGTAGGCCAAAGTATTACCCTAGATAACAAAAACAACCAAATGTCGAAAACAAATATTAACCAAACGCGTACAATGTAGCACAAATACGACGTGAAATTCTAAAATGTAACTCTGTAGTTAGCTCGGTACAAAGTGGGTAGTTGGATGTGCTATCTACGTGAGAATACTTTGAGAGTGTACCCAACTTGTCCGCTGTAAACCGGTAACGTTGCAACGCCGGAACTTTGCAGCGTATCAGGTGAAAGCAGAGGCGTTGTAGGGTTACAAATTATCTCCTCTTAGGTGTCGTACACGTATGCTTTAAGGTATTACATTAAAATATATATCTTTAAGATTATGCAACCTAATCCGGCGACTATATATGTATAATGAAGAGTGCATTTTACTACGTGCGTGCCGCGACTATCATTTATACTAATGGACGACATTCTCGATTGAAGGTCTTTTGCATTATTCTTATTTATATGGGTGTAACTAATGAGTATGCATTCCACCTGCTGGTACGAGTTCTTAGGACTTACGAGCAACTATAAACAACTTTTCTATAAGAAGTTCAGTATAGTTTCACCTATAATTTTAATTATATTATTGTCAGTATTTATCTTGTTCGAAAATTATAATCCTCTAAATGTATAATTGTGAAGTATTAAAGTGTTGTTGTTGTAAATTTTTCAATGTTAGTATTTTACTGGCAACACTTTATAATTAAATGAAATAATTTTATTGTTATTTTATTTACTCGGATAAACAACGTTGCTGGCGTCATAGGCAGACATCTTCGCGAACAAATAATTCTAGCAGAGTAAGATTTCACCAAGAATGTATTTTTCAATAATAATCACATACGAAATGCATACTTATTTTCAGCATAGAGGCACTAAGTATTCAGTACGGTAGCGAGTGTTGAGGCAAAGCGACGGTGCTGCCATCTCACGGGTCACGTGTCACGTTCCGCTTAGCAACTGTATTCATGACCGTCTCCGACGATAAATGTTTACTCACTACCAGAGTTATACAATTATTAAAAGTTATACTTATTAGTACCCCGCATATTTTTTTGGCCGAAAACGTGTTGTGATGCCTATAGCATTATAAATACACGAATAAGTGGTGATGATCGCTTACCATCAGATGGCCCGTCTATTGGTTTATCAGCTATTGATACACAAAATATGCGAAAATATGCAAATACGAGTAATAGTAATCCTACAACCCATAAAAATCTAATTCTGTAAATGTAAATATAACACAGCGCAATTATTAGGGTGGAAACCATTCCAAGTATTTGCAGTATTAAATGTGCTGTCACTGTTATTACGGAGAATGCAAAATACAGTATCATAATAAATATAACACAAAAGGTCGCATTCGTAATCTGGCAACGAGACAGAATTGAGGTCGCTTAACATAAAAAATGGCAGCTTTATACTGGTAGAACCTAACCAAGAAAACAATGAAGAAAACCAACCAAATGTGTATTTGGTACTCGGGAGGGTACGCTAAACCAATCGAAATCGATGAACGATGTTGCAGTTCTTCAAACGGCATAAAACCATCCATAATGAAAGTTGGCCCCTAAGACCTCCCGATCTGTACTGAAGGATTATCAGTGTACGCTTTAGACCAATTGGGAGAAGGCACTTATACCTCTCAGGGGCTCTGTAAACATTGAAGCTAATAGCCACGTGCGTGGTCGTGGGACTCGGCGATGGTGGTCGTACATCAGGTAGATACATCATAGTATGTGTGTGTGGCCGCAGTCACATCTAGAGCTCCGTAACACCAGGAACGTTTCAGATCTGTCGCCGGCCGTGAAGGCAGTCGTGAGCCGCTCGTTAACTACTCGTAGCTCTGCAACTCTGTAACCGAAACATGTAAAAGTACGTATGTATCACGGTTTTTCTAAAAAAAAAAAAATTAACGTCATTTGATTTGCATTCAACGACCATGTTCAGTCAGACAACCTTTCACTGGAGATCGCTAGATACTGCTACGCCAAAATTCGAAAGACGTTGCAATTAACTCTTTAAAGCAACGCGATATCGGGTTCATAAAAATATTGCCTTGTCTGCAGTTTACGACGATCCTTCATAGGGTACACGGAATCGTCGCACACGACAGCTTAAAGTAATTTTATAGGTTCAATCACTTTTACTCCAGTCGAGTGATCATGATTAGGTGCTTCAGTCGAATCTAAGACCTATGAACCGAAATATTTTCTTCTGCACCTCTCCTAATTTATAGATCGTCTTTTATATGTCATCAGTGGACAAACGAGCAGACGAGCCATTTAATGGTAAGTGGTTACCGTCGCCCGTGGACATCAGTGACACCAAAGACATCAATAATGCATTGTCAGCCAACAAAGAAGAACGAAGAAAGAAAGAAAATACTGGCTCTCAAGCCCCCCACCGGAGTACGACGAGTCCTTTGACGGCTGGCTGAAGCAAAGGGGTGGTAGCAAGCCAGGCGGGCTTTACGGGTCTTCGGCAGAAAGCTGTGAGCTTAGACAGTTTTGTGTTTATATTCCTTTTACCTATTATTTTTTCTTTATTATCCTTTTTAGTAGTTCATGTGAAACTAAATGCATGAAAGCGTTCATTTTTCCCAACCAACTACCGGGCGTACTCAAAGTTGTTAAACTCAATCGATCATTTATGTTTGATACTTTTTACTAGTATATCAGTATATTGTATCGATAAATTAAGCAAGCTTTTTATGTGCAGAGTGGCGTCACCGGTGATGTCGGCCACGTCGGCCCCGGCGCGCTAGGGTATGCTCTGCGGGGCTATCTGGTCCGCCGCGCCACTGAGCCTGCGCGGGCTGGCGCCACCGCTGCCCCCCGCGCGCCCCGCGTTTCTCGCTGCGCTCGTCATGCATGCACTCCATGCCAATGATGAAGACAGCTTTTTAGGTAAGTAGTTACTTATATGGGGTTTTCCAACCGACATCGATTCAAGTGACATTGTATTCCTATTTGAGATTCTAGTTTGCACACGTTCATATAGTTGTCTTACCGTCTGTACAAAACGATATCTGTGCGATTCGGGTCTTCGCTCAGAATACGACAAAAATCCTATTCGAAGCTAATTAGCGATTATAGTAATGGTTTGTGACGCACATCGTAATTCTTCGAGTCGCTGCGTAATATGGCTCCAGCCGAAGCAGTGGTTGATCATCGTGATGTCAACTCAACGATGTCTTTATCATCATATATATAACAACCATAACCTATTTCTGTGTTTAATTTTTTACAGTATTAATATTTACTCACAATTTCTAATATCGTCATAATTGATATTTGCTTTAGACAACGGTGGACGCGTAGAAAATGCTGTAAGCTTGTAGATATCATAAATAAATTCAGATATATACATAGACATACTTAGTAAGCATCGATATGCAAAGATAGCCTAGTGGTTAGAATGTCGGTCTAACCATTAGGTACTACATTAACATTAGGTACGCTACCTCAATTTTTTGAATTATGTACGTATTACAGATGAATTATCATTTGCTTCGGTGAAGGAAAACATCGTGATGTAATCTGCACACCTGAGAGTTCTACATAACGTTTTCAAAGGTCTGGGAAGTCTTCCCATCTGCACTTTGTCAACGTGACGAAGTATGGTCTTAGTTAGTTTCATTGTGACAGGAGACTGGAGAACTGTATAATAAGTTTATAGGTCGTTGAGAACATACTGAACATCGCTTTAGACGTTTTAAGTGATATTGCACTGTTTCTTGGGACTAATTATATACATAAAAACAATATATGATTTCTCAGTAGTATCTTACAAATATCTATGCCATTGCCTATCTGTGCCCTCGTATCTACATTCATGTCAATTAGGACCAATCGCGAGTCGTCATTTGCAGCTAACGTCATCACTCACTTTCATCGACTTTTAAAGACCTATTATTTTGAACCTGTGATGAATTGGAAGAAATGGATACATTGAAAATCTAGCTGCATAAAAATTATTACAACCTTCTTCTTCACCAACAAAAGCTGATCCATTGGAAACACAGAACACAGTACCTTCATAGTGCGACCGTTCAAAGATTGCCATCCCTGTTATTTTACAGGACCATACGTTTTAAACTTTAAAGGCTTAACCCAGAATTCAAATCCGATCGATCTAGATCAGAAGTCGGTTGACATGCAATGCATACGAGTATTATGCTCGTTTTTTTTTGGAATTTAATGGATGCCATTATCATAAGAATACAAGGCAGGAGCAAAATGATTCGCCAATCTTTAGGATTAGTTCGAGACTAGTAAAGGTTGATTTACATTGAATAAGTACGTAATCAGTGATACGGATTCATCAATTTCTTTTTCGCACCGATTATACCATCAGGTACCTCATCTAATCTGTTAAGTTTCCAGCTATTATTATTAGCATAAAAAAGTTTCTATTTCAGCATAACTATAGTAATCAATGGGCTTCATAGTCCATTAGGCTCCAACTAGACCGCGTGCATTGCTACTTTGACGATCATAAGGTAAAAATAAACGTTTACACATTCACACCCCCGCAGTAGGATTGCCTGTGTTGCGGGTGGCATGGACAAACACAAATATGACATTACAAACACCCATGACCCGAGAACAAACATTTATCTATCACATTAATATCTGCCCCGGCCGGGGATCGAACCCGGGACCCCACGCATGGCAGGCAGGGTCAATACCAACTAGGCTATGAGGCTATGAGGCTATTACTTCCACGCAATTTAAACTAAGTGATCACTAACTTCTAAGTTCACTTTACATCAATAAATACAGCCTAATACACAACATTTCAGAGGCCTTAACAAACATTAATTGTACTCGCACCATTCTACAGTAATGTGCTCCAGTTAATTGCCTTCTGTTCCACGTCGACTATAACTGCCTTTTGTACTAATAGTACTCTGTTAATAGGTACAATGTACTTATTTATTGTAGTGCCTTTGTAAGAGATTTTATCGCTAACCTTAATTGTACCTAATCTAATCTAAATATTAGTACTATTCGTTATTTAAATTATTTTTTTTATTTCATGTCTTGCTGAATTAAACTCCTTTATAACAGGAATTGAAGTGTAAACAAACATGAAATCGTGTCTTAAAGTTAGCTTTGTTTGACAATTTTCTGAGTGATATATTACAAAGGTCTACTAACACCACCTATCCCAGATTAGACCCGATACATAGTATCGAGGTAAACAACCCTTTGTAACTGACTTTTAACACTACTACTATTATATATTTCAAGTTACCAAATGAATGCAATGTATAACCCGGTATTCATTTATATTCTATATATAAAGCTAAACGAACAATCCGTTTATTCATCTGAACGACATTCAATTTCTGTCTTTATTGTAAATGATAAAGAAATAAATAATAAATTCTCACGTGATAATTTTTTTAATATTGCCCAAACAAACTTTGATAAACTTCAAATGGCATATATAGATGATAATCATGTACTACTTACTCCCTTAATGAATTTAAACTCAGTCGATGTCTCTGAAACATGTCGAAGGAAGTGATGGCTCTTCACCCACTGTGATGAAAATAAACCTGCTAGCAATAAATAATTAATTGAATAAAATAGGGTTTTTAGGTATTAGGATATTTAGTGCATATTGCGAATTGGATTGGGAAGCGTTCACAAAACTTTAAATTAGAACCTTCGAGTTGTCAGTGTTACTGAGGAGCTCAAACAATGGCATGCTTTTAATGAGCATGCGAGCTGAATAGTCGATCAACAGATGGAATTTCTTGCGGTAATTAGAGGAATTCAATCCATCCAACTCCTGATAATGGCGTAGATTATAACCAATTATGTATTACCCGCCCAAAGGGTTTCATTATAAGTACTTCATTTATATAAATGTAAATAAAATGTAATTTTACAATAATATTTTGTATCAGCAAAAGGGGTCTTGACTGAAACACTCGTGTAGAGAATCACTCCTAAGTTATCTACACTACACCTGAATCGTTCAGATGCTGGGGAATTTCTAAAATAAGGGAGGTATATACATTTGCTCTATTTACGATTACGCATCGTTACTATTTAGTAATGAAGCATGAGAGAAGCTTCGGATAGAGAAACTGAAGGCCAACTGTAATTTACATTAGCGGCTGCCTGAAATGACCACGTTACATGCACCGGTATGTCACTGATGCATACAGTCCTCAATCCATACAGCACTGGCGCTAGTAACTACCGCGATTAAGTCCGCCT
>PDGT01000098.1:475741-565371 GCA_003671415.1 Megathymus violae | reverse complement strand
GAAATTATTCTGTTATTATATTAATTCTTCGTCCTTTTTACTACGTAGGAAGCTTTTTATTGAATAGACGTCAGTTCATCTGTTGTCCATAGATACAATTAGGTCATTCGAGGTCTTTTTCGATTCAAAGTCGAATAGGACATAAGTAGATCAATTTAGTTAGGGACTCAATTGAAATCCGTGCAGAAATGTGTTCGACGAGCGAAATTTTGAAATAGAAACTAAAGATAAAGTTCAAATTTATACATCAAATTTTTTGAAAATAACATTTATTAAAATCCTATATTTATCGTCACACACACACACACACACACATATATATGAGAGAAATATGCGTGACGCGTCCTTGACCTTTATTAATCATTATAAGAATAAGAACTTTTAGCATGAATGTTCAAAAAAGAGTTCGTCTAATGATAAAAGTCTTTTGACGGTCCTTTTCGGTCACTAGTGTATTCCTATCACTGGGAGTGAGGTAAGAAATAATGTGAGTGTATATTTTAATTCGTTTGTTATTCACATTAAAATGGTTGCACTTGCCGTCACTTGCGAGTGGTCACGACAACTCTTATCAGTAGACATCTCGGCGTCTCGTCGCGTTCTGACCGCGCCTCGTGATCAAATTTTATGCGTTAAAATCGTTCTAAAAAAATTGGGTAGAAGATTTAAGCAAAGGGAGATTTCTCGTCGGGCTAGAGCATATGTCTAAGTAGAGGCTGTGTTCTGACTATTCAAGTTCGATGCTCGTATAGAAAGCAAAGTAGAAAAAAGCGTGATTCAGGAATATTGTTGCGTGTCCTCTTATTATTTAACAGACTGATGTCTCAAACATTTTTTGCGTACAGTTGAGTACGAATCACAAGATTTTGGATGGCCGGTATATATTTGTGTGTAATGCATGAGTGTAAAACCTTCACCTACCTAGTGATGACGGAATGAATAGTATTTGTGATTCGACATCGGAATGGTGTTGATTCCTAACGGAACTAAATTACGTTCAAAGCAGAAGTCGCAATATCCAACGTTAAACTTAAGATCCAAGTTAAGTTCCAAGTTTAAACTTAAACTTTACTTACATACTGCTGTGCCCGGGAATATTTATTTATATGTACGGACATATATAAAAATAGATTACCTGCATATAACCTGCAATTTATAATTCAAAATTTAAAAAGGCTCATACTGAGAACATCCCACTTTCAGCAACACTATCTAGTGGCTTGCAACTTTTGATTTCAATATAGTCTAGTTTTAAATATATTGACCGGGTCAGATTTAATATAGCTATTGAACTCGACAGTTCGATCACGGACGCTGAATTCACGTAAAAACGACTCTTTTCAACCACAAATAGGGTATAGCTGTATTGTTTAGTTTTGAATAGATTTTATGATGAATTATTTAAAATTAATTTATAACTTTTTTATTTATGGACGGATTGCAACGAAACATACTTTAACTATTAAGTTATGCTTACTGCAATACATTAGTAGAAACTAGAACGAAATCGGAAGGCCGTTTCTGATATTATTATTTATATTATTACTGGTATTATTATCTTTCCGTGAAGCCTGCCTGGCTAGCTACCACCCTCCTGCTCGAGTCAGCCGCCAAGCTGGCTGGGGGCTTGGGAGCCAGTATTTTCTTTCTTATCTTCTCATTGCCTGGCCGACACCGCATCAGTGATACCTTTTATTTTGCTGATGTCCATGGGTGACGGTGACCACTTACCAGGAAGTGGCTCGTCTGCTCATTTGTTGGCTATTAACCAAAAAAATATATATATCTGTCTCCATATTCAGATTTCAAATTTCATATCAGTAACATCCCTAGTATAATAGATAGATAGATTAATGCAGGTAGGTTTAAATATGTAATGCAAACTATGAAATGAGCTTCCTTCGAAGGTCTTCCCGGTGCGCTGTGACGGGGGATTCTTAAAAAACGGTCTAGAAAAACCTCTCTTTCAGACCCGGCGACACATTGGTGTCTCTTATAATGTTACACATGTCTGCACTATAACAATACATCTTCTATTCACCCATTGCTTTGTGTTATTTTATCCTGCATCGTTACACGTAATAATAACTGTCCCACTGATGGGTTCGGGTCTTTCATAAGCACAGGAGGTAGGTTCAAGATCGCTGCATGAGTGTGTTAGGCAAATCATGTGCATATAAAACTAACAGTTATTTAATATCTACTTAGTTATTTATATTTTTGTTATTGCATACATACTTGCTGTCTGATTTTTATAGTTTTCATTCAAATTAAAATTTTCGTCCGTAACTAATATAAAGGTGCAGAGTATGTCCTTGATACCCGACGCCAAATGCTGTACGTACGTAAGAGGTGGAGACATCTCTAGAGCCAGCTTTAGCTAGAGGCGAGTACCGTCTCACACAATGCAAGCGCTGAGTCATCGAGGGGACATTACTCCCGACCCGGTCACGCGTAGAAGATATATTGTATTAAACTATTCCTGGCGGGTACAATAAATGCATTGCAATAATATAAAGGAGACGTAAACGTAAAAGAAGTAAAAGTCACTCGTTAACTAGGTCTTGGCCTATAGCTAGGCCTGTCGTTTATCCGGCGTGCGGCGCGCGGAGGCCTCCCAGACGGGAGCTTGCGTTAGGGTGCACGAGACGATCGGTGTCGTTTACGTTTAAAGAAGTTTGTCAATGCAATATTATAAAAGTTACAAAGTTATCGAGTACCTAAATATTACATATAAAAACATGTAAGTACCTAAATACTACAAGCGTTCCGTTGTGTGTGGACTGTTTATAAATAAATACACGTTCACACACACATAAACAAACCCGTACTAGGGTCCTCTGTATCGCTGGTGGATTGAACATTAGCACAACCCATAACCCTTCCACAACCAGGCTTAAGTTTTCGAGTTTCTTTTAAATGATTAAACACGATGGCCAATTAAGGGTTGCCAAACTTAACATTTAACAATATTAGGCACAGTTCTCAGTTGTGTATAAAATATTTTATAAAATGCTCGACAACACCCACCTGATAGTAAGTGATGATGAACTCTAAGACGTCGAGCGTGTTTACTTGTGCGTCACAATTGTATTAACTATCAAAATATTAATATAAATATAAAATCCTGAGCACCCGTTGAAGTTTCAACGTTTCATATCTGTGAATAGTGTAAAATCATAAATGAGTATTAATTTCTAATAGATCAGAAGGGCGTACAGATTGCAAGTAGCAAGCGTGCAGTAGACAAATGAATTCACTGCTGGACTATCTCTGCAGCAATGAGCAGTGCGAACATAAGGAATTGAGCTCGATCAGTGTCACAATCAGATAAACCAAAGACACTTACATTTTAAAATAAATGTAACAGTTGTATCATAAAGGTTAATTTCATTACTATTTCTAAAACAGTTATTTACCGAAATAAAATTTGCAGCCCAAAAATATTATTAACTTCAACTTCGTCGTATGGACGTCTGGAGCACACCATTCTGTTCCAACGAGTATTCGATGAGCTAGTGGCCAACAACGTCCAACACCTCTATACCACCCACAGGCTTTACTGTGAAATGTATGTAACACTCGCTGTAGTCTTGAGTCCCCACTAAAACCCAACGTTTCCACGGGACCAATTGTTAAATGTGCCAGCCGAAAGCACGAAAGAATTTTTGTTAGTAGAGGTCGCCTCGCCTCTGACTCAAGTTCAGTGCTAGTTGTATGTATGATATATGAAACAAATGCCAGCTACTCAGAAATCGTGCTTAGTAAGCGATTTCTATGAAATTAGTTGATGGCGCCGAGAAGCCTATGACGTACGTTATGAGTCTCGTCCACGAGAATAAATGAAATATTCTATACGATGTACAGACTGTAATGGCATGTTATTCTAAAAGAAATGTTCCACTAGTTTTATTTATGCTTTAATGTCTCAAAAATTATTTTGGACAAAATTTCAAAAATTTATACGAGGTTTTTTAAATTACTTCATTTACAATTATCTGTATTTTTCATGATACAATAGGCCATACAATTCATTAAAGTAAATATTTTTAACTCAAACATAATATTATGTAGAAATAGGTAACTCTATAATTAGGAGTGTGAAATTAATCCGAGTTTAATAATTTAATGTTTAAATTGTTTCGTCATAAATCAATAAATATGTAATGAATGTAGTCATAGATTTTTAAGAAATAAAAAAAAATATTCACTCGATGTCAGTACATGAGCAGGATAGCAGCTCTATTTAATAGCAAGTCTTGTTTTAGGTTCATGTTACTTACTATGACTTTTTTGCTTGCCGGTAAAGGATATGAAATAGAGTGAACATACATACGTACATGATTTGTTTATACAAAATTTTTTAAAGTTTCGTATTGGTACCATCGTACCATGATGCTGACGCAAAATTGAATCATGAACGATTAAAAACATAAAACAATTTACCTTATATACACAATACTCTATCTACTTTATACAATATTATATCGAAGACATATTAGATTACTAGTTTTAGACAAATGTCCTAAGGCAATTTAGTGTCTCATGGACGCGGCGCTTTAATTTCAGCCGCTTCACTGGTGACTCAGCGCTGGATTTTCCATTTCCCTGTAAATAAATTATAACAGAACGCTAGCATACGGCTCGCCCGAACTGATTTCAACTCTATTTCGTGTAGATGACGCATGTTTGTTTGAAGTAAAATTGATCACTCGTTAGGGTTTCGTTTCCATTGCTGGGGAGGGTTCGTCGATAGGAACCGAGTTGACTAGAGCACCCGTGCAGGCTCAGTCGATCGATTCAAGCTGCATGATGTGCCGTTTGATTCTGTTATCCGGGATAGTTGGTCACATCACCAGGATGGTCTTGAGTAAGTGTTTTTTTTCTATTAAGTAGTTATTTTAAAAAGCAGTACTCTAGATTTGAAAGACGCCCTCCCCTTAGAATCGAATCTTTTGTTTCACTAGGAAATTATGTGAGATTCGATTAACAGTTGCCGGAATTATTATGATACCACATAAGATCGTATTTGGGTTTGAATTCGGAACTACTCACATTTTTCCTTCGAAGTCAAGTAGGTAGGTAACTTATATCATAGGAGAAAAACTAAAGCAAATTGCATGCCTCCAAATGCTCATAATAACCAATCCAACCACACCGAGAACGTTATAGAGCACTCAGTGAGTAACGAGTGATAATTAATTTATAATATATATATATATATATATATATATATATATCATTTGAAAAATTTGATGTGCCTGCCGGATTTTAAGTCAGTCTTCAGGACGCGAGACCGAAGTTCAAAACCACATTTCTACCACGAGTTGATGAGGCTTATGTCATGATATTATGCGCCTTCTCACGTTTGGTGCATGAACCTATACGATACCCCACTGCTCTTTCCGATTACGATAGCAAAATAGACTCTACCCCGACGTAATTAACCACACAGCATTCGTTATTACCCACTACGTATGACAAATAACCTTCGAATACTTATAATGTTAGTTTTGTGGGCTTAAACGTAAATTACACGCAACCGAACGTCGTTCGATTGTATCAGAAATCGATGAGCCTTGCGCCGCCTCGTGTACTCGTTAGTAATTCAATAATAAGTGGCGCACGCCGGCGACGGCGGACTACCACCGATGTTGAATACTACATGATTATGAATAGGTTTGTGTTATAGCGACGTTCACGTGTTCCGTCTGGTAAAGCAATCACTCGGTGAAATTAAAACAATTAATCTTTGAATTTAATAAAATTTGAAATGATCGATTTCAGAACATAAAGGATATATGAGAAAAACTATTATTAGAAAGTCTTTCTCAAGGAAATAGAACCCAAAAATTCGAATTTTTGTCCGTTTGTCTATGCGTTTGTGCGCGTTAATCCCAGAAACGGCTTAACTGATTTCGTTATTATTCTCATTGATGTATTGCAGTAAGCCCGACTTAATATTTACAGTTCGTTTCAGTTCAATCCGTCCATAAATAAAAAAGTTAGAAATTCATATATTTGTAATTCATAGAAAGAGAAAAACCCAGTTATTCAACAATGCGGGTGCTAATTTTGAAGCGAAAAGCGTAGTTTTTCTGAAGCGAAGCGAGAAATGTCTTTCAACATATATATTTGCACATTTAATTTCTTAAATTATATTCTTATTTGAATTAAATAATGACTTGCTTCGGCAAAAATGTATTTTGAATCTATGGATTATTTATCAGCCTTTCAAAGTCCAGTGTTAGAAGTAGGCTTCCCGTAACTTACGCCGCAATGATCGGTCAGGAGTTTTCTGAATAGAACGGAGAACTACAGTCTTCTTATTCGTGAGTCCATCTTGTCGGAGGGCAGGTGTCCTATGCTGTATTTGCCAAGACGTGGTCGCCTTACGAGAAACTCGCCATTCGCCATCTTGTTCGTCGGTTAGCAGTCTTTTAACCCATGTGGCCAGTTTGCTCACTGCGTGGTATGTGATTATTTTTCATCACGTAGGCCGTATAGATTCATCCATACCAAAATCCGTCTACACCAACATTGTTGTTCTGTATCAAATTACCAATCTCGTACAGCTACCTGCTGCTGGGGTCATTAATTTAATCTCACTGATCGATCACTACTCCGCAACGAGGAGAGGTCGACCATGATCTGCGTTCGTCTTATCACTCAATCATCATCATTCATTTGATGTTATTAATTAATCAATTATTCATTTATTCATTTGTTGTTATTAATCAATCAATCAATTATCAATTATGACGACCAGCATAGCCCAGTTAGTAGTGACTTGCCTGCCGAGCGAACGTCCCGGGTTCGATTCCCGGCCGGGGCAGACATTTATGTGACAGATAAATGTTTGTTCTCGGGTCATGGGTAATGTAATGTCATATTAAATAAATAAATTTGTGTATGTCCATGTCGCCCACAACACAGGGAATCTTAGTTCGGGGGTGTGAGTGTTGAAACGTAAAAAAAAATTATATGTCTATTGGTAATTTACGTTAACGCAAAATGTACTCATTTCGGGGTTTTGTCCATCGGATGAAAGAACGGAAGCGAGTATTTCTATAATGACTCGCATATCTCGCTCCTCATTTGTTACGCCCAATATTTTCGAATTTACGGAAGGAAACGTCGAAAAGCGGAAATTTGATAAACACCTTGTTTACACACGCAATCAAAGACGTGTTATGTTAATAAATCAATTAGGATTTTGAGGGTGGATCACGTGAAATAGGTACAAAATGAAATGACTATTAAGAAGTCAAAGAATATCTATGACGTGTTGCCAAAAGATAAGTTGTTCTGATCAGATGAAATTAAATTTTCCGTTTTTTGAAGCTAGCGAGTGACACCAGCGATAACGGCGCTGCATTCGTGCTCGAATCCAAGTCGAACTCCGCTGCTCGATATGCACCCTGCAATGAACAGCGGACAATGTTATTCCTACGTGAATATAACATGGTCCTCGACACGACTTGCTAGCCGTTTTCAAAAATAAAGTGTAAAATATTTGAACATGTTTTGGTTACAATGCTGGGCAATCAAATGACAAGCCTGCACCTTCTTCGTCTACACCACGTTGGTGACGGTAAAGATAGTGATACCGATGTCCATTTTGTTAATCGCTTGCCTTGCCACCTTCACGTAGTCGGCCTGCTCGTTTGCCGGCCTTAACCAAAGTAGTTTCTATTTCATGTTGACAGATTTCTCACAGAATCTCAACAGGATTAATATAATTTGGACCTACTGTGCTCCACTTCTTTTGGAACATTAACTTCCAAAATCATTATTATGAATCATAGTTGTTATTCTGCGTGGAAAATTGGACCGAATACAAGTGACTAGCTCAAGACAAAACAGAGAAATTCAGAGGTCGTTCACCTCATTGGAAGTGAACGATGAGTTTGTTCTTGCTATATACGAAAATATGTTTTTGTGTAACACGAGTTTATTTTACGAATATGTTATTGGGTATGTAATAAAACACAACGAGTTCAACTCGAAATTGTTTTTATTGGTATCGAAATTAATAAAGTGAATGCATTTCGTTTACTTTATTAATATTAGTTATCTATGCATTTAACCAACCTCAAATGTAAACAGCTGACAAACGGGCAGAGGAGCCACCGGATGGTCACTGTCACCAGTACACGTTCGTAACACCAAAGGTATTAGATGAGTTGCCGGAGAAAGTAGAATTATATATATAAGAAATAGAAAACACATTTTATATCTGACTACTATTGGCTCTTTCTTATACACTCTGAAGTCGGTGCGAGACTTAATTTACATAAAAAGCAAAAATAAGTTGAACACTGACATTCTATTACCTACCTACGTAACGTGTCAATCAATTGCAGACTCTTCTATCGCTACCTCTGATATCCAGGTCATCTGTCGTGTACTTCACCACTCCATTGCGATTGGCTTTAGTTTTCAACTTGGTAGTAGGTACTGCCACTCTCCGTAGGGTTTGCGTCTTAAGAAATACGGAAGCGTTCATAAAATTTTACCACCTGCAGTCACCACTCACCCATTACTCATTCTATTCCGAACTACTGCTATTGTTTGCACTACCTTAATATTTTTTATCCGATAAAATCTAATTTTACTTTAATATAGATTAATAAATTCATCATATAAACTCGAGAGGACAGGGGGTTATTCTTCCCACAAAACGTTTGGCTGAAACCGCACCTGGTATGAAATAGCTTAATCGATCACTTACTATCAAGGCAAGAAAGCGTAAGAACCTCTCGTTGACGTATAATCCGATGTCTTAAGAATATCCTGTGACCACGACACTCAGAGCATGTACGTGTGTAAGCAAGTGGCATTTACTTTATCGTAATAGCTTCACAATTTTCTAGCAACGCCTCAGTGATGCCCTTGGTTTACGTTATATCCTTAGGTGGCGGTGACCGTATCGATTGCCAGCTGTTAAAATAAAGACAAAAGTAGGTTCACAGTGAAGTTTAGGCATTTATAAATACATTTATGCAGGTATATTTTTGCTTGTAGCACCGTTTTCTCTCCTCAGCACGTCTTGTAATCAACATATGACATTTACAATGTTGCGACATTGTTATTTTCAGGCTTTCTTGTCGTTACGACAACGAAAGGCTACGAACTCGTACGACATCGAAAGATTACATTTTGTTATATTGACTTTAATAACCATAATTCGGCAAGATGTTGCCGGATTGATGTGACGATGTAATTCCCATGAAAATAGACCCCAGTTGTAAGCTGCCAAGTTGTTTCACTTGCCAATGCAGTCCGTGTCGTGTCCTCGATTCGAGAGAAGTGAGCAATGACCTCGCTTTATATTTCGAGTAGTACTTTAGTCCTTTGTGTGCAGTTGTATGAAACCTACTTACATCCTTTAGTATAGTGTGTCGTTTAGTGGATTGAACGGTAGGTTCCTTCACAGTTCGGTTTTTTGTATGCGATAAAATTTTTTAAAGTGCGTGTTTAATATTATTACCGCTAAAAACACATATCGCTGCCGCTGTACAGGTTGTTGTGAAATCTTTGTACCTGTAAGTTGTCTATAATGTTCTTGAAGGCGTGTGAATTCTGTAAAAGCACCCCATGGCGAACAGGTTGAACTGTGAAAGTTAACTGTCAAGTGATGTGGGAACACCCAAGACAAGCATTGGGACAGATATGAGACGTATTAATAAACATGTTTCTAACTTTACCGATATTTAAAACATACATCCTTTTAGATATCGCTAAGTTTTGTCTGAAGCCTAAAAGAAATTATTGATGTATAAAACTTTTCGGATCTTCAAATCACGAGTAACCTCTTCATTATTTTTATAATATTCTCATCTTTTACGACAAAATCAATAAAAAACAAGCAATATCAAAAAAAAATAAAGTCAATACCCACTTCATTCAAAAAAGATTTTTATAAATTTTAGTTACTTTTTATTAAATAATTACAATTATTATAAATATGTATATACATATGACAGTATCACAATATTAAGAACAATTAAGGTCAAAATAAAGTTATATAAAAATAATAATAAGTATTGAAAAAACAATCTGAAAAGGAAACTTTTTTCTAGCGATCCATACGCTACGCCACCGACGGTATTTATTCCTAAAAGATAATATAGCATCAGAAATGGCTCCCCGTAGAGACATTCAGCGAAGTTGCAATGTCAAACTTTTATTTTACAATGTCATTGCCAATGGCCTTGTTGGGTATCTGTAGTTTATTTAATGCCTTCGTATACAAAAAACAATTTAGTGGCTTTGTGAAAGTTTGACATGGTTAACAGTGTATATTTGATACTGTACCGTTCTCTTTTGCTTTGTGTATCATTGGATTCAGTCAATAGCCCATAAACGAGCAGGCGGGTTATGTGTTGGTAATAAGCTACTACCGATGGATGTAATACCAGAGGAAACACCGACGCGTTGCCGGCAAAGATGCATTATGTGTACCGTCAGCTTTAAACTGGATAATATAAAGCACAGATATCTTTAATCGACGACTTAGTAGTTTAATTGATAGTGGCTTTCCCTAATGTATGAAGGGTCTCCAGTTCGGTTCTCGACTGCAGCATATGTGACAGATAAACCTTTGTTCTCTCCTTATTAAATTCAATAGGTAAAATATAGTTATAATTTTTTTAAATACGTTTCAATTGTAAATAAACTTATGTACATTATTTTTTGCTTCTATTACCAAATTACTACTATCCTATAAAAAAGTTAATTTCTAAAGGTCTTAATGGTGTGAGTTACCTTCAATACACTCTACAAAGTCGAGAAAAATTATAATTTCAATATTATTATTAAGTCTTTAATATTATCATTGGTATTAGGTATTATATTTCCGTGAATCCTGAAGCTAGCTACCACCCTTCTGCTCGAGTCAGCCGTCAAACGACTCATCGTGTTCCGGCTGGAGGCTTGAGAGCCTATACTTCCTTTCTTTTTATCATTTCCTGGCCGACAACGCATCAGTGATACGTTTAGTCTTATTAATGTCCATGGGCGACGGTGACCACTTATCATCGGGTGGCTCGTTTGCTCGTTTGTCGGCTGTTTACATAAAAAACATATATTTGAAACTTAATAAAATCTGTATAATTTGTAACTTATGCTGTAAACTCCAGACTAATATAATCCTGCAATATGTATCATACCAGATTGGCTATCAATTCATAAACGTACACTGAATAACCTTCTTTATTATACAGTATTAGAGTTCAAAAATGCCTTATGTGTTCGATCGACCAATCAGCTGTGTTGTTGGTTGTATAACGTACAGTACGACTTTCGCACGACCGCCGAAAACGCACGAAACTGTTCGAACACGTACGAGTATCAAATATGTTTCGTCTAGCTTTTGGTCATTTGTCGTTGTAAAACGGACTCTCTGCACCTGAGTTACAGTTGAGATCGGAGTACCGTGTTGTAGTTTCGTCGATAGCGTGTTTAGCTAGCAGGGCGCGCGCCCCTTGCGTCCCTACCCCTTCCAACCGTCCCCACCTTCGTGTTTCAGTCTGCTTCGAACCGCGAACCGTGTTGCACGCGTGGCATACCTAAAGGTTTTAATAGTCATATCATTACTGAACAGTAACGGAGTGACTTTAAAAAGGTGGTGTGGTTTACAATTTTTTTTTACCTGTACAGTGATTCGATTCGTGACATGACGTGCCTCTGAATCGATTTGGAATCGTTGTGTAAGGCTGCTTTGCGTAGAAAATTATTTCAGTCACTACAATGTTTCATGAAGTTTTGATTGCTTTAATTCCCTGATCGAATTGAGAATACATAACAGATGTAACATAACAAAGAAAATAAGATTTGCGTTAAATTACAGAGACACACCATTACATGAAACATAATATAAAATTTAATTGTTATGTTCGTTTGTTTTAATATTAAATAAAGTTTTAAACTTATTGTAAAATTCCATAACATTGGAAAGTCCTTTAAACACACACACACAGTCGTTAATAGAACCCATTATGGAAATAAAGCGTATTATGCAATGACCGGAATGCGGTCAGTTTTGTTTAAATTTATTTCTGTTCTGATAATTAGAGCTGCGTGAGGATTCAAAATTCACATGTTATACGTAGTTAGTTAAATTTAAAAATAAATTGATAAGGTTTATTTTGCTTTAATTGACTGTATCCCTCACAATGAAATGGTAAGGCCATAGTCCACCGTTCTGGGCGAAGCGTGGATTGGCGGATTTCGCAGGTCATCCAGAACATGATGGAGAGCTCTTAAATATGCAGATTTCTTCGAGATGTTTTATACCATTAAAGCATGTGACATTTAAATTTTAATATGCGTGTAATTTGTATAATTAGAGGTTTTTCCGGAATTGGAAGTTGAGACACCCGTAAACAACATTCAAACCACTAAGCTATCTCTACTATTGCAGTAGGATATGTGGCACAAATTTCCTCTAATAATTAAGGAAGCGGAGCGCCCGCTGTTCCATATTACTCATTGGGGTCCGAACTGAAGAAGGGCTAACAACGACCAGGACAGCACCTTACCGCCCCCTCCATAAAAGCATGGGATATTTTTTTAAAGCGGTCACCCATCCAATTATTGACCGCTGCAACGTTGCTCATGTCAGATGAACGGTTTCGATCGACACGAGCTTACACTTTATGAAAACATTTTAAGTATCTCCATGTCATGTCCCGCGAAACGGACACGTAACAATTAGTAATTTACAACTGCGATCATCAGGTCTATCAAATAAAGGAACACATAATCATGACTTCCTTAACTGAATGTAAGAAATTGTTGTATAAGAAGTACCTTACGTCTTAAGCCCAAACTAATCGTGTCCCCGTGCCGTCATGGTACATGGATGAGAAAAGCGCCGAGTCCCTATTACTGAAGTTTGCTTAACTCTTCAATGTGTAATCTTAATCGTTCACCGTGAATATTATTACGCGTTTTAGTTTTGGCGTTGAAATGCCAGTTAAAAAGCGGGATCGCCTCCATTACCACCAAACTTTAAGTGTGGTCGGGTCGTTTGCCGGTTAGGATAAAGAAAATGTTGATTCTATTAATGGAACTTCCATATTCCGTAGAGTTTCTCTATAGACCCCGCTATCACTGCTTTTTAATGACAGAAAGGGTTCCTTTTTTATAAAACTCGTTCGCTACAGGTCATCGAAATGAGTTCACAAAGTAAAATACAAAAGTACGTGGGCTGCTTTACCAGTGGTGAAGGAAACTTAGTTATACATTGTATTTTCAATTCAATTCACCTTGAACTAAATGTACCATTTTATTCTACCGGCGTAACAATAGGAATAAAAGAAAATTGCAATTAATATTTATGCCTCTTAGGTTAGCGCAGCATAAAGGGAAAATACGTGTGGAAAGATCGGAGTATGCGAGTAATGTTATTTACATACCTAGCAGCGCGTTAGGCCAATATTATCAGGTATTCTTGCGTGAGTTCTGCAAAAATGTCTCCTTTTCATTTGATATAGGAAACACCACATCGATGTGCGGCTGCGCCAAAACGCGTTGTTATTTTCGGGCATTGTGCTATATTATTTGGTCTATAACGTTCGATCAAGTTCTGAATATTCTGAAGTCTCATTTATGGTTTCGTCTTTTGAAATTAACTACAACAAAAGGTTCGCTAGAAATCTCGTATACCTGAGAGTTCTCTGACATCCGGCGTTGGATCAGCAAGGTGCTGGTGGCTTTAGCTCCCCTGAGACACGTTAATATATGATGGTTTACGCTATATTGTGTTACGCTGTAGCCTATATTTTGTTGATTTGCATCTATAATTGAGGTATACCTAGTTACCTTTTTTACATTTTTCTAATTTTTCTTTGTTGGTGCACAAAAATGAATAATCTACTAAATCCACTTTATTTGGGCGTCTTCTTCAACAATATCAGGGACATATGGGGAGGCTATAGGATCACTTTGAACGCATCGTTGCTCTTCTGCGCAACACCTAATGAGGTTGTCCCGGAGCGTGAAGCCTTACTAATTTGATGGTAACAAAAAAGTCTGCTTCATAAATCAAAACTGCCTGCCTGGTAGGAAAATAACGAATAAAGAGTTATCATTGTCATTATCAAAAGATACGAGGTCGTTTTTTTTTTCTTGATTTTTTTTTATTATCCGTTATGTATCGGTCTGCGATATTATACCGATAAAATAATGGTTTTAATATTGATTTCATCCTCATCATTGAGCATTTATTCAAGCTGCATGAATCAAGTCTTTTTCGTTATTTTTTTACATGGTTACAGCACATTAGTAAACCACTGCAGATCACTAGTCTTCACTAACGTGTCAGGACTTCATCACACTTCGTGGAGGTGTTACTAAACAACCAAAACCTAAACGTTATGAAACGGTAACAACTTCACTATGAACGCCTTAATGAGCCCTGCGAAGCACGGACGCGTTTTTAATGTTCGTTTCAAACCGTGCCCAAAAATAGTTAACATAGCTGATCATTTGCAATGGACATAAACTGTCGCATTATAATAGCGTTGCGCGCATAACGCAACACAAAAATGTTGATTCCATTACTGACTCCAAGGCATCGGACCTAATCTCTGGTGAACCGGATTAACCCTAATGTACCGGTTTTTTACCTATTACTATAGTAACTGTATCGTATACTATTATATAGTACAGTAAGGCTAATTTGTGATTTTATGCAACTCTAGTTTTACATAAAAGTACATTATGTCACGCATGCATTCACTCCTGTGACAATATACAGTAAGATAACAATGTACTGTAAATAAAATGTATTAAAATGTATGAGAAAAGATAAAATGTAGTAACATAGAAGCAATGATTTTATTTTAATTTTAATATTTTAATTTTAAATAGTATTCCAATCTCGCGTCTTTCGCGGAAACATGATCCTTTCATTCACAACAGTAATCGCATATATAAGTATATATAGTCGAATTTAAAGCTTCTAAGCCATTTCGTAACAGCTTTTTTTGAGTAACCTGTGCATGCAACCCTTTAGAGACAGTCTATGTACTCTCACACAGAAATAAACAGTTTCTCTTAGTTTAAACAACGCAGTTTTAGATATGATTGGGATTTTTATAAAGCAGCTCCACTAGACTTATTATATATTAATTCACAATCTACAGCTTGTTTAACGTTCCATGATACTGTCAGTTATCCTCCATCACCTGGTACGCAAGAAAGAGGTCCGTAGCTATGTAGTAGAACGATCTGTAACTAATCAATCGAATTAATGACAAAGTTTTAAGCATTACCCTGACTTATTGTACAATTATTGCTGAATTGCTATCAAACACAATAATTATTATAGCGTTTAGTAAAGCAATAATATAGGCTATTTAATGAATTATATTGTACTTAATAGTACACACAACCCTCACTTTGATTGACAGGTGATTTTATTAAACCGCTAGCAGTGCATGCTACATTTTTGTTCGTTTTAACGGCTCGTGTTTGGGGCAACGGGCCAACGCTCTCGGCGCGGCGCGGCGCGGCGCCTGCCCGCGGCCGGGGCGGCCGATCAATCAAAGCCGACCCACTTGATGGTACGCACTATATTTTCTCGAATGATCCATCATTTTGTTTTCGGGGTTACGTTATGGGCCGGAAATGACATTTTTTATTTAATCCTCAACTTAGGGTTGAGTTACTTTGAAATTATCGTTATAGATTATGTGGTATTGAGTGAGCACAACGAAATCGTATAGCAGCAAAATATAAATATATGTTTTCGATTAATACTAATGTCAGTACCGGAGTTAGTTTCGGTTTGTATATTTTAGAGGACATGTTAGCTAGGTAGTTCGGGTTGTTTTAGTTAGAGAGCGTTAAGCCTTGTTTTTAGCGCTCTGACAAGTAAGGATAACTAAGTTGATAAAATTCTACTCATTCGCATTAAAGCAACGTGGTGTTCCCAGACTTCTGGATGGAGGAGAGACTGCGGTTTCCACCTGTAGATTGTTATTAGGTTGCAGCTTATATCCATTATCACTGATGCCAATCATAATTATCCATTGTGTTAGGGGCTATCATTAAATGTTTGTCAACTAAACAAAAATAAAACGGATCGATTGCAGTTTAAGGCCATTATACAACAGAGTGTTTTAACACGACACGTTATACATATTCCATAACCGCTACATACATGAGTACATACCTACATAGATAAAGAACTTGGTGAGTAATGAACGACTATGGATATCGATGTTCAGCGACATTTACTTGACTGTTCCTCTTACAGCAAAACGGTCATGGTTCTCGTAGTGTTTTGCAAAATGCCCGTAACATCTACCCTGTTTATCATTTATTTACAGTTAAATCAGAAACAGCTACTATACCGACCCTTCGGCCGAGCAAATGCGGTCCAGGTTCCCGGCCAGTACTAACATTAATATGAAAGACAAAAATTAATAAGATAAAACATGAAATAAAATAAAATAAGCTTGTTTTTGGGTCTAGGCTATTAATAGTACCTATAATGCGAACTGATTTTTTATTTGTATTATACTTAATTCTTAAAATAACTTAATTCTTAATTCAAATTGTCATGAGATCCATTTGATGATAAACCCTTTTACAAATCACAAGAAACATGCGGATAAGTTCCTTCATATCACATACACCATTACAACTGATTTAATTTAGAACAATTTTAGGACACACGCCGAAGTGAAATAGAAAGAAAGAAATGAAAAGAAGAAATATGAAAAAATGTTTATTAATGCGGCATTCAGCATAAATAACATAAAATAAAACAAAAAAATACACAAATAATTTTGACACACCAAATGAAATCCTACAAATAAAACACGAATAATAACAAAAAAATAGTAACCACTTAATATTAAAATACTAAAAGACTATAACCTAAAGTAAAATATCAGCATATTCAAACATTAATAAAGAAAAAACCTACACAAATAATATTGACAAACAACTTCAGTCTTTTGTTATTACCGTTGCTGCAGCGTCCTTTCAAAAGGATTCCGCTCAGCAATAGCAGCCGTCCGCTACGATACCGATTTTCAGTCAGCGGGGCCAGAACAGAAGGGTAGTTCTACTCTCAAAGATGAAGAATTAAACTAATAAAACCTATTATTTATGTTATTCAAATATATTAAGTTGTTTTGTTTTATACTACGTAGTGAAGATAACCAAATGGCAAAGTTTTAACATATAAATATGTCCGTCGCAGCAACACCATGGTAGTAAAAATGGAGCACGCTAGCGGTCGTTGACCGACATCAGTAACAACACTATTGTATGCCTGAATATCACGCTGCCCATTCACTCCGCTCGATATTGCCTATGAAAGCCCAGTCTTCATTTATTCAAGGAACGTGATGTTTAGTTGCCTATAGACCTAGTTTACAGGAGATGGAATTATATATTAATAATAGTGAAAGTTAGATTAGAATTTATTCATTTTAAACGTCTTTGCCACCTAAAGCTCTTGATGCATTCTGCTGGCTAACGGAGGACGCGATGATTCCACATCCCATCTTTTTGAGTATCACTAGGCTGTGAACAAATTAGATTAATCCCAACATTACTCGTACTTCGTAAAACTCTTTTAGATGTGTTTCATAGCTGATACTATATTATATGGAAAATGATAGCTAGCTAAGCAGTTAAATACGAATTCAAACGGGATTAATCTCAACGGTATAAAACCCAATCAGGAGGGACTGGGTTATCTTGCCTTTGTTCATTTGCCTTTATGAAATGAATTTTAACAATAAGGCATGCCGAATCCAAAATAATTACATAATAAAGAATATTACTACCCATTAGCGTCGAAGAAGACGCGGTCTGAGAAGAAATGCATCGTCCAACATCCGCCCGCCCGATAGAGGGGTAATAGCCAACCTACCAGATTGTCTTAAGCACAGCCTTCGACAAAGTTTGGCTCCTTGTTTTTGAAGTTAGTTACATACGTATGTCCATTGATTATAACGATTGTTTTCTTCACCGAACTAATAAAAACCGAACCGAATATAATGTTAATAGAACCTGCTATCAATATCAGAATGATATTGAAAGTCTTTAATTTGAATAACAAATAAGCAACATAGTTGACATTTAGAAAATGTATACATCAATCGCAGTGAACGATTAATGATTCAAATAACTGTCAAGAGAATCAATGCAATAACATTGAATGTTTTCAATTTAAACTGAAAATTTATAATTGACTAAATAAACGTTATATACATATAAAAATATAATTTAATACTTTTTATATTTCAAAAAATAATACTTTATTTATGCAAGGCGTTACTTTTTCAAACATGAAACAAGTTTCTAATTAGTTACTACTTGTGAATAAGCTCATGACACTACGATTTCACTGGAAATCTAAGTTTTATACAAATACTTTGTTTGTTAGCGTCTTCTTATTTTCTGGCCAACACCGCATCGGCGATAGCTTTGGTAGTGTTTGGTAGTATTTGATGGATATGATATTCATGGTCGTACTAATGTTATATTTACTGGTCAATCTATATCTATAGCTCTCTACTTAACAATGTTTGAGGACAGTGAAGTTTTGACAAATTCTGGAATATCCGTTAAAAATCATTCATAGCCATATGCTATATTGTAACTTAGAGCACAAGCATATCTATAAACTGTAAGTAACTCGTAGTGTACGTTTCACGACCGCTTCCCACAAAGCTACCAGTATTACTAATACGAGTACGATTTCATACATTATCCACGAATTCTTTATATTGGTGTAGGCGATTATATTGGTTGCGTTTTGTCAGATAACGATTTCTCTCGGGACTAAAATTTGGTCACTTGTCCCGCGGGAGTTTATAGTATGTCGTACTAATGTTAAAGTAACAATAAATCAGAATAAAATACATCACCGGTTTGAAACTCACGCGTCCGCTCTAGCATTTCCTGTGCTGTGGCTGGTATAGACACACACAAATGAAACATCACGAATACACACGACACGAGAAGAAACATTTATCTATCACATAAATGAATATCTCGAAAATTATTCATTAGTTGGAAACCACAATTATTTCGCAACTTAATTACATTATTTTATTCTATCCATTATAATATACTGTTAGTTACCTGCATTGCATTTTTTTTTTACTTTAATACATTACCTAATTAATTTTTAATTTTATCTACTTCATTATAAATAGCGGTTCATAACTCTTATTTTTCAAATTCCATAATGGAGTGCTGATAGTCGAAGTAAAATGGCTGTGACGCCTTGACACACGGATATGATTAAATTGGACTATTTTTGAAATTCTTTGTGTCCCTAGCCGATTATACGTGGATGACTTCAAGATAACTTTGAACTTTTTGATGTTTTTGCGCTTTACTATGTAAAACTACATATACTTACCATAGTAGTCAACTATAGATTTATAAAAAGAAATAATGAAGCTTTGTTTGGTTTACCTGACAACATTATCTGCTTTGTCAACGTAAAACCATGAGTATGTGGTTGCATATTTTATGCGAAAAATTACAGCGAACAAACAGAAATATATCTTGGCTATATGAATGAGTTACCATCGTTGGATATTAAAAAAAAATATTATAAAACACAGATTATATCTATGTTGCCGGTTGGCGTGACACTTGGCATTTTGTAATTAATTACAAATAACTTTCAAAGGTCAGTAGTGATTAATGTTAGGTACATTTAACCTTTGTTTATTTTTATTAAATAAACATTCAACTTTACAAATTAAAGCTATAGATAAAGAAATTTGTTATCCTTATTCATCGATAGTGAAAAAAGTAAATTATAATTCCGTATAATAATTTTCAAATACGACTTAACGTAATATGATAAATGCGTTATGGTTTTAAATATTTGTTTTTATTATTTTGAAAATTATTTAATAGTGTTGTTGTAATACACGCAAAAGTGTGTGTTTGTAAACATTGAACATATTTAGTGTGACGGACCGTTGAGATTCGATTTGCGATACATCCATATATGTATATGATCGTATTGTATATGTATGTCATAGATTTCGTGAAATAAAAATAAGGAAATCGTAAATTGACTGCCGGAAATTATGACATTTACGAAATAATAGCAAGAAAATAACTTCGATATTGGAAATAAAGAAATTTTGATTGGCATTGAATACTAAAAAAAGTCTCAATTAATTATAAAATATATTCCTTAATAATAACAATATACGTAATCCAATTGGCTTTGAAAAAATGAATATTATACCTATTCCAATAACTTTCTTTGAAAAAAACAAGATTATGTTGAGGATAAAATCCAAATGACGTATCCGAAACCCCTTCTACGAAAACTTTCACGATACATGGACAGACTTGGATTTAGCCATGTTTTTTATTTATTTCGCCGTTGCCAAAATATCAATTCAATTATTTACGTTTTACTCGTACGTTCGTGACTGAGACCAATAACTATGTATATTTTTAGTGTTTGCCTCGTGGTAGAACTTTTTTTATTACTGGCAAACATAACAAAAAAAAAATTGTCCATCCAACAAACGGGCAAACGCGAGCGGTCCTACACGGTTCCGCTTTATCGTCGAATCTTCGGAACTGTACAAAATAACTAGTAGAGGAATTACAGGAAGCAGATATTTTCCCTAATTAAACAATTATATGTACGTAATAATTAGAATACGAACGGATTAGTTGGAAGCACCTTACGTTGGAGAACTTACCGGAAGAGGGCAATAAGTTAACAAATAGAAAATTTTGCCTGACACCTATTATTTTTCTGTTATTTCATTTACTTGTAGATGGATAACAATACGAAGTACATAAGATAAAGTGTTTGTACTGTAATTTAGCATTATTCCTATAAATATCTTCCGGCATATGCATCGATGTTATTAATATTCCAATGTTATTATAGTAAAGATATTTAAACACCTAAACTATTTCCTCCCTGGACAAACCCCTTCTTAGCCAAAGATCGTTAAACCCTTATTTGAACACCTACGTTATGATAAATGTGACGATGGTGATGATGAAAATAATCCAGATTGAAATTTAAAACATTTATCATTTACTCATCAATTCTGGTAATACACTTGTGGACACGCGATATTTTTTTAACACATAATTTTTGCTTCTCATGCTGTTTCGAATAGGTGATTTAACATTAAGGAGAAACGGCGGAAGAAACTCCTTAGCACATCTTGTGTATAGCTGGTATACAATTGGATTTTTTGTTAAACGATTCTTCATATCTCTTTAACAACCGGTAGGTGGCGGTTTAGTCAAAATACAAAAATTCGATATTTAAATATATTACAGCAAATCTGTTTCAACGTCTGCTGCTGCTACATTATCACACCGGTGCGTTCAGGTGAGATCCCGGAGTGTCCCTTATGCGTAGGTCGGTGCCGAGGTTTCATTGGCTGCTCACTTAAACATTTCCCGCTAAAGGCGGTGCTTTACTGCAGGGTCGAGTATCTTTTGAAGATCTCTCACGCAATACTAAAAAAAATATTTGTAATATTACATAGCTACCCAATTTTTCTCTTTCCGAGTGAGGGGCAACAAATTTGATCCTCGGCCGGGCTACGTATTGTATTTTTCAAATTAAAACTATGTGTTCTGATCATTTAAGATAAGAAAATAATTGTCACTTAATGACACCCACGATTAATGAAATCCTTTTTATTTTTATTTTAGTTGGTACATATTTTATGAACACTTATATAGATTATATTAAATAATGATTTAGTGAATTACAAATAAGGAACTATACTGCAGTATCAATTTTTTTATGAAAAAAATATTGAAACTGCTTGATTACTGAAAACTGCGCAGTTGTAATTTGCGTTTACTCATCATTGCAAAATCCAACTGACCCAGTGATATAGCGCGTATTACACATTGGCGGAAATGTTTGTAAACAAATATACAAATGTTCGTGGTGTTCGCATTGAGAATTTCGCTTTACCAACTTACTCCGAGACCTCTAGATAAATAAAATTTATGAAGTTAACGCAAGTGATAAGTCGATGGTTTCTGACTGTCCATAAATTGTGAAATTTTGGTTGATAGTGACCCCGCTTACCAAACGGGGTATCCCGGTCCAGATTTCTCGCCGGGGTAGATGTTTATATGACAAATAAATGTTAGTCACAAATAAAATACATTTTCTTACACATTTTGTTCGCGAAATACACTGTTATTTATGAAGTTTATTCACCATTATCGCTCGTTTCTTGATTGGTAACGCATTGGTAATGTTCGTTCAAATGTTTCTGGACCTGGCTCACTAATCATCGCGCAATTCGTCTACTCTGACGCCAGCTTAATGAACGAATAAAACTTAAAGATATGCGCGGGTTTTTATGATGTTTGGTAACAGCGAGTCCAAACGTTGGCGCAATGGTCATTAGGTGTCTGCCAAGGCCGAAGGCGGCGGGCAGTCGACCGTGGAGCCGGACGGCACTGCATTGTCTTGTATAACCCACTTGTATTATAGCTCGTCATTGTAAAAAATGGACGCAAGACACAGCACATTTTTATGTTGACAACTGCTATACGAGACAACTTAAAATGGCCGTCCAGTCACCGCCGACCATTCACGTCATCACACAAAAACGTAGTGACAACCGTGGTTGATGCATACACGGCAGTGATAGGTGTGTTGTGGGAACCGGGTTCGATTCGCGGCTAGAGTAAACGTTTATATTGCAGATATTTAAGTGTTTGTTTTTGGATCTTGTTCATTATAATTGATCTCATTATTTAAGTTACCTTCCGAAGGGTAGAGGCTGGATTATAAACATAGAATCGAAGGTTTTAGTACAATATTCTTATCTGGAACAAATTTTTTTTAAATGTTAATTATAAAACATACAGAACAATAAATGATTAATATTCTCAGTTCCATCAACGTCTCACATTCTGCCATCTCGTCATATTTTTTCTCAAAAGCATAAAAGAAGTACAAAATATAAGAACATTGTACAGTCGACACCGAAAGTTATATTGGTAACTTAGGTAAAACGGTATATTGGTAAAACGGAGAACTTTTCTGAAAACGATTAAACACTAAACATGTTTAATGTGCTGAACGTAGATTGATAATATAATAAAAATAACAAATTTCGTTTGGTTTCATGCAAATAATGTAAACAACAGTAGGTAGTTGGTACGATGCAGTTTATCCGATAAACACAACTGCTGCCACGCGTACCATGTAAAATAAACAAAATAAAATGTCCCCCAAATAAAATCAATAAATGACAGTTCATTTATAAACTTTTTAGCAGTTTGTTACAAGGAAAACACCAATGTTATATCTTTTTAGAAACACCAGCCACGTACGTGTTAAAATTATTATACAATAAGGAAATGACGTAATGTACAATAATTGCATCCGCGCAGACAAACCCCCCAAACTTTAATCTTCTCGAGAATAATTAATGGATAGTGGTAGTGAGAACTTATTTATTTATAACAATCTACATACGTTCGCAAATGAGCTGCTTTCGCGTGATGAGAACGGATTCGAAAGCGTTTCACAGCCAAAATAATGATATTTATCTGTCACCTTTTCGAATCCGTTTTGAGATGGACGCGCTGCTAGTTAATTGCTGTAGTGCTGCGTGAAAGTGCACTGCCATTTAATTATCTTGCTGTACTGGACGAGAAGATCTTTCGGTATCAGATGCGATAGGATGTAGGGCAAGGGAAGCGGCACGCGTCCATATGAGATATGCTCGGATATTCTGAGAAAGTATAAAAAACGACGCGCCATTGTCCAGGAGTATTAAATAAATAATTTATTAATTATCTTTATAATATTACGTTTATTTAAATATTAAAAAATATTGAAAAACGTTTAAATAGATTTTCGAACGACTAAAAAATATGATTAAGTCACTGAGATTAGTAGATGAATTTATTTTTTTTTCAGAGAGAATTCAATACGAGCTCTTTACATGGTAATTTCTTCTATCATATACTCTATGCCAAATCAACTATCTTATAACCATCTCTCTGTACAATACTCATAACATACTTCATCCTATACTCTCAGTGTTCAGTTCCATCACACGACCACGCAAGTTCCGCAGCCTTACTCAACGCAGCTGTGCGATTCTGGGCACAACTTTCTAGCGCGGGGTTAGAATAGTGATGTGCCGTCAGTGAGTGCAGCATGCAGCTCTGATACCGTCACCATGGGACTGCATAAGAGGGAAAGTGAGTATTTAGTATTTGTTTTGTTATTTGTTAAATACTTATTGACGAAGAATCTCGCGATGGTTTCACGACTGACGTTCGTGTCAGATAATTTTGTTTGCGTATTTGTAATGGTGTAATATGTGTATGTAACAATAGCTTCAGAGTAGGATTATTTTTATAATATTTATATGGAGAATTCTTTCTGTATGACTATTAATAAAAAATGAATGATCTTATACTCCAGATCTTGTGTCAGATCACGTCCAGCGAAAGATTTTGTAGTCGGAATTACTAATGGAATACTTTTTAATAACAATAAAAATTAGCTTGTGATTCATACTAATAATATATTAAAAATTAATTTATTTCTTGAATTGCTAAATTTAATCTAAAGCATTACTTTGAGTAGTTATTTCAAATCTTTGCCTGAGAGGGGGGTAGGCACGTTTTATACGATCTTAGAAGCATATATTTTGTAAAGATAAAATAATTATTATTTTACATATAGCCATAAGATTCAGTCTCTGTCCATTCAAAATAATATATCATTTATGTAGATTTTTTTTCTAATAGGTGCTGGCCAATACCTTCTACATATATACCTAAACTCACAAAACACACAGTCCCTCATTCTGAACACTATAAACTATACATTTTAATTGTATTTAATTGAATAAATTGAATTATACACATTTTTGTATAGCACTACGGAGAAGTAAGTGAGCGGTAGGCGAAGCTGCTTAAGTCTGTCTATTTCTTATCAACATAACCCGTCGGGTTATAATGACATCATTACAACTATTGATACTTTAAAGCATCATCTAGGATTGTGATTCAACATCAAAGATTAAGCTCTGGTGGTACTGATCTTGTTGAGCGACGGGTCTCGGGTTCGTTTCGGTCAGGATAGGCACAATTGATAAGCAAATTAAAAAAAATCTTTTACTAATGTACCTATAGCTTATACTTATGTAGGTCATTATATTGTTTTTATTATTACCACGTGTGAAAGGAGCTTTATTGTGGAGGAGAGGAAAGGGCCAAAGTAACTTCTGTGCAAATGTTTTAAAAATAGTATTATACAGTCTTCGGGCCAAGAATGGTTGATTAAAAGACTATTTCACAAAATAATTGGTGTATTTAGGTCACGAAACAAATATTTAATGACAGAACTGTGCTCGGATCGCGCAGGAGTCCCGGAATTTAAGACAAATACAAAAAACGTGCGCAACTCGCATTCGCGCCGCGTACGTCACATGAAAAAAACGTTCAACTACTTAGGATTAGGGATGTGCTACTCCTTTAGTGTTGCGCTAATCGAGTAGGCGAGCGGGGACACGACGTACCCTTGGATACGATGAGACGACTCGATCACAATGGGTGCTATAATTATGTATTTACCAATATACGGGAGTATTTGCTACTAACGCCAAGATCTGTACCGACAGCGGCTCCAGGCGGACTCACGCCCGGATCCTTCTGCTCTCACCGCCGCGCACATCCTACTCGTTACGGCATAATGACGTCATCTAATGACTACACACTTGCCCGTAACGGTAGTGTATAGGCAAAACGCTTCAACGCCATCCATTTTCAGGGTTGGTAGCTTCGGCAGTTGTGTCTCCGGTCATGATTCCTTATAGTATCCATGCTCCCCTACGACTGTGCTTCTATGATTTTATGTTTATACAGCCAACAACAGAGTGTCTTCTTTACATTATATGATTCGAGTAATTATGACGTTTATGAATGCTAAAGATACTTTTTCCCTTTATATATTAAAAAAAATGTGTGCTCTCATAAACTATTTTAAAGTGATGTATTGAATATGAAAGTTTGCGTGTGTCAAGATGTATCCAGGTGCCGAATTCTGACTTTTATTCCCAGCACAATTTGAAATTCCTATACTTGACAGAGGATCCGAGGTGAGCTAGTGTGTAACATTAGACTCGCACATCATTTTACATTAATAAAGTAAAGCTTTCAAATGTCCAAGCGTGCGGATGTTTGTCGAATAAATTTGCAGCAAACTGCAAGTTTTAAACGCTCGTTACTTCGTGAAGTTCGTCACGTTTCATTAGAAAGTGGTACTTGTTATACGTACGCGACATAAACATTTGCTTTTCAGTTATTGTTAAGTAATGCACTTTACATCGATGCGATGGCCCAGTCGTTTGAATGTGTGTAAAACTTGCACGTTATTCTGTTATGTCATAATTTATACTCACTGCTCATTCTGCGGTGTTTGCTCCGGTGATGTTACAGAATTACAGTACTGTGTCTGAATCGGCTGAGTCAGGTTGAAAGTGGAAGAACGTAATCACGTAATGTTGTGTAGTAATGTAATAAAATGTTGCGTTTTCTCTATCTGCTGAAAATAATTTTTAGTGGTTATACCTTTAAAATAATATAAAGGACCAAAGAGGTAACTTTATTGGAAGGACTTAGTTGGATGCCTTTCACTTTCTTTGAGCCGAGTAGGATTCAATATTGGATTTGTGAGCGGAATTCTTCAGGTCTTCTCAATAAAAGTATCAGAGTATTTTTTGCGTATCGTATGTCTAAAATGTATTGGGTCACAAATGTTAATATTATTACGTGTTAGGATACATGGTCGTTCGAAAAAAACCAAAGCTGTTTCGCACAGACTTTATTTCGCTTCGTAGTGAGCTCTTCGCTTTCGTATTCGAAATCCGAAGGACTCGCGGACGGCCCTGCCTGCTATATATATATCGATTTCCGGGCCTTCCAGAACTTTCTACGCCTCTCACGTCAATATCCTCGGAAAGCTATAGTACAATACATGAACAAGGTAAAAAGGAAACGTGAACGTGATATTCGCCGTTTTGCGCAAGACACAAGGGCGAGGATCTCCTAACGAGATTGATGTAGTTCTTATCAGTACCTGGTTTTTATGGTCGCTATTATTTTCTGCCGAATCTTCGTGGACTTTCGTAACAATATATTTTCTTAAAAGTGATCACTAAGCGAATCTCTAGGCCTGCGACTGCAAATGGAGTGTACAGCTCTTTTATGTAATATAAAATATTTAATTATGAGAAAATGGATACTACAAAATTAAAAATATCCATTAAAACTAAGTAACTCGTACTTCTTTCAAATTAAAAATTGTAAGGTAAAAATAGTAGGAAGGTGTTTTCTGATTCCATTTTTTAACAGGTAGATTGAACAAAATGAAAAATGTACATTAAAAGTAGTTAATTCGTACTTATTCCAAATTATAAATTATTTTCCCATTCAGTTTGTGATAACGTGTTTTTCTGATTCCATTTTTCAAATGAAAATTATTATCAGTCACAAGAAAACGTCCACAACAGCAACTTTTGAACTGTTCTCTATGCACGTCAACGGATTATTATGTGCAAAGTAAACTCGTGCGTTTCATCCATGTAGGTTAAGTATTGAAACACATGCGGCATAAGTACAGCTCGAAACCTCTTCGGCTCAAAGGCACAAAAGGTTTTGTTCAACTGATGTTCCATTAAACGAGAATGTTGTGATGTAAGTGTATGTAAGGTGTTTAACTTCTCAAGACAAACATAGCATGCACTTATTAATATATACTATTTTAAATTGAATAATAAATAAAAAAGTGTATGTATCAGCTCCGCTGCACGCCTGGGGTTGACTCCTTAAATACAAATCTCTTTGAGTATATATATACACACACACATACATGAGTTTAAAGTAAAAGGTAGGTGCGCAGAAAAACGTTACGCATTTTAGTTAACGATCGACAAAATTTCACTCCTCATGAATTTTCCACAATGGGAGCCTTATATATAAATCGATTTCTAAGTAGTAAACTCCAAAACAAACTCCGCGTCTGTCAGTTTGTGTCATTAGTATAAGATGCAGTAACCACTTGTGATGGTGGACACGTCTCGGTTGCCGGAGCGAAGGGACGGCTAGTTGTAGTTTATAAAGCAATGGATTAACTGAATATGGAGTCGTTACACTAACTATTAGTTAGACGAAGCCCCCGTGCAGCCGTTAACAGCAGCTCGAGCCAAGGTTTACTACGTCGCTTCCGGTTTACGACGCGCGCACCGTTTGATAGCTCCTTTGAGCATTTACGACGGATTAGGAACTAAAGTTAGATTCGATGCTGAAATCACCTAGAGTTATGGGTTTTTTAAACCCTATAAAAGTACTATTTTTTGCAAGGGATTTCAGTGAGAACTTGTTAATAGCTCCGTAATAGTTCTATTGTATGAAAGAATTTGAAGTACGATTTTGAAGTACGCCGTGCTTCAGTTTTGTATCCGTCGCATCGCTTCGGGTTACATGATCAACATTCACAGGTTAAAAATGAATAGTGATATAATACGCATGGTGGAACGCTGGGAGATACGACTGTGATTTATGTGCTTTAGTCAGATTACATATTGATTTTGAAGAGGTCCAGAGTTGTATTAAAATAGTTTTTTTTTGTGTTATGTGCTTTAGTCCGCCGACCCTTGATTTGTTATTCGTGTTTATCAGACTTTTTAAATAATGACGTCCTGTTCCCAAATTTTTTTTTGCTCGAAAATACCTTGGCACCGACTTCAAACAATTCAGTAGGTGTTACTATAATATTTTATTAAAATTTAGTTTCGCGTTATAATAGAATTTAGTAGATTTTTTAAATCTGTTTAATGTTTGTTAAGAAGATTTTTTATTTTTCAATCTTTAGTGTAAATATTATTACGTAGCGGGTACAGAATTATAAAATGTTGTTATACATATAACCGGATGAGTAGATTACGCGCTTGATTATAAGCGCCACATCAAGACTAAATAGGACTGCTGAGTAGTTCTCGTCGACTAATCTCAGCTGTACCCCTAAGTTCTAATCATTTAGTGATGCTGTTGTTTCATCATGGATTCAGCATTATGGAATGATGTCTCTTGGACGCAAACTTTTTAATGATAGCTTTGCAATGTAGCCGGTACTAAAAGCAGAAAGATCAAAACACGGTTAGAATATGACCTGACCCAGATATGGTCAACGATGGACTGATTTGGCAATGTTACCACACCAAGTACTACACCAATAAATTCGCTTGAAATATTGCTATCTGGTGATAAGTTCCGCTCTTTATCTTCATAACCTATCATCAAATCTTTTCCATGTTTAAAAGGGACCATCCCCGAGCTGTTCCCATTCATGAACGACGGAGTTATGGTTCGATATACATACAAAATAGACATACACATGAACAGAGAACCTCCTCCTTACGAACTACTCGTATGTGTTTCTATAAACTCCTCCTTTTTTGAAGTATGGTATTGAGAAAATCACTCGACAAATAGAGAGGAAAAGGGATACAAGATTTTTTCTTAAGTACAGATAAGAAATGATATAAATAATAAACTAATTTGCTGTAAGGCGAACAAAGGCTGCCTGCGTTTAACGTTAACTTTTTGCGCGATGTTCGAAATAAAACAAAAAATATCTCTTGAAATACCTTTAAACGTCTCACCTAGAAGTTTTTAATTTTGTTTTACTTTTTAATATTCAAACATTATCTTTATCAATGGTTAGTTGAGTTTAGTTTTGGGGTACGACAGGCTCGTTTCATCAGTGAATCCAAGCTATATAGTTTCCCGTGTGCGAGGCCTCGCCTTGTCGCCGTAAATCGTGGTCCCCAAGCTTTGTACCCGATTACTCTTGACGGTATTGAAGCATTTTGTCCTGTCTTCTAAAGGACGGGTATATTATAATTATCCGTGAAATGTTTTATCGTGTTTCGCGATACAGTGTTGGAACCAATTAAAAAGTGGATTTCCCGATTCCTTTTTGACCAGCAACTCATGACTTCACCACCATGTCAACACCAGTGACTACTTACTACCGAGTGGTCCCACTGCTCATAGTTTTTGACAAATTACGTACTGAAATAACTACGGATGTATGGATATGAAATTTCGGATCTGCATATGGATACGGATATACATATAAATAATTTTTTACCGGTTTCGGTTACAACCGTATATGATATGATATAAACTTATTTCCAATAATTCGATTGTTTCGGATACTTTCGGTTATGGATATTAGATGATTTACGACTTGGAAAAAAATATAATGTATATTTACAAGGTAACAGTTTGAATTAATAATTAAATAATAAAAACGGTCTAAAATGTGAACGATGCGGCTATAGTATGGGGCTCGGCCGGCAAAAATCTGTTACTACTTTAATTTAGACTGCCGCTATCCGAAATTATAACAAACGGATATATTTTTTTCGCATGTCCGATAGTTTCAGTTACGGTTATGGAGCTCCATGACATCCCTAGAAATAACAATTCACCTACATCGACTTATATAACGCTGAATCCGGGTTCGAACCAGTACATTGGCTCTTGGTTTCTCGAAGTCGTGCTAAAAATAAAACATGAACTAAGTTGTAGAGCCTGACTGTTGTTATATATGTCTCTTGTCTTCATTGTTGTTCATGATGGATCGATTCACCTTTAAATATTGACTTTTCAATGTTTTTTGTTTCTCCAATTAGTTTAAGATCTGTACTAATTCAATGTTGTGTGAACCGATTACTCACCGAGCATTAATGTTTTCGAATTGGTTCTTTTAATACCTACGGGCTGGCGAGATGTCTAAGGTCAGGTCGTCGCAGGTCGGCGCTAATCGATACCCAAACCTGGCAGACGTGGTCTGACGTCACTCATTCACCTACTGTGGCTATTATTGAGTTTTTGACTACTTAAGAAGTGCCTGAAGTTATGTTTTATGATTTTAGAATAACAAGGCGAATATTTCACTTGCAAATGTGACATTGCAACTTAACTGAACGAAATGCAATATTGTTTCATGTAACTATCTATAACAGCCATTAGTATAAACTAAGGTATATAAAAGTATTATCTATACACATTATAAAGAGAGAGTTCGAATTTTGAGAGTTTGTGTGGGTGAAAGGTAACCTATGGAATCACGACACCTATTGAACAATTATTTTACCATCAGACAGATACATTATTCCAGATGGACATAGCTGTACGTGCATATCTTGTATATACAATTAATTGTTCAATTTGAGTGAAATCCGGGGAGCCGCTTATAGTAGGTATATAAAATTATTTCGAAATTACAGTAGATGCAAAATTACGTACAGAATTACCCATCATACCTATTCAGATACATGCAGTAACCAATAACTACGAGGTGTATTTAAGTTGCAATAAATGTTGAGCACTGAAATCATTATATTTTTGTTGCACGACATAAAAATATCAGCAGTGTCAGTTGAACTGCAAAGTATTCTATTCGCGCACGAAGTTCAAGGTTCATGGGTGGCTGACTCACGATATTCTTGCCTGACGTGAACGTCAGCACGCTAATTGCATATTTGCACGAAAATATTCACGATTGCACGAACTATATCAAACATTGACGAGTCCAGTGAAATTTGCTCTCGTTATAACTTTGTTATTATGTCAAGTTGGTATGGTACTATACTTACATCAACTGAATAATATGAATCAAGATATTTTACGTATTCTCGTAATGTAAGATTGTTTACATTAACTATTTAGACAACAACGCAGTTTCAACACCATAATGAGCGGTAATTTGGACGTATTGGGGCGGCCTAGAATATTCCCCCCAATCCCATGCTGGCAGAACAGGGTGTTGTAAGAGGCGATAGAGCCAGCCTGCTTGGTGGCAGGGCTTCGCGTAAGGATTAAATTACAGTATTATTATTAAGTCATTAATATTTGTATGTTTCCGTGAAGCCTACCTGGCAAGCTACCACCCTCCTGCTTGAGTCAGCCGCCAAACGACTCGTCGTGTTCCGGCTGGGGGCTTGAGAGCCAGTACTTTTTTCTTATCTTCTTTTCATTTCCTGGCCGACACCGCATTAGTGATACCTTTGGTCTTGCTGATGTCCATGGGCGACGGTGCCAACTCACCATCAGGTGGCCGCCTGCATGTTTGTCGGCTATCAAGATTTAAAAAAAGTACCATCAATGGTTGAGTTCAAATTTAAACTAAAAATCTAAATAATTTATTTCATGAACGCGTTTACTAATTTGGTCACTATTTTGATCGTAGTGCCGTTTTTCCCAAACGTTACAATTAAGAATCAACGACGAAAGAAAATTCTATTTTAAGTTTAATACTATTATCTTATTTGATTACAGTTATGTATAATAATATATAATATAAATACCATTTACTAAATTTTACTGTTTTAAACACACTATTTTACATTATATTATTATACGTATAAATATATATGTATGTTATCTTTATCTTTCATATAAATTATTAATTATGTATGTTAGTTTGCCTCAATGTATAATAAATATTGCCCTTGTATCAATTTTTCATAGACATTCTTTTCCTTGTAATAAAATAAATACCTGCAGACTATTATTTTCTAAGCCTGCACACCATCCAACACAGTTCCATGTGACGTCTTTGATCCGGACTTAGCATGATGGACGAGCTCCTCACCTGTGTTATGCTGAGGAGATCGGAGCTTAACAGCACTGATGTATGAGTAAATGTAAACTCTTGTTGCGATGTACAAATGACCATATCGACGCGGCCTGGTTATGATTGATGTATGAGTAAATGTAAACTCTTGTTGCGATGTACAAATGACCATATCGACGCTGCCTGGTTATGATTGATGTATGAGTAAATGTAAACTCTTGTAATTTGTACATATCAAATGACCATATCGACGCTGCCTGGTTATGATTGCTGTATGAGTAAATGTAAACTCTTGTAATTTGTACATATTAAATGACCATATCGACGCGGCCTGGTTATGATTGATGTATGAGTAAATGTAAACTCTTGTTGCGATGTACAAATGACCATATCGACGCTGCCTGGTTATGAACCCCGTGTGACACTTGCGTCCCTTAACAATCCTTAACAGCACCAAAAATATTTTTTTAATTATGTCGAGGCGTCTAATGGTCTAATGGATCTTCGGCGTCGTGCTATTAGGTCATGTCTGACATTAACCTAATCGTAAAATATGAATAATTATGTTTGATAATTTTGAGGTGATAATTTGTTTGATATACGGTTTGGTGTAGGTGATTTTATCAGATTTAGGGGGAGTTGCTAATTAATTATTTTTTAACTTCAGAATTTTATTTATTGTTACTTTACGCCTTTTTTTGTTATCGAAGGGATTATCTTCAAAATATATCCGGTCTGCTTGGGCAGTGACTGGCTTATGTGGGACTGACTTACCCATTGCCAGCGGGACGTGAGAGAAAGCTCGGCGAATTTATTCGAACACCGGTGCGCTGAGTGATCCTTGATATCGTGAGAATATGCTGTGTCATAAATTACATAATTAGCCTTTTCTGGTGGTTGTTTGATGGAAAATTTAAACATTTCGTCACGACATGATGTTTCCTTGTGTTGCGTGTACCGCAAGCAAAACCTGAGAGTAAATACTTATGTAAATGTATATTAAATAATATATAGTATGAACACTATTCTACGTTACATTATAATAATAAATAAACAGCTGCTCGGCAAGCGGGCATTGTCGACTGGACTGCAACCATATACTTTAATGCAGGTGGGCATTTCTTCAGCTTTCCACAACGACGATATTTGATCTCGTTACCATCGTCTCATAATTTTTATTAGGATTCCATTTATCAAATGCAGAAACCAAAGAAGTAGAGGTCCAGGTAGAAGAAGAATCTCATGGATTGGAAATATAAGGGACTGGCTGCCGGTTAAAAGCACAGATAAGCTAGTTCATATGGCAGCTGATAAAGAGACATATCGACAAATGGTCGCCGACCTCCTTGACGGAGATGGCGCGTGAAGAAGAAGAAACCAAACGTGAGAGTTTGGTTAAAAAAGTTGAGGAAGTTGTTGCTTCATATAAATTTATGGAAATCTATAAATATTGTAAAGTAAAATGCACGGTAATGAGATCCAATATTGTATTTGTGAAAAACTGAATAAATAACCAACACTATCGGTAATTCAACCGTTGTTTAAAACATTTCAAGTCCAGCAACTGTCACATTTACATGTCATGACAATACATGTCATGTTATGATAGGTTTTAGAAAAACACTTGTGACCAAATTTAAATAAAACATCGGCCTCTAGACTAATTAAACGTTGGTTACAAATATTCATAGGACTGCACATGAAATAGTTGAATAAAAATATCAAATGTACTGGTATCAATTTGATTCATCATCGTTCATTACAACCCATAATTGTCCCACTGGATGGTTTGGATCTCCTCTTACAGGAAAGGGGTAAGACCATTATCAGCCACGCTAACCAAGTGCTGGTTGGCAGAATTTACACGCCTTTGAAAACATTATGAAGAACTCAAAGGTGTCCAGTTTTCAGCACAATGGTTTCCTTCACCCAAGCGAGTGGTAACAAATCTGTAATACAGATATAATTTAATAATTGTCATGCAGTATAGACCGGCGTTAAAACCACTTGTCTATCACTGTTTTTTCCACGTACACAGGTTTAAATAAACATATAAGTATATTATGAATCATTCACTGATAAAATCTCGTTTTCCATCCATGGGATTACTTTATTACTGGCTGTCAGTATAATCTGTGGTACACAGTAAGTTGATGACTCTACTGGGAATGTGGGAACAGTTTTTGAAACAAATAGCTCTTACATATCTTCCATTTTTTGTACATTATGTTGAGATATCTGATTCACTCACGCCCAATAATTTTATTACATGTACTAATCAGGAGCTATAAGTAAATTGATATCTTTATTTAAAGTTTTATATTAGTACCCACTTATTGCGATTTAAAAAGAGAAATAAATAAGAAAACATGCAATTCACTAGGTACATATGAGAATTACAAACACAATACAAAAAAGTTTATTTTATCTCCATATATAAATTACATACATCGTTTGACGAAAGAAACATTAGACCAAGAAAAAGAAATAAAAGACGAACATAAATTCAATTGTAGTTATAATTATATGTATATAAAAGTAATAAATGTAATTTAAATTTGATACTAGTAACTCGCCCTCGCATTGCTTCAGAATACCTACGGCTTACGTTCACAAAAGGCACCCGCCCTGCCCTAGTTAGCTCTACGAGTTAGAAACACATTTATTTATTATAAAAGCTGCAGTCAGTCGATTAAATATTATTTATTTTCAACTGCTTTACAAAGCACAGGACACAAGGAGGGCGCTCACAAGGAGTATTTGTCTCACCTTTGAGCAGATACACTAAAGCACCAGCTTAGACTATTTGACGCCGTACAGAAACGCACATCAAAACGAATCGTCAACGATTCACGAATCACCGACAGACTTGAATCTTTAAGCTCTAGAAGAGATATAGGTTCCCTTTGTCTGCTCTATCGGTATTACAACCGTAAGCGCTCCATACCACCCTCCATCACCGTTCCACCCAACAACAAATGAACTTTCATCCATATCAACTGGATTCGTGGCTATCCTCCACGGTCGGATTCTCGCGATTTTTTTTGCCACGCACATGACACGCAGAGCGTTATGAAGTTATTCAAAAAAAAAGGTGTACAAATAGCTCCCTCTCAGGTCCTGGTTAAAGACCTGGTGGTGCGATATGGATAAGAAAAATAAACTAGGATTTAGGATTTGATTGCGGATACATGGTTGTATGTGGTCATTAAAATAAGGCCTAGAAGCCGTGCGTGCAAAGTTCCCATGCGTCACATCATGAGGACGAACAGAGGACATTGTAGCGCCAACCCAACTTCCAAATGGTATTTCAAAAAGGACCAATATAATTGGGATATTGTATTAGTACCATTATGAATGGCACTCATACTAAGGATGACGAGCAGGAACACATGCGGTAGTTTTACTCAGTAGTTGTCCGGCATACTGCCGGACCGGTAGAAAGTGTCATCGAGGTATTAAGTCCGCCCATTCCTATTTTTAAGGTTTTTATACTATAGAATAAATAAATAAATAACCTCTGCCGTCGCCGCGTTGGATTTATCCACTTATAAAATACTTAAGATTGGATAAAGCTCCGTAGGTAACCTCTCAAATAAGTCCGACAGCGATTATAACTTTGATAATGATTGGTATGTCTAGTGAGGTCGGCATGTCGAATAATGCGTAACCGTTACATTAAGCCGTAACGGTTATGCCCCATCGGAGCCGTAACGAGCGGCGGATGGTACAAGTTGGGGGAACGTTCATAATTCCATACTTATGACTTGTTACTTGCGTCATCCTTGTTATTAACCGGCCATGAACATTTGTAAGCAACTTTGATCATCAAATATGTAATTGTTGATCGTATCAAAATGTAATATAAAACCAAAGTTCAGATATATATGTACTTATCGAATAGAAACCAATTGTTGAATTATTTGTTTACGTAACAAAATTTTGATTTTATTCGAATTACATAATAATATTCTGTACAAATAGATGACTTGGCAATCGTTATATAATGTATATATTTGAATATGAATAATTTGGTACATAAACACAGAACTTATTTATAAGATAATTACAGAACCACCTGTCGGATCATAGAAGAATTATAGAACAATATTTCGCAAATATATTGTGTTGTAATATAACCGCAACCATTATTTTCAAATTGTTTGCGTGATCGGGAGCTGGGTAGCACAGAATGTTTAATTAATTATTTCACTAAGTCATAAGTGTGGTACAGTTAGATATTCTTTTCTGACAGATATGCTGTTAATTGCCAATGTCCAGACTACTTTTGGGTCATAATTTTGTATTACACGATGCTCGATCGACGTGACGTGAACGATCTTGAGGGCAACGTGAAGCAGTGACAGTGGTGCCTGACCGTCCCGTACACGATGGTCGAAACCGCTGCGTTACACCATACGCAATTCGCGCGTCATCGCCTAGTATCAGGTTTAGTTTGAATTTTCTACGTAGATCAATACATGGCAAAAGCGAAACACCTATGAGTTAGACTAAACCCTACGTCCAGTACTACGGTACAGTGTCTCAAACACGTGTAATGAGACCGGTAATAGGCAACAATAGGTAATATCGGTCGATGTTATGGTTACCGTGCGGTAATACGCAGGTTATGTGGCTTAGAATTTGTACGCAGTAACATGAAAACTACTGTAATTTATGTTACAATGTTTAAGGTATGATAATGATTACAAAAGTTATGACATTTACATGTCTTATTTTTAAAATTTTATGCTTTACTAGCGGCTCCTTCCGACTTCGTTCGGGTTATATACATATATATTATTAAAAAATTTCATTAGGTTTACTGATATTTTATAAAGTGCATCTGTGCAAGCACGTGTTCTCACTACATAACAATTTTCATTAAGATCCGTCAAGCCGTTCTTCAGTTATAGCGGTACATGCAGACAAACAATTCCAAAACGGTTTAAATGATGTAAGTAAGCCATAAAACAAATATTATTATGAAATTTAACAAAAACTTATACTATTGCAAAGCTTCTAGCGTTAATATAACTAACTCAAAATCGACATGAATACAATGTGATAAAACCCAATACAGCAGCAGTAGGTATAACAGCAAACTTCAGATTACTGCTCTGTACCTAAATATCCAGACCTTTAAACTAGCATTGCTATTAAAACACCATATATTAAACACGAACTTGTCGATTTATGCGTGAGGTTTTAATTGTTAAATATAAATAAATTGAATTAATTTTCATCTCAGTTCTTGTATAAAAACTTTATCTAAGACAAGGCTGCTGAAGTTCGCTGACAGAGCCGTACTTGGCATGGTTTCTCAGAACACTTGTGCCAGTTACATAAACTGGCGTCCTATAAATCTTTACATAAGAACTCTAACGAATGCTAAACAGTCTAAATATTTTAAAAATAATAATATATGTAGAAACTAATCAAGAATTTATCGTAAAAGAAATAATTTCAATTTTATAGAATCGTAATGATTGACTTAGCCGTAATCGTTTAGACTCAGTATAAAATATAAAAGGAAATATAATCATGCTCTACGTGTTTCTTTTTTAAAACATGATACATGTCACACATAATCACGATTTATATAAATTTTTCTATTAAGTTTTACAAGTAAAAATAACAAATTTGACACATTTCAAAATAAAAAAATATTACGCCAATTAAAAATAAAGGTGCTATTTTACGAAGTGCTCTCTAAAAGGACTCTAGTTAGTTTGGCACGCCTCCCCGCCTGATGGAGCGTTCCAAACACTCGTGGCCTCGCATAATTTGGCGTCCTGCTCTCGACTGAACATCTCGTGAAGTACTTGTTCGCGATTTCACCAAGTCATAACGTTGGATTGATACAATTGTTTCAATAAGAACTTTTAAATCGTATTCCGTATTAGCAAATGCTATGTGGTTTTTTTGCGCCCAGACAAAAGGGATGCGCGGGAAGGAGGTGGTCAATGCTCATGCATACTTGATAAACTTAGGGGCTTACCCACTAAACACCACCCGAGGTTGGCTTTGGCCATACGGCCTCTAAGCCTTCATTTGACGCGACCCCCATTAGGGAAGAGGGGCGCTAAAATGCTATGTGTTACAAAAAGTAATTGTATAGGACCGGAGTCCTTTCATCTCCTGCATTAACACACGTATACACAAACAAACGTAACATACGCAGTTTCTGAACGGACTTAACGGTCGGAAGTTAAGCTCGGTACCAGATAGTTTAATCCAACGATACTTGTATATACTGGCAGGGTTCTTTACCCAACTAGCTTGCTAATAGTAACACCCGTAAATAGTTTTTAAGTTTTTCTGTTGCAACGACGGTGAGCCGCTTCATCTGGCCGGTAGCACGTCGGTGATGCCTTTAATTTATAGATGTCTGGGCGGGAGGATACCTTGAGGTATCCCGTATACTTTCTTGCCGTCCATTTGTAAGAAAATACGTGTTGTTGTCGCCCAATTGCATTCGTTATTGCCCCATATGCGTCGCTTCGTTCAGATCAGTCAATTGCGTTTCACGCAAATTCCAATCATCCAGTACGGCTTCAGTATCGACTGACACGATGACGGCCAAGTGACGTCTCCGGCGGCGCCACTTGAGGCCAGTCACGATATAAGCGGCTTACGCGTGTTACTCGACACTCGATTGGGAGCCGGATACGATTTCATATTTTTGTTATGATCTTTCACAGAATAGTTGAATTATTTACTCTCTAATTCGCTGCTGGATGTTTAATTTAACATTTAACTAACAAGAACTAATCAAACGCTTAAATTCTTATTTACAAAGAAAACTAAATTATGTTGAAAGCGATTTTGACGTTACGAATGAGGTTCGTGAATTTTCGACTATGTTCGGTGTAGCACCTGTTTGATGTACCTCTCAAAACATTAATAACCATTCCATCCCCGGCTATCGTGTAACGCAGCCACACAAAGAAGAGAGAAGCGAGGCAGAATGATCATTATTTTTCTTTCGCGCGCCGTTTATTATTTGTCAAATTTGACTGGTGGATAATTAACCTTTTTGATTGCTAAATTGATTTGATTGATAAATAATAATTAAACTTATTGGTCAAAGCTAACTGTAACAGGGCATATAAATATTAGCGCGGGTCCTAAACAAATCACCAATCCACTGTAGTACTTGGTAACAAACAGAAAACGAATCGTTTCATCAGACATCCTCCACTAGACCATTCCGAGTCAGTTAGTGGTGAATATAACCTCCGCTACGTTCGGTTACTTTGGGTCTTCTTATTTACAATTCGTTGGTTTACACCGAGTAGGTACCCTCGGCCCCTTCCATGTAACTGCATTACACGGTCTATTGCATTCAATTCCGCGACCCTCAACAGCTCTCTGTATACGATCGAATGACCTGACGCGACGCCGCGAAGCTTAGGGAGTACCCAGCGTTTCGTCGGGAACCTCTTTTGGGCATGGTCGATGCGATAGAATCGTCATTATTCGGAAAGTAACTTTTATTAAGTAAGTCGTACCATATAGAACAGCAATTGCCAGTATCGGTGTTAGCGACCTTTTATATTATATTTGACGACCCCGTAGCCCAGTTGGTAGTGACCCTGCCTGCCGAGCGTGGGGCCCCGGGTTCGATTCCCGGCCGGGGCAGATATTTATGTGAGTGTTATGTATGTTATGTATGTTATGTATGTTATGTATGTTATGTATGTTATGTATGTTATGTATTTTATGTATGTTATGTATGTTATGTATGTTATGTATGTTATGTATGTTATGTATGTTATGTATGTGAGTGTTATGTTGTTCTCGGGTCATGGGTGTTTGCGATGTGATAATTGTGTATGTCCATGCCACCCGCAACACAGGGAATCCTAGTGCGGGGGTGTGAGTGTGTAAACGTTTATTTATTTACTTATTTATTTTATAATATGGGTGTCTTCAAGCAAACACTGGGTAGGCTTAAATTCAAAAAGTGTCGCTGGCCTTCAGGTGGCATTAATCAATGATTAAATTGTAGGTAATGAAAAAAATAGTACTCATTAAAAAATTGTAAATCCTTGGTGTATTTGTGGACATATTCAGGTCATCTGGAGATGTCGGTGTCTTTTCTTATTTACATAAAATAAGTTAATGGTCGACACCGTACCCACCTGATGGTGAGTGGTGACGAAGTCTAAGATGGTGAACGCACTGATTTATAGAAGCCTATTCACTCTCCTCTTTAAGACTCCCACATTGTAAGTAGCCCGGAACTCCGACGCGACTGTACATATCTGTCACTAATCTATACTAATTAATAAAATTGGAGTGTCTGTTTATAATATTAAAATAAGCGCTTTTTACTACATGCATATGAATGTATATACGGTACATATACCAAAATAACAATTTTTGTCTGTCTGTCTGTTTGTTCCGGCTAATCTCTGAAACGGCTGGACTGATTTTGACGGGACGTTCACTGGCAGGTAGCTGATGTAATAAGGAGTAATTTAGGCTACTTTTATTTCTACTAAATAACTTTTTTGTTGAATTCCACGCGGACGAAGTCGCGGGCACAGCTAGTCTCCAATAAAACTGCACTCCCACGTCACTCCTGAAGACTGACACGGACCGGTCATTTGTAAACGTTACTAGTCCCAAGCCCGTAACTGGTTGTGCTGTGGTATTGTAACTGGGGGTTGATTGAAAGCAGGATATATATGGTTTATTCTCGTCAACTGTTTGGAACCAGATGTCTGATAAAACGTTAAAAATTTCAGTCGTCCTCACCTACTTGCATATTCCCTGACAGAATAATTAATAAGCATTGTACGTTATAAATTGTGACACTCGGTGTTTGAATGAAAATGGGAAATAGTATACAGATATACAAAATTTAAAACAAGCAAACAGCCTTCGTTTGGCTTCGAAAAAACTACGCTTTACACCAAGAAATACTACCTACATTATTTTATAACTTTTTATTTATGGACGGATTGAGATGAAACTAACTTTAAGTATTAAGTGACGCTTACTGCAATGCATTAGTGCAATCCGTAACGAAATCGGATAACTTGTTTCTGAGATTAGCGCGAACAAACGCACAGACAAACAGACGGACAACAAATTCTAACAACTATTGTTTTGTGTTCTATTGCGTTAATAAAGACAGCTAATAATAGTTTTTCTCATATAGGATATATTATTGTACAGATTATTGATTATTAATGTACAGAAAGCGACCAGTTACAATTTTATTACGTGTATTAATAATTTCTGAATATAGGAAGATAAAAACTTACAGGGGCGGTTGTGTAAATTTTGATCTATTCTCAGAATTTTATTATTATGTTGAATGAAAATAAACGTTCCGTGTGCTTCCATTTGAAAATAAATCTTAAGTGAGTTTTTTGCTATGAAGTGATCCGCTTGCTTGCCCGCCTGCTATTCATTAAACACGAAGCTAGAAAAATAAAAGGTGTTCGATAAATATGTTTTGTTAGCTAACGGCGACAATGTTCAGCTGGGAAACTTCAGGTGCTTCAAGCCTTGGCCCTAATGGAGTTTAATTAGTTTACGTCAAACCGGTAGTTTGGATTGCTCGATAATTGCTCCTGTTTCAATATTTATTCAAATCACTTCGAATTTAGTGAAGCACTTTGCATAAATTGCTCTGTTTTGGGTAAGTCTCAACGTTTGCTAATAAATGATTTCACCATTTTCAGTCATGTAAGTATGCTATGCAATGTACTCGTAGTCGATGGCCGGGGGGTCTTTCTTCATATACAGCTTAGATTTTACCTTTTCCGAATTTTCATATTTAAATGTACCTAACACATCGATACGTTTGACAATATTCTCGGAACCATGATACCTACTTATATAACAATATCTGACCAACTTAAATTTACAGTTTTTTTTATTGTATCGTATATTTCAGCAAATATCACAACTGATAAATTTTTTAAACATATCGAAAAAAGAAATGGTTACATAATTTTAATTAATGCGATTTTTCTGCGGTACACCTTTAAAAATATCGGATAAATTTCATGCTGTCTAGATTTCCTCTTGGCGCTACTCCGCCCTATGTAAATACTTAATTCAACAATAGAGCAAAAATTTAAATAGAACAAATATTAATTAACTATATTTAGTATATCCTGTAACGTATAAACATTAATGAAACATCACTAATTATCGTGCAATTATTAACATTCTTAAACGGCGTAACAGAAAGCATTTAAATAGAATGGCCGCCGAATCTACTCTATACCACATGTCCCTTTTGATCCTTTTAAGTAAACTCTTAAATGGTGTGCAAACAGTTTAAAACTAATGTAAAAAAAATATTTTGATTGTCAACAGAGAATGGTCTTCTCTCGTACGAGAACCCCAACTACCACTTGGACCCATCGCGTCTCGAATCCGCCATCTACAGCGACCTGTACGACATGCACGACGACAAGAGCATGCCAGACGACTACGACAACTATTTAGACAACAGGAGGTGAGTGCTCTGTTCGTTTAGGGTCTGTAGAACCTAGCGTCAGTCCATTAGCGGTCCGCTGCAGAGGCCCGATCTACTCGTAACGCAGGAGTTCTGGTGCGGAGAACACGCAATAATGTTATCATTAAATTCAATTTTTTCGAATTTACTCTATTAGATAGTTTTCAATTGATTAATATAACATTTATACGGCGCGGTGCCATCATTATTTATTAATACTTTATGTGTTTATACGAATGAGTCTCGCTTTTATACGGTCCAATTTGCCGTAAATCATTTTTCTTTCATCTTTCATGAATAGCGGGATGTGGAAGTTTTGTTTAGTCATAAAATCGCGGCGACTACTTTTCTTCGAAACCGTGATTTCTCCATAACAATCTTTTATGAGGGTTCTTGAAGATAGTTAATCTGACACACGAGGAGTTCCATAACCTTCCGGCTGATATAAAATAGGACCGTTGTCATAATTTAATTCTATGTTTAAAAATAACATAACGTCGCTGGTAACAAAGGCATTTCGAAATAGAGATTTAAAATAGAAAACTCGTGCCTATCCATTATATCTTAAATAACATCTTTAGTTATAACTATGTACCTATATCTAGTGTTCTTAACATTTATAGCCGTATTGAGGCGGCTCAGAATATCCCCCAATCCCATGCTGGCAGAACAGGGTGTCGTAAGAGGCGACAGAAGACGGCCTGCTTGGTGATAGGGCTTCGCGTATGGATTACATTATCTGTATTATTATTAAGTCATTAATATTATTACTGGTATTATTATCTTTCCGTGAAGCCTGCCTGGCTAGCTACCACCCTCCTGCTTGAGTCAGCAGCCAAACGTCTCGTCGTGTTCCGACTGGGGGCTTGAGAGCCAGTACCTTATTTTTAACCTCCTCATTTCCTGGCCGACAACGCATCAGTGATACCATTGGTTTTGCCGATGTCCATGGGCGACGGTGACCACATACCATCAGGTGGCTCGTCTGCTCGTTTGTCGGCTATTAACATAAAAAAAAAACAAATTATTTTCATATATAATTCATCATTTATCGTACATATATTCCAAATGCAGAGTCCTTTAACTTAATCGCCGTGTTGGATGCATGCCAAGTCTAGTCAACGAACAATACAGCCTTGAAGGCTTCAAGATATGGGCATGTTATAACATTAGCGTGCGTTCCATCTGTATGGAACGGAATATAGCGCTTAGATATGTATTGTGGTACTGAATATATCGAATTCCGCAACGTAATTCTGGCATCTCACAGCTCACGCCTTAGATTGTAGCGACCCTGCCTGCCGAGTGAGGGGTTCCGGGTTCGTTCGCGGCCGGGCAGACATTCATTTGACAGATAAATGTTGGTTCTCGGGTCACGGGTGTTTGTACTGTCATACTTGTGTACGTCCATTCCATCCGCAACACCGGGACAGTGCGGGGGTGAGAGTGTTTGTGATTGATCTTTTATCGTTTACCTTAAAACATACTGAGAAAAACTATTTAAATTTAAAATGTTTGAAGTCTGCCAAGATCAGCGTACTCTATAGCTATCAGTAGTTCATTAATACCTTTAAAACTTAAACGGTTTGAATTTTTATTTTCTGAATTCGAATTTGGAACGCATTCATTATGTTATAAAACTTTCAAACAGATTAAATGCATTTATTTATTAAAGCCAGCGGTGGCCACTTCGAATATAATTATTTTTCATTTATTGCGGAGAATTAAATAAATATGCACATATAAGTTTTGTTAAGATTGCATTACTGCATAAAAGAATAAATTCATTTTCATTTGTAATATAACTTATGAGCAGACTAGATACATATGGTTGGGCTACGTTTGAAGACTTAAAATACCAAGAACGGTATAAAATTTCAATACGGTCTTACTGTGTTACTTGAGACGTTTGGTTATTAATTAATTTTCTTTCACATGTCGCCTAGGGTCTCAACATAAACGAACACCCTTCTCCACGGGAGTAGCAGGACAGAATTTTAAAGTCTTCGGGAAAAAACTATATGTTATATACATACAGTTATTTCATTTATCAACAATAATTAGTGAGTGTTAGAAGCGTAGTTTAGCCTACAGTCTTGGTTTTAACAGGACTGATTTGGTTTGTCAAATAACCTGTTTGTGATGTGAAGTTCATTAGAATACGATTAAAATAAATGAACATTCCATCAAGGATCATGTATTGCTCATTGTTAGGATCATGTGTATGAAGTCCGCAATCTATTGATACTGAAGATTTTAAAGTACCTAATGTTAGTCAGCTTGTATTTAAATATTTTTTAATAGACGTACTCGGAAAGAGTACTAATATTTTACCAATATATTTATTAGCTATGAACCAACTCTACTTGCTCACGGCATATTGACAATTAGTACGAATATTAGTAGTCCCGAGAAGTGATTCATACACCGTGTAGACCAGTTTGTAACGACCCTATTTGCCGACCAAAGGATCCCATGTTCAATTTTCAAGCGTTACAAACATATGTCACGAATATAAGTTTGATCTCAGATAGTGAGTGTTTGGGTTGTCACATTTGCGTATGTCCATGCCATCTGCGTTGCACTGAACCCTACAGGGGGATGCGAGCACGTAAGTGTTTAGTGTGACCGCTTATTTAAATATCACACTGTAGCTCTCGAACACCTAGTTTAAACATGCATGTGAGTCGTGACCGCAATGTTACAAAATCGTTCACACCCATCCCCTCCGACGCGACATGCAAATCATTTCCACATGAAAAACGTGAGATAAAGTATTATCTTCATATACTACATAATTATTGTTTAAGCGTAATACGTTGTGTAATGACAGCACTTTATGTCATAATTTTCATCCACCCGCCTTTCCTCTCAGTGTGATAGTCCACCGCGCTGGCCGAGTGGTAGTTTGAGAGGAGTTAAATGTTGGCTAGCGTACGTTATTACTAATAACATTCCACATAAATTTAAAGGTAAACAGATCTCCCTAAATGGTTCTCCTTAATTGAAGTAATTATTGTTTGTGAGATTTAACACAGATTTGTAAACGTTACTGAGTTACTCGGGATGGAAAGCGTTCACAACCCGACGGATTATATCGATCATGAGATCAATCGAGTTAATTAATTGATTGATTGGCCAATCAATCGAGTTGATTGGCCGGGAGTCGTGTATGTGAATGCCGGTGCCAAAATTTGTTAGCACTTGTGTGCGTCGTATTAAAGTTAAGCTTTTGATCTGGTTTATTATCGTTCGATAACACGAGCAAGGGATGGTTCATTTGAAAAACGAAACACTTCAAAAAGTATACAAGTGGAGTACTTTTCAGACTCACGCCTCTGATAAATTCCAAGGTGAATGGAATAATTTCCACGGGATTTTCGTGGAAATTAAAGGTCTCGGAAAATCAACGCTTACGTTTGGTCGATTGCCAACCCTGATATAATACATAGCGCCGGCTTTGCACGAGCAGCCTGCGGCGGCACATACTCGCAGGCACCTGCCGCGGTTATCGTAGTGGCTGCTTACAAATTAAAATAAAGTAGGGCTCATTAAAAATAACTAACGGCACGAGTTCAAGAGGGATAGTGTAATAGATTAATATATGATCCTTTCCACATTGACGTATTGCATTTTGCATTTTAAAATTACAAAAATATATATTTCAAATTTTTATTATTTTTGGAGTGTAAGGTTGGATTGAGCACCTTCGTGGGTCCGAGCTAACTTCTTCTGCTCGTGGTGCATCCTGCAGAACTACAGTCCCGCCTGTTGGAGGTCGCTAGGCTCTGTGCCACCCGATTGGATCCCGACGGTACACGATAGTAGGCTAATTGACGACCTAGCTACCTATCACCCTCCTTGTACAATCGACCGTGAAATATTTCATATGTGTTTCGATCGCAGTGTCTGAGAGCCAGTAATCGCTGACACGCCGGTGATGCTTTTGCCATTACATCGATGTCCATGGGCGACGGTCACTACCAACATGTGGTACGATTGCAGTTTCGCATAGAGGCAGAGTGTAAATGAAACACATTATGCAAGGTTTTCGCCGGCCGAGCTGATACATCAGCTATGTCGATTTCATTATAATTTCTTTGGGGTTGTATTCTGTGCTTGTTATACCAGTATACCTAGAAATAAAGTCAAAAGTGTTAAAAGAGTTACCTTGTAAATACATTATATATTTTTCCCGACTCTTAAATCATGTAATATCTGTAACTGAAACCGGTAAAATATTATTCATATATCCGTATCAAGATCCGAAATTTCATATTCATAACATCGCACACATTGTGTATATATTAACAAGCAGCTACTACTCCATAAGGGGAATTTTCGTCATTTTGTATACGAAATCCAAAAATATGATAACCAAAATGAAAATAATTTCTTAATATTTGTTTTAATTCTGTTGTAAAAACATTCTGTATTTGCAAGGGCTGCGTCTCTTTGTCTGATTATTCGTTCATTTCACTTGGAAGCGGAGTTCTCTTGTGAAACATTTCTCCATCATGAATAAACTAAATGACATACTTCGGGCTCGACGTAGCAGCTGGTGAATTCGCGAGATTGTTCGCTTTTGTGTAAATAGTAAAAACCTGTGGACCGGGAATGAAGCGGAAAATGTGCTCATTTGTTTACAATTGTTGTGTAAACACGTTACTGTTTTTAGATGTGGAGAATGTGGATTTTTATCTAAGTCAGATACTTACCTCTAGATAGAGTTATATATAGAGACTTGAAGACTCTACACAGCGGAGGTACATGCTTGCTCTGGATTTTTAGACTTATAACAGATGACAACGGAATGCACTGGCCAGTCAATATCAGGTAGAGTGCGTAGCTACATATATAGTATACTGACGCCTATGTAAAATATTTGAAGTACTTACAACTATAATCTACTAACTGAACATTTTTCGAAGACTTGTATTTCGAAATTAATTTCAATTAATGAGTTGATTTGCAGCTAATGAGCCTGTCGGCATCGGGTTGCTGGATTTTTATCAAAAATAAAAATCATGGGTACTCGTTCCTGTTACACTGTAAAATCTATACAAACCGTTTTCCTATTAAACAATGCAATTAAATTTTGTTCGGGCGTCGAACACGCCGAGTCCGTCCCTGTTGCAAATACGGCGTCGACTGGCGGCGAGCGCACGCCGGTACGGCTCTCGGGTTAATTTTTGATGGTGTGACGTCACGGGAGCACCGACCTGCGTGCCGCGCAGCCGTCTGCATCGATCCCAGTTGCATCGCGCTTCCGGAACGGGCCACGCAACCTGCGGCGCCTTGCGGATAATACCATTCACGACTTTCGTTATGGATTACACGACCGAATTAAATAGGCTCTCACTCCGTTACAGCGCTTTATTTGGATCACATCACCGGTTATAATCGAGTTGCGGTTTTAAGTTATACGACCTAAAAATTTTATAAAAGTGAATCATTGTATGTGTAATCCGTTCTGTGGCTTTCAAAAGTGAATCAACTTCGTTCATTCGTTACAAATACAATTTAGCTTTCTCACGAGTATGTTTTCTTATAAACAGTGTAATTAAAGAATCTTCCGTGTTTATGAAAATATATGTTTTTAATTTTTAATTTATTAAATTACTAGTAACCCGCTCTCGCATCGCTTTGGAAAATTAACTGGAAACAGATGAAAAACCGATCGACCTGATAATTTAAGCTACAAATATATTGAGAAATCTATTATAAATATTTTTTAGTGTCGTACGTGTTCAGATAGACAAACAGAAAAACAAAAATTCAAAAATAGTATATTATACAGTAAAATAGTATACAGTAAATCCCAGTTTAATCTGACAGTTCTTGCATGGTTCTCGGACTGGCTAGTAACCAGCCTCCATCTTCAAATCTTATTTGGAATACGTGTTTCGTTCGCAGCGTCTCTCCCTTTTCGGTGGGCAACACATCAGTGATTCCTGTGGTGATATTGTAATCTAGTCTAGTAGGCGATGGTGACCACTCCCCATCAGGTGGCTCATCTGATCGTTAACAAAGTTTAACTACCCTTAAAATTTCCGAAAACCTTTGATGGACAGGTCTGACCCTGTTACACACCTATTATTAGTACAGATTTAATATGTTCTACATGTAGTTGATCATCGTAGGTATGACTTAAATTAATAAACCTACTTAATACTAGTGCCTGACCACGCTTCGATAATTATAACGAGTGATGATATAAGATATCCACGGAGGAGCGAGCGACATCTCGTTGACATATAGTGCATGACTTAGCGCTGTTGTAAAATTACATTTTGCCGTAGTCTAAGATGTCCATTGGTAGTAAAAAGCATTGGTTTGTAACATAAGCCACATATTACGTCTTCTATGTACAGCCAAGGTGGAAAGAATGTGATAAAAGTCTTAGGAGCAAAACATACAGCCATAGCGTCTGGTGTGGGAATAGCGGGCGTCGAACAGACGCGCCAGGTGGCCGACCATCCCACGCAAGTTATTGTTTCATATCGCATCACTTCCATATATTTTATATAAAATGATATAAGAGAGATGGTATGCCAGTGCCAGGTGCCATTGTTGGCTTATTTTCAGAAATAACGTAATCTTGCAAAAAGAAATGGATGTCTGAATATATTCAATATGAAGAAATATATTTAATGTTTCTTTCTTTCTTTCTTTTTTTCTTTCTACTGCTCTCTAAGCCGACAATGCATCAGTGATGTCTATGGTGTTGCTAAGGTCCACAGGCGACGGTGACCACTTACCGTCAGGTGGCTCGCCTGCTAGGTTGTCGGCTATTTACATTTAGAAATAATTGTTTGTATAAATATAGACTGGCACATAAAACTGAGAATATGAACAAAAACATTGGTTACAATTAATTACAAAATCTAGTTGTTACAAATTCGACTTCCGTACAATCGTAATGTACGCACAGAACAAACATTTATTTCCCCAAACCAATTACACCACTTAACACTTAGTTGTGCAACGCGTATATTTGCTCCGAGTCGCCGAACAAAATGGTTCTTATTTAGTGGAGCATAAATTTTCTGTGACTTGTGAATGTTGGAATATTAGCCTTGCATACATTATCAATAACTTCTCAGATACGTTCTTCATCGTATGTATGACTCTAATAAAATAGTTATTGTATCCATAGAAAATGTTATTTGAAAAACAAATGAGAAAATACAAGTTTATTTACTACACTAGACTTATTAAATGTAGATACAAACAAAAATAGAAACATACAATACCTTTATGTTATAGGTTTAAAGTGATTATAGCTTCAAAAAAGGTATTTTGAATGTAATCTTGAGTACCTTACCTTATTTTGAGTATTGTTTTTAATATGGATACTTCGATTCAGTGATGGCCACTTTAATCGTGATCAATATTAATATGAACCTGTTCAAAATAACGGAAAAAAATACAAAAATTGTTTTCACACTTTACATCTAAATTTTTTAATGTTTGGTTTCTGTGATGATATAAGTTTCATAAAATATTCTGAACGGTAGTTTATGAAATAAATGAATATGAATAACAATCAGGAGAAATGTATCTTTGCTCTCCTAAAAGACATAATGGATTTGTAGTTTTTTAAATTTTCATAATAAAATTTAACGGCACGCTAATAGTTCATGACTTGAATCTAAGCAGATTTAAATTTTGCATAGATCCAAACATATTGATTTTACTTGATAGGTATTAAACAGTACTACAATTCTGTCGTTTAATATTTAATTAAACTGTGCGTTACTTTGAATAATATTCGAAAATAATAAATTTAAGCTCGAGAAGTGGATGTGATCGTGCGTTACCAGTGACATCAGCCAAGGACCTTTAATTTAAACTAATTAAGCGCCATCTGTGGAAGCAATGTGTTTGAATCAAACATTCAATACGTATATAAGCGTGCCGACGTACATTTACGTGCTCATTCACAGTTTATTAAGGTACATAATATTTTATTACAATCTCTAACTCTGCTTGTTGTGCCAGCTTGACTAGAAATATTTTCGTGCGGTGAACCAATTGCTTTATACATAGCGCGTAGTGTTCAAGGAAAATAATGGTTATGTATGAGCTTTATTCACTGCCTTTGAGCCTTTGAGCTTTATACAAACCTGATATACCTTAAGTTACAAATTTACAAATTACATTTATCAAGATTCCTGAAAAATACTAAAACAGCTTTATTAACGCTTCAATGAATGCTTGGTTTTTGTTTATATTCGATTTAAAATCGTCGAATCCTACGGTTATCATTATCGTTACGTCATGTTATGGTTATCTATCGTTATAATTTAATATTCTGAAATGGCAATTATTTTATTAGGGGCACTTCATTTAGAAACTATCATAATTCCATTCCATAATATGTCAAACTGTAATTTTAAATATCTTAAATAAACCGAACCGTGAGACTAGTATAGATGTAACGAAGTAATATTTGAATTTAAAATTGTAAACCAACTTTTCGTAACACAGGATTTTGATCAATTGTAACAAAATATATTGACGTAGCTTAATCCATTTCTTTTGCTTTTATTTTTCGATTTATGCATATCATACAATCGATCGCATATAATTATTAACAAAAAAACCGACTTCAAAACAAACTATTCCAAAACAAATTAATAGGCAATAAAAAGTAAAAAAAACCTTTGCAATAAAAAAAGAATCATCGAAATCGGTTGGCGTGATATTGAGTTATACGTCCATTTGTCGCGCACATACTTAATTCAAATTTAAGATTTATATGGTTTTCTCATGTATGTCAATGTCAAACTAGATCAAATTGAGGTGGGACGACATGGGGACCATCAGATTCCAAATAAAAAAAGAATCATCAAAATCGGTTCACTCAGTCGAAAGTTATATCACTAAAGTCACTGAGGTAACAAACATAAAAAAATACAGTCGAATTGAGAACCCTCCTCCTTTTTTAAAGTTGGTCAAAAATATATATGTATCACGCAAAAATACTAAAAGGATTTCAATAGATTGTGCCCTGCTTGAAAGACTATAAATTAATCGAAAATCAACCTTATGCGACACCGAAATCAGTTTAATAAAACAACTATATATGTGCATGATCCTACGTTATATGGAGCATTGTTAATCTAACTAATACTCTTCTTACATTGTTCCAACACAACGGCAGGCGGACGTCGAGTACTAACTCACTTTACGTCGAGGAAAACTACAGAGTTATAAGTTGTAACTTAAAGCTGCAAACGGACGCCACGACGTCATAAATAAAGTGTGAGCTGCACCCGCCCCGCTCGCCGCTGCTTTAACGGCCATGCATCGCGCCGGCGAATAACATCCGTAGCTGGCGTACGTAATGGAACTTGGGGTGTGGTCTAAAATAAAATGAAATAAAGTTTTAATACCTAAATAAAATAATTATAAACGATCAGTGACGCATGTACGTATATTTTTCATCTCCGTCTTCACAATTAGCAGTAAGTTACAATCTTTGGAGCCTTTTCACAGGGTGTCATGTTCAGCTTTACCGGGTCCACGTAGAGTTCTTTAGATTATACGCCTATATGATCGGCGATCGACATTTAAAAATGGAATATGTAAAAAAATTAAGGCACTATCCATTTCGTTGTTAAACCTAAAGCGTATACGCTGTACAGCATGTCCTAGATCAGCGTTAATTTCCTAGTCGGATCCCAAACATATAAATAAGGGTCTACGTATCACGTGGACCCTAACAATACATAATGATAGTAGTCGGCAACACTTCGATGATGCCTTTGGTGTTACTGAAGCCATGGGCGAGGCGGCTCGTCTGCTCGTTTGTCGACTAGTTACGTAAAAAAATGGTCTCAACACGCAAATGTCGCAAAACGCAAAATCTTTATATTTTATTTATTAAGAACACTTTAAGTATTCGATCAATGAATAATGAAATAGATTATATACTCCAATCAAAGTAAAAATATTTTTAAGTGAAGTAAATCTATGTTACTGGTGTACTTTACTTTACTTTAGAATTGCCTATGAAAACGTAGTGAGACTTCAAAAACATGTTGATAGATGTTGCGTCCATCGATCAGGGTAAATTAAAGAATACGAAAACGGAGAAATAATATTTATTGCATAAAATAATTACTTAATATTTCTAAAGTACATCAGTCCTCTATCCGCTCGTCCTCTACGCCACTGGCGGCGTGTCGGATGCAATACGCGAGGAGGGCAGCGGCTGCCGGGAAATGAGTTCCAGCGAGCAAACAGCCTGCAGTAATGCCACTTTAATTCCTATCGAACTTCAGCTGCCTATACTGGAGAACGTGGACTTATATCAATATGGATTAGAGGAGGAATCAACATCGATTTAGGGAACTTTCGTTTATCATTATCCTTTGGATACGAAAATAATTACGTTTGAAATCTCACTAATTGTTCTGCCGTGACTGCAGTGCATCTGTCCAAAATGCACACGTGAGTACTAAGACGGTTATTGTAAAGGTCATTTATGGTGTTAGTGGCTATTGAGAATCCAAAATGGAAGTATGTAAACAATATTATAGTATTTTGATGTCCATGAGCGACGGTGACCACTTACTACCAGGCAGCCAGTCTACTAGGCAGTCGGGTACATGTACGATTCGTTGGAAATAGGATCCGCATCACATCGTAAAACAAGATGTCGAATCTGCCAAGAGGTAAGTTGCTGATTTGGCATCGCAGCAAGATATCGATTCTGCCGCGAAGTACAATACTTTGTTGATTATATGTCAAAGACAGTTGTTAACCTCGTGGTTCGGGCTGCTTCTTTCGTAATGCTTCATGCTGTTTCGAAGCACTGCTGAATTTTTTGTGAAGTACAGTGTCAATTACGATCACAGACGTTAAAAGTTCGTTGTCTAATTATTATAGTTTTTATATTTCGGATTTCATAAGTATTTATATTTCGGAATTTATAAATATATTTTATAAAATGAAATTATGTTATTTCTTTTGCGGACACAGTAAGTGTTTGAATAGCGGTGAGTTTTCCCGACATTTTATGACACGACTCGGAGTTAAGATAAAAGTTTAATGTATTTCACAAAGTTAAATTCGGTCGAGAACGAGACAGCTATGTTTATTTGTTTGTTTACTGGTACCAAGTTTGCAGACGAGGTTCGAGTTTCTCATATAATTGACCTGTTTTGAAAGCGTGCCTTGAATTTATCGTGACTTTAATGAACGTTTCAAAGTTCTTCTGTAATTCCTATCTAGTAGCTAGTTAAATGCTCTGGTGAAGTTAAGTTGTAGAACACACAACATAGAAAACACGTGTAAATCACAAGTACCTAACCAGGACTCATATAAATGTTTATCTGTTACATAGTTACCTGTCCCGGCTGGTAATCGAACTCGAGACTTGATCGCACAAATCTTAGCTGTCCGATCAGCTGGTTATATAGCCCTTAACTATGCGTCACCATAATATTTAAAAATAATAGGGTAATAATAGAAATTTTACAATCGACTTCTTCACAACTGAGTAAATAAAACAAATTCTTCGGGACTTGACACATATTTATAAATAAATTTATTGATAAAGCAATTAATTGGAATTGGTACAGATAATAAACTATGATATCATATAACCAAAGTAAAACCTGGAGTGCATATGAGTAGGTGACCTAGCAGGGCATTGATCGGTTTCCACTCCTGTCCCGCGGAGCGCAGCGCGACTAACAATCAATAACAATTGTCTGCCAGCGGGACGCGATTGTTATTGCTTTGATTTGCAAACAGACAAAAGTATCAAAGTATCCGTTGATATTAAGTACTTGCGCGAAAAACAAAATCGTATCTTGCGTGGATGGTAAGTGGAGAGATAAGCGACATTGGACGCGTCGAATGCGTACTGTTAACGTAAAGTGGGCTACGGTTCCTGTCAGCTTGTGTTTCGAAAAAAGGTTTCACGGGAGTCCTTACCTTACCTTAGGTCTTTCCCTGTGGGAATGTCTCGTGTAATTTAAAGGCACATTTCAGCCACTTGTTATAAAAAATATAAAGCGTAGAGAAAGTAACGGATTACTTTCTTAACAAGATACTTCAACTTAACAGAAATGAAACACGTACAGAGGAACTTGGACCGCAGTTTCTGTCTTCTCATTATGTATGTACTGCAAAGATATGTATATTAAATATTTGTTTTGAAATGTTATTTATCTCTCTGTTACTGTAATAATTAATATAATGGGTCATTAATCTACGATAATTCTCATCTCGGGAAAAGGATCCCGGGAGAAGTAAAACAATGTAGTTCTGTATTCATACATTTAGTTATGTATACTAGTTCGCGTGAAAAATTTAAAAGTCCTGATAAATGGCCTGATTTTTAACAAACTCGATTTTTGGTTCAAGCATTTTTATCGTATGTTTTTGTTTCGTGTACCAGCTGTCTGAGAGCTCGCGTTTGATAACGCAGCTCGGGTTGGAGTAACAATTAAGTATTTTGTCATGCTAATGCTAATACATTTTTGCATCTACTGTTTTGAAGAAAGACAACGGCGAAGAAAAATTTGTAGTACCAATTTAAATTCTATATATCACTATTTTCTAATTACTAAAAATATTTTGTCGGGCAATGTAACGGGCAAAACCTTGTAAATGTGCAATCAAAATTTTTGGTTCATGGAAATTTGCAAAGTTATTAAAGGTTGAATTTTTTAAAAACTCCTATAGTAATTGTAGGTCTAATGTCCAACCGAAGGCCTTTGTCATCAATACGTTCGTATTAATTGTGTTTTTACTCAAAAATTCTAGTATTTAATTCCTACCGGTATCCTAACAATCTTCTAAAAATCGAGGCATGTCCGACAAATCCTTCCGGCTGGTAACCCTAGGTGCAAGGACTTGCACATAACACGAAGTTAGATGTTAAAGGACACTTTCCTGGAATACCTATTGATTGTTTTGAAATACTTAAAGGATTTTTATGAATTTATTGATGGTCTACTCATCTGTATATAAATAAAACAGTTCAACAACTCTTTCTCCTGTGTTCGTAAATCTTTTTTTCGTTTTTTTTGGTAGGTATTGACGGGTTTTTTTTATCAGTAAAAAAAATTGGAAGCATTACTTAATAATTATAATCGAATTTCGGCCACTAGGTGAATACTGGTTTATTTAATTACGTCGCCCAAACCTTTGTTATACAGTCAACGACCGGTATCTAACGATAAAAATCTCAGTTTGATTTTGAATCCAGGTCTCTAACGGCAGATAGAAACTTGGCTCGCTAGGCTACCACTGACTGAAACACTAATGGTAAATTTTAATCATAATCTAGTCGAAAAACTAACTAACCATCCAGTAAGAGTTCGCGTCTAGTTTATTATGAAATGAAATTAAATAATATTTCATTCGAAGTTGGTTTTTACAAACACTTTTCGAACGTCAAACTACGCCATCGCTTCAACAAATCCCTACTGTGAGTGGTCTCGGAAGAAGAAGCGGCAAGAAACTCCCGGGGAGTTGTTTTTTTCCTACTCACAGTTACAGTACGCACTTAAACTGGCTTAATATTAAACTCATGTCCAAGCACTTTTATCCTGAAAGTAATCAGCAAGTTTGTAATAACCTTTCCGCATAAGAACGCCTTTGACGTGAGCTTTAATTTACAATATGGCATTTCTGTCAATTTTAATGGAATTTTATTATAAATATTTACACATCTACCCATGAAAGAGCCACCAGTTTTGCTTAGTCTGAAATTTGGAACAATCAGTTTAGCCTTACTTCTAGTATTAATACTGTGAACATTACTCTTCCTAAGAAAACTATCAGAGTATTTTTTAACGTACATAATATTATCTAAAATATATTGTGATGCTACAGTTAATATATCAATTTCTTTAAAGAGATCTCTAAGGGAATCCCTAGGCCTGAGGTTGTAAAATGCGCGTACTGCTCTTTTCTGTAATATAAAAATCGACTTAATATCTGCAGCTGAGCCCCACAACAACAGACCATAAGACATCAATCACGATATTACACAAGATATTAATCACGTTAAGTAATATCTAGTTTATTTCTGTGGCAGCGCTAAAAGTTAAAAGTTAGGTTGTTCTGCTGCTCAAGGAGAGTTATTTTAGTAAGGTTGTTGAGATGCTCGGCGATTTTTCAGAGGTACCGACTACAGTAATTAATACTCACCTCAATGATAACTATCTAGTTCGTATTGTTGTTTCTCATACTGGTTTCAATTTAAATTGATTTTTCTATTGTAAATGTTCAAAATGTATTGTTGAATGTCAATGTACTCTTGTTATTGATCATTAAGAAAACAGCACGTAATGTATATTCATATACTATTTCCGCCGACGTCTTCGTGTGACGACAATGGTGTTTTTCAAATCATTCATCAAATTGCAGATCATTTCATGATATTAATATCGGCTCACGATATCCACAAGTTTTTATAGAACTCTAGAGGAGTATAAATATTAAGCAACTACGGCTTCATTTAAGCTGGTGTTAAAAGATTATTACATCCTATAATTAGGTTAGCGATTTCTGTCTGGTATCGAGCACTTACAATGATGCTTTGGGACATATACGTGTTAATGTACATGTACATGTAGATTGCTGCAACGTAATACTTAAGCCCGTACTGGTCTTCTGATTCCTATGTCCCTCTTATGAAAGTTCAAAGAGGTGCTATTTTGTAAAATAGCATCTAGAATAGAGACAAGGTGAAACCGATATCGACTCGATGGTGGGTGGAGTTGCATATACTCCAATAATGTACAGTAAAGAATACCTTGTCCACGAGATAATATCTTTTACCGGTATTTTTAATACCCTGCCATGTCTTGCTCACAGATACCTTTACGCGCATCTTTGCTTGGAAACAGGTAATAAAAGACATCCAATGTCGACGTGCGAAATGCATTTGAATTCGAATCCTGTTTTATTCAAGGGGACATCTATCCGGTCAGGGTTCTGGGAATGTCGTCAACTCTCGCAGGAATTGCAAGGTACTTGAAGCAATCTGGATCGTCGTGACACTGTTTCCGATTGTATTTCTAATCTGAAAACGAAATAGTCACGTTGTCGAGGGTGAAGGAAACCTTTATTTCTTATTTCTCAAATATACATTGAATAAAATTTATTGTGTATTTTAACACTTGTGTGAGAGCACACAGGTGGTTTTAAGCAATATAGTAATTTTGTCAAAAAAAAACCTTGTTACTATCTGTCTGCTTTAACATTTATTTTTTTAAACTACGTAATGGATTTTTCTGTGGTTGTTATCATTATGTAGAAGATACTCTTCGACTCCGACATCCCTCAACGATCGTTATATAACCATAACAGCAGGGACCGACGACGGAGACGTTCGTTTATCAATTTTTAATTACTTCATTGTATCTCCTCCCGTCGGTATAATGAAACATCGCAGGGAAACAGGCATGAAATGAATCGCTCATCACAAAAGTAAAAATACTGTGAAGACGATATTGGTCAAAGTATGTGCTTTGTAAATACAATACTTCACGTGATGGAATCTGTTTTCCAGTTCCGTTCCATTTAGGTCACGTGAGCATCTGGAAAGTTGAAACATTTGGAAAAATAGAAGCTTTTGCGAAATAACATGTATCGAGGTTAAATATATTGGAGAATTCTTGAGAAACTTTTTAAATTAAATTTCCTTAGCTTTAGGCAACACGATGGACTTTTGGGGTGGATTTTTGTCTGAGTAGCTAAGTTTAGAATTCGTACCGACTGTAGAATCTTATAATCTCTAATGGGGTTTAATTCAAAACTTAAGATTTGTGTTTTCTTGATGAATTACAAAGTCTTGGTGAACGAGACCGTTTAAGAATGAGAGCAGCTGGCGAGAGTTGTGTCAGCTCCCAAAATATCTATGCAACAAAAGATTACTTAAACATTTTAATAAAATGTAATCGACCTCGTAAGAGACACTACTTTCCCTGGGTGATTTTATCTCCAAAAGCTAATTAAAGGGTCATGTGAATAATATTGGCGTCCTGGTCGCCAATTGGAAAGAGATCTGATTGATGTATATAAATGTATTTTAATTCTATCAACTTGATACCTCGAAAGCATTAAGGGGAAGGTGATTTTCACCCAACGTGTATAAATAAATCGTCCTACTTTTTTATTCCAATCATTTTGTTTCAAATGAGGGTCATATTTCAGCAGTCTCGCGTGAAAAATTAACCGGTGTTACTGTCCGATACAGCGTTAATCGGGCGAGAGGTCGTTTCGGCCCTTCGTGAGCGGTCGTTCCGACCCCCGGCAGAAAGTTTTTACCATTAACACCCTCTAGTAGGTGCTAGTGAAAGCACCCTGAATTGCGGACCTACATATATAATTCGTTACCAACGTACTATTAACTTAAATTAACCGTGATATTTACATCCTTTACAACGGTACCATATTCAAACAAATAAATTCAAAACATTTATATTATCACTTACACTTTGATGATTCCATAGCCCAGTCGATATTGATTCTGCCTGATGGGCTATTGGTCCCGGCTTCGATTCCGGAGCCAGGGCAGATATTTAAGAGACAGATGAATGCTTGCTCTCGAATGGATGTTTATGATGTCATATTTGTGTTTTCCCATTCCACCCACAACACAGAGAATCCTAGCGGGCGTGTGAGTTTGTGAACGTGTTTTAGTGTGTTTGTTTGTAACAGCCCTGCAAAACTATTTGACGGAAAAAAATATCGGATGTCGGTGTACCGTGAATTAATCAATTATGATATAGAGGGTGAGTTACGTAAGACAAGTTAGAAACTAACGATCTTCCAGTGTTATATGATATTAACGGCTTTGTTATAATTTTCATTGAAAATTCGTGTTCCGTTCACCTGTGTGGATGTGAGGCTGTAGAACGCCTCGCCACATTCGATCTACTGACTCATCTATACCATAATAATATGCCTGCACGGCTTATCGCAACACTCTTCAAATCTAAAAACAAGGTTACAAACTATTGTACATTGTGTCTCCTTTATTATTGTCTCTCGGCAATCTTCGTTTTATTTAATCTTCTGTCATCGTCTTATGTGTATGCGCACCGCACTCTACATATATCCGCATTAAATACAATTTAACACGTATATGTATGTATGTCCGAAAGCATCATTGTAAGTGCTCGATACCAGACAGAAATCGCTAACCTAATTATAGGATGTGATAATCTTTTAACACCAGCTTAAATGAAGCCGTAGTTGCTTAATATTTATACTCCTCTAGAGTTCTATAAAAACTTGGTGGATATCGTGAGCCGATATTAATATCATGAAATGATCTGCAATTTGATGAATGATTTGAAAAAACACCATTGTCGTCACACGAAGACGTCGGCGGAAATAGTATAAGTATTACGTGCTGTTTTCTTAATGATCAATAACAAGAGTACATTGACATTGATATTAATAATAGAATGATAATTTTATAAGTAAACAAAATTCATTTTTTATGTAACAATGAGTAGAATTATGTTGAATATAAACCGAAATAGACAGATTTTCTCTTACATACACCGATCATTCTATTCATTTATTCAGACCTAAACGTACTAAAACATACTTACGTGGGATGGGTTGCGTCGATGGCATGTTTGCATATTCATCCCGCATACGATTACACGGTCCAGTTGCGATGGAAACTTCGTCATTGGAGTGATATCACACGAAACCATTTAACTCGCTGTTAACAAGTGTCGACGCGCGACGCTATAACGAACTCCGGGCAGGTTAAGCGGTTTGCTCTGAAATCAGCCTTTTGATAGCATTGAAAAGAGTATGATGGGCAAACTTCGTCGTTATTGCAGCAGATGAATGAAGCTCCGTTTTAAAATCAGCTCTTTAATTAAGATGTTGCCTTTTGACGTAGGCAATCTTCTCGAGCGAAGCGACAATTTTTTAATTTTTTTGTGTTTCACTTAAAAATACAGATCAAGTTTGTAAGTAATAAAGGGAAATAAAACGTAGGAAAACAAATGTTGGTTTCTGAAAAAGAGGAGATTTGTTTTTTAAAATTTATTTAAACGTAGGTTTCGAATTACAAGTGAAATTTTGTGGATAAGTTTATGGAATGGAAGTTTGAACGTAGAACAAAAAATAATACCTCATCACAACTCATATCAGCCTCACTGTTGGGAATGGACTTCCTAATATTTATGTATATCTGTTTGAATGTTTGACTTGCAATGACGTTCATCGACTGGAAATATTTTATCGACAATTAGTACAAAAATGTAATGTCGTGCGATACGACAACGTCATATCGTATTAAACAAGATAACCTCATACTTTATACTTTATTTGAAGCGTAGTAAAGCTCTGGCGACATTTAATGGACCTGCTTCATAGGCATTAAACTTGCATGGTCTTTGACCTGCACGGACTATGCTGCCTATTGCAACTGGCTATGAAACAAGCTGATTTATTTATCATAAAAAGGATTCCTGTACGTATGAAAATTTGTTGTATTTGCTTAAGCCCGCTCTCATTTGTTGCAGAGTGGAAGACGAGGCTTCGTCGCCTGTCAACACAGTGACGTGAGTATTTAAGAGTTAATCATTTACACTTATATACTTTACACAATGTATATAATATATGTATAAAAAAATAATGTCTTCGAGACATTTGAAGATCATAGATAATCGTAATTGTCTCTACATATAATCTGTCTCTAAATTATTACTATTTATATTATTAATATTATATATTATTATTACCACCGCGTCTTAGTGTTTTTATTTGGACCATGAAACTCTATCACTGCATAATAAACATTAGTAATCCATCTATCTATATATATATAATATAATTCTAACTGATCGCTTTCTATACATGAAGGATATATGAAATATAAAAACAAATAGCAGGGGCCTTTATTAACGCAATAGAACCTAAAAAAATAGTTATTAGACTTTGTGTCTGTTTGTCTGTGCGTTTATGCTCACTAATCTCAGAAACTGCTTAACCGATTTCGTTCTGGTTTTCACTAATGTATTGCAGTAAGCGTCACTTAACTCTTAAAGTTTGTTTCATTGCAATCCGTCAATAAATAAAAAAGTTATGAATTAATTTAAAATAATGTAGGTACTATTTCTTAGCGTAAGGCGCACTTTTTCCGTAGCAAAACGAGGGCAGATTGCTAATAATAAATAAAGCCTTATATTGTCTTTTTTCAATCACTGTTTGGATCTTATTGTATCATTCGAAATTGTTGTAGCGTGTGTTACTAGTAAATTTTACCCTGTAAAAGATTAACTCACCAGTCACCCCTTTTAGTCATGCCATCTTTCACAAAAATATCTTAAATTTCTTATAATACATTTTAAATTTTCTGATCAGAGAGAAAAGCGGCCTCATCACGCCGCCACAACAGAATGGGGGGGAGGAGTCCCCTCCACCAGAGAAGGAGAGGGCTGACCAGGAAGACACGGAGAAACGCCATGCAGGCCCCGTGCCACACTCCACAGAAGGCCCCAATGATGATCTATACGCAATTCCAGTTAAATTGAGACCTAAAAAAGAGACGCTCCCGCCGGGATGGGAAAAACACGAAGGTAGGCATCAAGTAAAAACATTTGGGAGCTTCACTGTAAGTCATAATGTAATTTTATCTACTGTCTCTTTTAACTACTGAAGCGATTGTTAGTATAACTTCCACCTATTACTAAAAGTCCCGACCTTAACGATCCCACATTCAAATTCCAACCGAGCCGATTTCGGGGCGAGCTTCACTTGGTCAATTACTTTTGATTGATGAGCGCTTTCTGAATTTATACATAATATGCAGCCTTTGTCCATCCGGGATATGGATATCTTTCGAATGGTAATTTAATTTTTCCAATATGTGCCGGGTTTCAGAGATTACCTTCCACATATACACAAACTCGCAAAGGAGATATTTCACTGTCGGCTATTATCTGTGTTTAATGTGTGTGTGTGTGTGTATTATAAAATTCGACTCCCGGTGGCCACGTAGTAGACGTCTGCAATCCATGGACATCTTTCATCAACATTAAACATTGAAAAAAACAAAAGATTTGGAAAGACAAGATAGAGGCTAAGTTGAACAATACAGATATAGAAGAAGAGTAGAACAGAAAGGCTCAATTATTCTCATCTCGCGTATCATAATAAAATTTATTACATAATATGATTGTGTTTCAGATAACGATGGTCCATACTACTGGCACATCAAGAGCGGCACGATCCAGCGTGAAATACCCAGGATGCCGCCGATCGAGGCCAGAGAATCCAGGATCTCCATGGTGCGCGACTGCTCCAATCTTTCTGAAGTCAACAAATATGAAGGCAACGTCATGAACACGTCGGTCACCAGGAGCACCACACACGGAGCGTTGGATCATGTGGACCAGGAGGCACAGAGGAAACGAAAAGAGGAAGTCGCATATAAGTAAGTATTGGAATAAAATAAGTCAGCATTGTGCTTCTAGCACTGGGGTTTCTTGTATCGTGTGTGCTACAATAAACACAAAAAGTATCACAAACAACCTAAAACGTACAACCATCTACGTATTTGTCACAAATTTCAGCCCCAGCCGGACCATTAGTTCAGGGTCAATACCATCCGAACTACTTAATTATGTGGATGTTGATGCATGACAGCAGCCCATGGCAAGTGCTGATATTAAGTGACTTCTGTTGCTTAAAATTTTAAAAACATCAGTTAACATTACAGTCATCTCTTTCTTGAACAAAATCTGAGATTATAAAGACTATCGTGTCACCCCTTGGTCCTTAATGTTTTATTATTTTACAGTTGATGCTATTGTGCTGGTGGTTCTTTCTCTTTTAAAATATAGAAGCGCACCTCTCCCTCTCTCTCTCTCTCTTTTATCTGTATCTTCTCCATTCCAGACGCCGCAGTTTCCCCGCTCGTCCAGAACCAGACAATGGGCGTGCAGTACGGTTCTTCGTCCGTTCCCTCGGTTGGGTGGAGATATCGGAAGCCGATCTCACGCCAGAACGCTCGAGCCGCGCCGTCAACAAGTGCATCGTAGACCTCAGTTTAGGTCGCAACGACTTGCTGGATCAAGTCGGCCGTTGGGGTGACGTGAGTACAATATAATTCAAAGAACCAATAAAGAAAAAAAATGTAGAAGAATGAAAAAGGAGAGACGACTAATCTTTGGACAGTAGATTTTTTTTAGATTGGTTAGATTGTTTGGAAGGTCAGAAGATATTATGATGAAGATAATATCACTTAGTAGAAAGTTTATTGTTAAACGGGTCAGCTTTTAATTTAGGTTATTATATTTATCAAAATTATGGGTCGATTTTAATATTGACGAGATTTATGGTCTCGTGAGGTATGCAGAGGTCATATTCAAAATATCTCCACTAATTATACTGGTACAGTTAGTGAGTTCGTCATTTCCTAGCCCTGTTTCTACAGATTCTGACGTGTTACTGCAAAACTGTTATCATACAATACAATACAATACAAAACACTTTATTGTACACCACAAGGAAATACACATTTGGAAAAACAAGAAAATACGGTGTAAACAATAGGTGACCTTATCGCTAAGAGCGATCTCTTCCAGGCAACCTAAGGTCGAGAGGAATTAAGTGAATTAAAAATGTTAGGGCGGTGCACAATTACTAAAACTAAGAATAAACAAAAAAGAAAGAAAAAAAAATGCAAGGTATTCATGAACATAGCTAAAGAGAAAGCAAATGAAAAGAAAAAAAAAAGAAAGGTGGGGAGAAAAGGCAAAATTAAACTGACATAGTGCGCTTTAACCTGAGTCTTGAAAGAATGTAGAGAAGGTGCACGACGAATGCAGAGTGGAAGTGAGGTCCATAATGATACAGAAAGACCTGAGAAGGATTTTTTGTAGAAGTTAGATGAGTGGATTGGAGTGCGCATAGACAGGTTAGTAGTAGAATGCAGGAACCGATTGCTATCGTGCGACATGTATAAATATTGAAAGCGTTCTTTAAGGTACTGTGGTGCCAGAGGATTAAATAGTACGCAGTAGAGAGCAGAAAGTATATGAGTATTCCGGCGAAGGCGGATCGGGAGCCACTTGAGTTTAACACGAAATTCTGACACATGATCATGTTTGCGAAGCCCAAATATGAATGTAATGCATAAATTCTGGAGTCGTTCAAGCTTATTTAATTGGTTTTCTGTAATATCAAGATAGCAAATGTCCGCATAATCAAGAATTGAGAGGAGCAGAGTATGAGCGTTATTTTAGTTGAGCAAGCGTTATTTTAGTAGGAATGGGTAGAAAGTATTGTAGCCTGCGAAGCGATCCTACCGCCGCAAATACTTTTCGACTTACTTCAGTGATTTGAGGCGACCACGAAAAATTGCTATCCATGATTATGCCAAGGTTTTTAACTTTATCTTGGTACGGAATTCCAATCCCATCAAATTTAATAGGTGGCAGAAATGACCAATCGATTTTAGAGCAGAGCTTGGAAGATAATATCATAATTCATTTAATTTGTGTAAGAAAAATCCAGGTGTTATTGGATTCACAGAACAGACTTCAAAATGTGATTATTTGAATATAGGTTATAATGATGCTCGTGCTTTGCCAGGGTAAGGACCTGTTCATGGACCTGGACGACGGCGCTCTGAAGTTGATCGACCCGGAGAGCCTGAACACGCTCCACACGCAGCCCATCCACACCATCCGCGTTTGGGGCGTCGGCAGAGACAACGGACGGTATGTGTGACACCTTCTTATTTCATTTTATTCAAATTTACTATAATACATATAACATTTGTGATATAATAGTAATTAATGTTAGCCGTAACTTCGGTGTTGCTTTGGATATCTTTTTATCAGAATAATGAAATTATTGAATCACTGCGGTGAATGTCCGAATAGTGAAGTTAACCCTTCATCACGTTCAAAATATCTTGACACGACATTTTGTTTCCTTGTTTACTTTTCAAAGTGCTTAAGAGTAGTTGATTGCATGTAAAAATAAAAATTAACAACTCACAATTTAATCTGTGCATGCTTACTCGGAGCAGTGAACGGTATGTAAACTTAAAGATCTTCTTAGTATAGGTCCGCAATGTAGAATCACCCATTGATTATTTTCAATTCGATAGTAATTTGAAAGCTATGTATGAAATACTTCGACAGCAGGGTTCGGAACTGTGTTACTACAAAGTATTGCTTTGAGACGATGAGTGGTGTTTTATGTAAATATGATGCTCATATAACCAGGTTGATAATATCCAAACTTCCAAGCAGCACCAAATCGATACATGACTTCCACTTCGCTCGTTAACCTACTGAATTATTACATTTAGATGTTGTATATATATCATTAAAAAAAAAAAACAAATTTGCATTCCAGATTAACAAAACTATCGTGATTAAACCCACGTACATATTTGCAACTTTTATATGACATTTCCAAAGGTGTGCAACATCTGCCATTGTCCAACACTGCAGCAACTCATGACCCACCTCATCGATAGTATACCTGACCCCAACAATGGTGACCGTTCGCACCGTTTTCTTGCATGTTACACCGCCTGCCTCAATGTTCCACCATCACAATCATGAAAAAATTCCGCTAAGCGTCAAAGTTCGTATAACCGGTGGCAGGGACTTTGCGTACGTGGCCCGCGACCGCGCGACGCGCAAGCACATGTGCCACGTGTTCCGGTGCGAGGCGCCGGCGCGGTCCATCGCCAACGCGCTGCGCGACATCTGCAAGCGGATCATGATCGAGAGGTCCCTGCAGCCGCCGCCGCGGCCCACCGACCTGCCGGCCGCTAGGAGGCCCAGACCGCTCTCTGGTCAGTTTTCCTAAACTTATTATGCATGTTACATATCCGGGGTTCACGTGAATACATACATATGTAGACATATTCGAAATGAAGAGTATACAAGGTCATCACATCACATGCCATTTTTTAAATAACGAAACCTCAATACGCAGATGTTCAGGTGTTTTCAGTATAGCATAAAAAATAAAAATATATCAAAGTATGATTTTTCCTGTAATAATAAAAGTGTTGGAAGTTATTAAACAGCTAAAGAAAACATATATCAACTTAGTCCCGACGCCTACGGATTATGTCCAAATATTGGAAACGAGTAAAAGCATCTGATGGGAATTGCTCACCTCTGCCACAACTCTACCACAACTGCTGATGCGTTTCCTCGAAGGATCAGCGAGCGCACTTCACGTCTATCTCTCCAACGTTGCAATGGAACCGCGTTAAAATACATTGCGGTAGGTAAATGTAGACAAAGTATCTTACCACCGTGTATGATTACTCTCAGTGTTGGACTGGGAGAGGGTGGTGAGGAGCCGATTGATCGAACCATCCAAACTGACTCGATTATTGAGCTGTGAAATCTGCTCATAGATAATTCCTCTATAATACCTTTTGAATGCAGTTGCAAAATAAATAGGAGGCAGACTGGCCGAGGGGGTCACGCGGGTAGGGGGAGTTATACTATTAATTGATTAGTCTATATTATATATTAATCCTAAATGAAGTAGAATTAATCAGATTTAATTTCAAAAAATATATGAGAATGCAATAAACGATTACAACTTAACAATTTATTAAATTTACGTAACTTGTCCAATTATATAAGTTTTGTTAATTTGACGTGTAGACACAAATTGGTGGGGGAGGAGCACGTGACCCATAAGAACCCCTCCCCACTACGACTGAGTACACGTGAGACGTTACAGTAACGATACGGCTCGCTGTCCAGGCGCATCGTTCCCGACGCCGATGGAGGAGCCGCGCAAGACGGTGCGCGCGCGATACCTGGGCAGCGCGGAGGTGCCGCGCGCCACCGGCATGGCCGTGCTCAACGACGCGCTGGACCGGCTGGCGGCCGCGCGCGCGCCCTCCGCCTGGCGGCCCGTCGCTGTGGCCGTCGCCCCCTCCATGATCACTATCACCGAGGAGGGCGTGAGTATCCAGCCATACATAATTTTTTTGTTTATAATTATACGCTTTTTACCTCTCCCACCTGGTGGTATGTGACGGGGTAGCGTTTGATGGTAAAGCGTATTAACTTAGAAAAGGTCTATTCACCGTCGACTTCAATGGTGACACTGCAGGAGTCGACGCCGCTGGTGGAGTGCCGCGTGCGCTACCTGTCGTTCCTGGGCATCGGGCGCGACGTGCGGCGCTGCGCCTTCATCGTGCACACGCCCCAGGACCAGTTCGTGGCGCACGCCTTCCACGCCGAGCCGTCTTCCGGCGCTCTCTGCAAGACCATCGAGGCCGCTTGCAAGGTACTGTGCACTAATATAGGTAATTTAACGAGTTTAATCAGTAAGTTGTGGTAGCCCTTGTGGTTTGAAAGCGTGTGGCCTGTACGGAAGCCTGGAGTTGGAATCCTAAACGCGTCTCTAATTTTTCAAGTTATGTGTGTATTACGGTTGGTTGTCACTCGTTTCGGTGAAGGACAACGTCGTAAGGTAACCTGCACACCTGCGAGTTCTCCGTCGTGTTCTTGAGGTTATTTGAAGTTAGCCAATCAGCAACTCGAGCTCAACAGTGGGACAGTTCTGGAGTGTAATGATGATGAATCACAGGACGAGAAATAATACGTGATGCACGAGTACCCCTCACTTATGTAATGATCACAGGACCACAGGCGGTCTTGCCGACCTTGCCGAGGTGTCAACGGTGGTATAATATTGTCTGAAAATGAGGTATTAAGTCGGACTTTGACAGGGGCATATGTAAATGTTTTTTAATGTTTGTTTTGTATACAAAATTAATATAAATTTCCTTATGTATTGTATATTTTATTCAGCTACGCTACCAGAAGTGTTTAGACGCGCACGGTGGGGCGGCACTGGCCAGTGCAGGCTTCTCGAGCAGCTCGGGCAGCGTGGCCAGCGACGCCCAGCGCGCGTCCATCGGGGCCGCGCTCAAGTCCTTCGTCGGTTCGCTGACCGGCCGCCGCGCGTCTTGAGCGACCGAGCTGCGCGTTGATTAGAGGTACGATTGGTATTCTGAAGACCTGGAGAGAAGGTCCGTTTAGTATACACTATTCCAACTCGCAAAGGCCAGTGTGAAAATGAGGCCTAAAGCGCTCCAGCAAAACTGAACTCAACGAAATTTGTTAACAATCAGGATATTTTTTTTTGTTTAATTCCACCAAAATGATACCATAGTTGATAGTCCCTAAACACGTTTAAAGTAATTTTAATATTTATATGTATAAAATATGTGGTTCTTTTTATTTGGAAGTGCTAATTAGATATTACTTCTCTGAGACATACTGACGATATTGCACGTTGTTTTCCAGGCGACCCCACCGGCCCGTGCAACCGCCGTAGTACCTCGCCGCGCACGCACGCTTGCCGCACGACCGCCGCACAGCCTCTGACGCATGTCCATGTCCGAATGTATTTAATGTATCCACGGAATACCGATCGAACACTGATGTATAAAATGTGTTTCTGCTCCATTTCCATCTCCGTGGTTATATCCGACGATTCAACGTATTGTATATATTAATGAACGATAAAGTGTAATTTCGTTGCGAGTTGTATTGTATTGTTATATTATTTACAGATCGGTGTGATTAGTTATATTTTTAAAATTTTCGGGTAATTTAACTAATTTGTATATTAGCACGTGGCGACACAAGTAGCAGTGTAGTCGTGTAGCACCCTTCAGACCTACCTGTAATCTTTCTCAGGGCGGTTATTTATATCTAAACTGGACTTCATGTCACAGTATTGTTACCTTATATTATAATATTTGATATAAAGAGTGTGCATATTAGGCGGGAGACCATAATAAGCATGTTATATTTAATAAGTACACATGATTTTATTCCATTGCAACTTGTATTGTTGGACTGTTAAAGATACACTAAATAATACATTTAAGATTGAAAATCACTTCAGTATCGGCCATACCTACATTTAAGTCGTAGATGTGTATATATTATGTGTCATGTACTCAAAATAATTTGTGTCAGCGGTAATCACATTAATTTTGTTTTTCACCACCATAACAATATTGTTTTAAATGTTTATTCATAAATAGATATTCAAATGAATTTGTGGCCTTTTCGTTTTTATTACGTCTGCTTTGTTTTAGCAAATATGGAAAGATTCATAATTCATTAATCTGAGGATTTAAATATATGTAGTGTTGACCCTATGTTTAAACTAAAGCACAATGTTACTCTGGAATGAACTCTGTTAATGGAAGCGGTAACTCTTGTTACATAACCTTTATAGTTAACTTATTGAGTAAACATTTTTCTTTTTTACATACATTTGCAGATTTTAGATTTTTTTTTAATTTCATCCCTCGTAAAATTAATTCAATACAATGATATAAACTATATTTATGTATTATTGGCACTTTCCACGTGAGGCACTTCCTGTTACTCAAAACTCTACATAGGTAGGTATTGTTTACAATGTAACTCTTGATTTTTACAATCCTCGTATGTAATATAAATAATTTCTTTTCGATAAAGAGATCTATATAAAGATATTTTTATTATTATATAATAAGTTTTAGATATTTTAATATGATTAATAATACAAATTATTGTCATTTAAACGTGTAACAAGCAATAATGAAAATAACACTGTATAATCGAATATATTATTATTATTATTATTAAATTCCATATCTATTAGTTTCCTTGTATATTAATGACACTGTTATAATTATGGCAAAATATATATTATATAGAAACACTTATCTAATTTGTAAATATTATTTCTGTTTTATAGGTCTCCTTTGAGCAAACAAATTAAGTACCCCTAAAAGATGTAACAATTTTGTTGGAATCGCAAATATTGTACTAATCAAAGGCTGTTTTAAATGGTCTTATTAAGTGTTTAAGTATTTACTACACCTATATATTTATTAATTTTGATTTGAATCCCTAATAAGGAATGTGACACTTATAGTCGACGCATCCTTATAAATATTACTATTTAATTAATTAAATTGGTGTCAACTTCGATTTAAAACAAGTTAGTAAAAAAGTTACGTAACTCTGTTATTTAATAGGTATATATATATCGTTCCTTGACTTTTGATTTCCACATGTGTTATATAATTGGAAGTTTATCTCAGCTCCGCTTCCTGGCCCCTGGTTACTTTCACAAACCTGCCTTCACCTTTAATTATATGCTAAATATTTACCTCCCACTTTTTATTCGAACTCGTTTCTTCTTTTGCTTGGTAAAATTGTTATTATTATCGTATGAGTCATAAACATAAGTCATGAACTTACGCTCGGTCTCGTGTAATATTCGTTAGTTACCCTATAAATGACTAGTCGACCGTAGTGGAGTACGCTTTTGTAAATTTTATGCGATATTTTATATAAAATACTTATAGTTTTATTCACGTCCGTTTGTAATGTTATTGCTAAAATGTGTATCGTCGAACCATATTCGAGCGATGTAGACTTTTTGTTTAAATGGCCCTTACTTAGTTAAGGCGTAGATCATTGTTAAATGTAAGATTAAATGATAGGTATTGTGTTGACGGTGTTAATTGTAAGGATGATTTTTGTTTCCGTGTTTCTGTTGGTTAGCTTAAGAAAGGAAACATTTTCAAAATGCAGAAATGCTAGTCCACGTAATTGACGTAGGGTATTTTGGAAGATGTGATACTTTAACAGAACTACAATTTACGTGTTTACATTTTTGACGTAGCCATATTATTGTGTGTGTTTTTATACTTTCTGTTCGTGTCGAGTCGATGTAAATTAGGTAATTTAAAAATTAATGTTTAGTTGAATTATCGGGTAAGAAATCAATCGATCGATGGCACTGTAAATAGCACTTGTAAACGTAGTATATCGATGGCACGTCGGTTGAGGCTCTCCGGCCACCGTTAACTTCATTTCGTAAAGTCATTAATAATATGTATGAAACACTCGAAGGAGTTTAACTTTTGCAGCTGGCAACAGCGAATGGATTCGAACAAAAGGGGCTAAATATAAAAAGGAGTCAACACATTTTGTTTTACAATAGGACCCAGCTCATTGTGAACAGCAGCATATAGATTCTCGAAAGCCTCTTCGGTTGGACAGTACTATTTCTATAATGACTTAAAAGCAAATTGATGACTATGATATATAAAACATAACTTCATTGTCAATATACGTACTCGTATATTTATTTTAATTAACTATAGTTTATCGTCTGTTCTAAAATTATCAATCGATTCGTAAACCGAGTGGTAAGTTGGTGACCATGTCTTCGGTAAACAGGCTGGATACTTTGAAGGTCGTGGGTGTACGGTGTCGGATATAGTATATATACTAAAGGTATATACGCGTACGTATTATGTAAGTCCCTACACTTTAGAAAGAGTTTATTTTTGCTTAAGCTTGTATAAAATACGTATCGTATTGCGGAAGAAATAAATATTTTTTGTATATCATCGCATTGGGTGTATGAGATTATTCGTATATTTATCGTGTTAAGCTTAATTAAATTAGCTTTTGAGCATATTGACGTACTTCTCGGTACATAGTTTGTATATTTTTTAAAATATTACGGTTCCCGTGGTGTATTTATCCTTGAATGAACTGTTCGTTTGCCGTTTGGCTTGATATGGAATCTTTATATACAAGTTATATGCAAGCCTCAAATTGAAAAGGGTGTTTGAAAACTGAGCTTTCGATGATTATAATATATTCGTATTAAAAGTCCTAAAGTATATCCGCATTCATAGATATATAAATGTAAAGATAACGTCTGTTGCATCCATCACCGCCATTTTGTGCAGCGCACTGAACAAAATGGCGGTCAGTTTTAATGACGGTTGCCGGGTTGGAAGCTTGAAGTGAAACAGTACTTTTATAAATTATATAAAATAATAAACCAGAGCGAAGTGGGACCCACGTAAATGATTTTATTCCAGAATCGTTCAAACCTGATGCGACACGAGTGGTAGATAACTGATAAGTTAACGTAGTATAGGTATCGTAATAAAATAACAAGTGTTTTTCGTGTCCGTACCACATTGTTAGGGTGTTTGTTTGTACGCAGGATGGGATATTAACTTTCTGCCTTATTTTAATTTGTACCTACTTCGTGTACAGTCACCGTGTGATTTTGGATTTGTAGATAGTAGGTACTGGTTTTGGTGGCGTAAGGTAATTTTTTGTATCTCAAATTAGGGTAAGGCGTTTCGGGTTAGACTTCACGAGTTGCTTAAAATTATACGAGTTTCAAATAACTATTAGAAGTCAGTGTTGCTTCTCATTATATAAACACGGTAACGACACAGTGCTGTTCGTAATACGTAAACATAGTTCTATTCACGAGTTAATGTTAAGTGATTTTAAAGTGTCATCGTTTATCTGGCATTAAAGAAATATTGTGATTCGATATTCGTTATATTAGTACTTTAGATGAGCACTAGCAATAGTTATTGTTTGTTGATGAACATAATCTCTGTTTCAATTACATGAAATAATATTATCTATCAGATACTTTTTGTCTTATCTGCCTAATCTAAGAGGGATATTATATATAATATAAAACTACGTATATTTTAAATTTTGTACTAAAATGTATGGCAATCAAAATATTTCTTTGATACGAGTCGTTTTTACAATTGATACTAGGGTGTTGCACACGGTCGAAAACGCTGACGCTTTCTCGGCCGTGTGCTGCGCGCCGCAGACGGATCGCAAGCTTGGCTGCATATTCGGATGAAGTATAGTCGATATTTTCTAACGAAATGTAAACATTTATAATGTAGTTCATAGATCGCTTCCGACTACAGTTCTCTGGCTCATTCGGTGGTCTCACAATGACGTTCTTGTGAAACGGGCATCGCTTTGACAGCTTAAAAGCCTTAACATTGTGGCTTTTAATAAATAATTTTGTGAAATTAATAAAAAAATATTCATAAACATAAGTTGTTGTTTTTTCCACCCAAAACTACAATAATAATAATATATTCACACACATACCGCATACATAATTTAAGAATTCTGGAACTTGTATCTCATACTACTCCTGCCGATGTAACGTGTAGAATTAAAACATGAGATTTCTTTTCCGACACCGAACGGAATTTTGGAACGCCCCATGCGTTAAGATATTATAATTACACACAATTAAGACATTATAAACTAGGGATATTATGGATATGAAATTTCGGATCCGGATATATGAATATTTTATCGGTTCCGGTTATAACATTACTTCGTATTATCAGATTACTTGTGATATAAGATGATTTACGACTTGGAAAAAATATATAATCTATTTACAAAGTTTGACTTTGTTTCTAGGTTTTATAATCACAGAAAGAACAATATAAATAATTAAAACTATCAAAAATGAGAACGACGCGGCTATTGTATCGGCTCGATTAGCGTAAACCAGTTATAACGTGCTTTACTTAGACTGCCTTTATCTGAAACTTTTTTTACGGATTCGGTTTCGGATATCCGATAGTTTCGGTTACGGTGCTTTATAATATCCCTGTTTATAAACCGCAGACTCGAGAACAAATATTCATCGGGCAAATAAGTGTCCTTCGGCCAGTATTGAGCAGGGACCCTCGATTAACCAGATAGAATCACTGACGTCCAGTGGTCTGGGCAATTTATGGGGCACGTGTCATCGGAGAAGCTAGGAGATACATAGGGAAACCAGAGTACCTCTAGATGAAGCCATTAGTAACATTTCCTCGCACACGAAAAAACAGAAAAGCGCCTTGTGTCATGCTTGCTTACGAGGTGAATAGAAAAATCGTTATCTCGAATCAAGCTCATACTCCTAGTGGAAAAATTACATCACCGTTTACGGACTTCGGAAGCAGTGTTGAGACTTCGTCGAAAAAACATTCTTTCACAGAATAAATTACGCTTACAAATCATAAATAGTTCCCTAAAAATAATTTTGTAGCTCAACGTGTCATTCTTCGCCTCGTGCAGCGCGGGTTCGAGCCGGGACGACAAAAAAATAATAATAAAACTGCTACCATTTATTCATTATAAATATTTATTCAATATTACATTGGGCATAATTTGGAATTTCGGCTTAAAATATAGTTACTTCCTCACAATTACAACGTATAAGAACTCATACGGGGGCTTCCATAAATATGTATAGAATATATCTCAGTTTTATTTATTAAAAATAAATCGATCACTGCGTGCGTCGGGACGAGCGCGCGGCGGCCGCGGCGGTGCGCGCGCACGTCCTCGTCTCGCGACATCTTTCTTTATACACAATTATTTTCAATAGATCGGATTATACATTATTATATATCTTCTGTACACAGCTAGCTACGTCCACAACAAACATGGACCGTATAGTTTAATTTTAAATACATTCCGAGGACTCAATCATTGTACACTTGTAAAACATAAACGACAAACTATTTTCATACCAGAAATTATAAAACAGAATAATAAAAAAACATTAAATTTTATTGGAATCGATACATATATAGACCAACTATGTTATAACAGATGGATTTGAATACGAAATTATTCACCTGGGCAACATCTGGTAAGCGCATAAAATTGTATAAAAATCAACGAGGAAGATATTCTTAATTCAAAATTTACGTCGGTCGTGCTCGATGTAATAAAATTTTGTATAAAGTACTTAGTATGCAAACTTCTATAGTACCAAAGTTTTAATACGTTCATAAAATTCACAGTAACAACCGACGAAGCTAGCCGGTGACAAACGGAAGACAGACGAAAGCAAGCCGCTCATTATAAAGTAACATTTTGCCAAAACAGTTGACCCAGTCACGTTTGGATCCTACAGACTTATTACGCTGACCTTTGATTGAGTTTAAAATAATTTGCGCTGTTCCAAGCTTCTGTACTTATAAAAGCAACTTTAAGGCAGATTCTTCTCACGGCCAATGATAGTTTACGGATCAAAATAAATTAATTTATGAATTTACAAACAATTAAATCATCAGTTATAATATATCATAATCTATTAAAATGCTTAACAAGAGATGAAAGGATGCAGTGTATTTAAAATACACACAGAATTTAATAATAATATGTTCAATCAATAAAAGGCTGTACAATTGTTATGAAGTAAAAGTAAGCAAGGAAGTAAGTAAAGTGGGTTTCAAGTTGACTTAGCGCCTTTGCTAGAGATGCCTACGGAGTATTTGCCTTTATGCAGAAATCGGCATATGAAAAGTTGCCCTTGTATGAACAAAGCTTCGCACAACAGCAACGAGAACGAAATATTACTGCAAAATCGTGCACATTTACAATCCTGACACGTATTATTTTTCTCATTCGATTAACCATTTCTCACAATTTAAATCGATTTTCTACGTCACAAAGGCTTCACTTTCAACAGAACAAAATCATCCCCTACACGCTGTCATCACACAACCGTTCCGCTTACATCCGTTCACAGGGAACAATGGACAACGGACACCTATACAAATGTGTTACATAAAAAAACATCGTGTATAAACTATGTTCTAATTTATACAAAATACACGTAGTCTATACAATACAGGCCCTAGAGCATTATCATAACATCATGTCACACTCACCAAACATAGACTTGCGCGAGTATCGCACGGACAATTTTCGGTTTTGTAACAAGGCAGTGGCGGTTGAAAACTGCGCGACACTCGCGATCGTGACGCACGCACGGCGCACGGTCCCACAGACCGCCGCCCGCGGGTCCTGCTACATACACGTACGTATACCGTACAAATCGAACGTTGAGTTTATTTTTTATTTATTGCAAGTCGACGATCGATTCCTACCTGATGGAGGGTGACATGTACTTACTATGAGCGTGAACTTTACCGAGGCAGGCTTAGCTCGCCTGTTTCATAAATCATCAATATACAGTAAAACATAGCGTTTCTGAATCTCAAAGAGTTGTAGGAAAAAACATTATAAAATTATGTATTTCTTAAAATAATATTTGTATAATTTAACAATCTTGCGACACGACAATTAGCACTGCAAATGTGTACATGTATATAGGGTTTGGACATTGATATCGATGTAAAGAGCATTACGTTCGTGGCGCTCACCTCCGTTGTTATGGTAACAGGCTGCGTTACTATGGCAACGGAGTACGCGTGCGTCGCGCGCTCCGCGATCTCACAACCCGCACGAAGAATCTCGAGCGTCACCGAATAAAATCACCGCTGAACCGCCCGCAGTTGATGAGCGACATGCTTAATGTATACTGGTTATTTAATATTGCAATAATAACATTGTAGCGAGGTTTAATCTGTGCAGCGAAGGTTTTTTTTTGTAAATTTCAATATAACTACATTGTGTTATCCATATAAAGGTCAAAACATATTTTTTTGGTTATTCTTATTATTATTTCTGTCTCTCTGAACACATAATGACAATAAAACCACTGACCAGATTAAGATGATTTTAGCATATACAGAACTTAAATTGCGTGTCAAAATTTAGAACACTTCATAACGGGAAATCAATTTGCTACCGCAGAATTTCCCTTAGCGAATTAACCTTGTGTTACTTGTTAAATATAGTACGAACTGGTCCAAGTATTTGATCTGTGCTCGAGACTCACGATGCAGTGTGGACGATTAGTTGACGTCGGTATAGAAAATGTCTGCACCTCCTCCCACCTCGACATAATCACTCTTGCGACACGTGCGTATTAGCGATACGATACGATATCGTGATCGTACCGTTTCGACGATAGTGTCATCGTGTCGCACATGTTAAAACATTGTCGATATAGAAACTTGTAATGTTGCCAGTAAATACACATAATAATAATAACATCTCTAATCAAGTCTGAAATGTCGACTAGCAAAACATTTTCCTTAAGTATCTGCGACTAAAGGATTATTAATTTACTAGAAATAAAACAGTTTTCAGACACACAAGAACAGTCGCCGCCGTAGTTGAATAAGAACGTAAATAAACAATTTTAAGTATAGCGATTTTTTTATATCAAAAATATGTAGATCCCGGATTTTTATTAAATCTGTCGTTGAACAGTCTGTTGTAAACGTTTTGGAGGCGCCGCCGCGAGAGATTCTCTCCAACCGACCAACCAACTAACCAAGTACAACCAACGGTGACTACGAATGTTTGCGACTGTCAACTTTTTACATTCGATTGTAAGTAACAAAACGAGACACATGCCTCGACGTTTACATGACAAACTAATGCCTTTACAACTCGTTCTTCATCTAAATATAACTAACGTCTCGCTTGTATGTACGTGGACAGTCGTAAACACTGTGATTAACTTCATAATAATATTCGGTTCACACGTCCAACGTACACTCGGTTAGTCGAATGTGATGTATTATTGCACCCGTGTACTCTCCTCGCGCGCGCCGCCGGCCGGCCGCGTGCGTCTCGAGCGGGCCCCGGACTGATTGTTTATTATGAATTAATACACTATATGATCGATAACAACTTCAATGTACAATTACTCTATGAACTGTTTTCAAACGAGCCCACCGCCAACCTGGAAACAATAATTTCCCGTTAGTTGACAACATTATCAAGAGAGAGAGAGAGAGAGGAGAGCGAATTTTTAATTTGTCGGGTTTGTATGTATGCGGAGATTAATCCCCGGAGCTGCGGTACCTATTTGAAAACTAGTGTTACCATTTGAAAGGTACATTATTCCACATCGACATATGCTATGTATCATGTGAGTGTGTGTGTGTAATAACTAGTTGTTTATTCCGAAAGAAGTTATAACAAATTACATTGTATCGCGGTGGCGCTGTTCGCTCTTGTAGACGATGCTGTAGCAGTGTCCGGTGACCCCGCCGCCGAGCGAGGTGACCCGGGTTGGATGTTTGGTCGGACAAACGTGCACACATAAATATGTGACAGAGGAATGTTCGTCTGCGAGTGTCAACGTGTACTCTGTCGTTTCGTTGACGTACACATCTCATACTGACTAACATACATCGAATAATATATGTATATAGTTAATAGTATCATGCGTTACTTTGCGGAAATTCATTATTATTGAATTAGTATTAATTTATTTTGCAACAATCCGCAAGCACAATGTGTTGGTTTTTTTTTATTTATCATAAATGCATATTTTCCTTCGTGGGAGGGAGGGACATAGAACCATGCATGTACACCATCACACATTGTGCTTGCGGATTTTTACAAAGTAAATTAACACTAATTTAATAAAATACATATAGTTAGCATCAAACGATCAGTTACCTCATACATAACATAGTAGTTTAGTGCTTCGATATAAAGCGGCGGTACATTTTTAAAAATACAAATGAGATGAATCCACACACGTCCACACGTCGCCTACAACATACCTGCGGGTCACAATTCCATTCAGTCCGTCGACGCTGTTCACAGCAGGTCGTTCTGCACTGAAACAAACGCACGATCTGTAGACTGGGCGCGGCCCGCGACACCTTCGATGCAGGTCACACTATTATTATTTTATTTCTTGGACCTTCAAATACTATTGTTTTTTTACCAATATTAAACTGTTAGAATCTTTCTAAAACTACATACAAACTTACCTCATTTATATTTAGTAGTTTGTAAATAATTAAATATTAGTAACAGTACATTATATTAACCAGAAGCTAGCGGTAAGGTAACTATCAATTTCCATAGTTAATAGTCGATCAGTGCCGTGCAATTCTAGCAAGTGGACGACAGTTCTTAATATAGACTCTATAATATAGTGTAATGATGAGATTGTTATAAAAATAATTACAATTAAAACTGTTGCCAAAAATATGTCTTGTCTAGTTTTGTCCATTCTGGTCACAGTCTTATCGAGTCTGGCATTAGTCTTGTCGAGATTCTCACGCTAGTCTTATCGGGATTCTCACGCTAGTCTTGTCGGGATTCTCACGCTAGTCTTGTCGGGATTCTCACATTAGTCTTGTCGAGATTCTCACGCTGTCTTGTTGGGATTCTCACGCTAGTCTCGTCGGGATTCTCACGTTAATCCTGTCGATACATTAGTCTTTCACATCCTGGCGTTAGTCTATCGAGATTGCATTTAAGTGCAATTAAAATTAGTTTCGAGGAGCTGAATCCCTGAACCTGATTGGATGCAATTAACAATTAAAACTACAGCGCTTGATTTCTTGCGACAATGAATCCTATGTACTTGAGCACTTTTATATATTGTTCACTGTGGACTTCAAACTACTATTAAAGTAAATTCATAACTCGCAGTAGATAATGTGATAGAGTACCTGGTGACGTCACGCCGCACGTTTCACCACCTGGTGACGCATGGAAAGAACAGAAACAGCTATTATAACGTTCCATATAGAACATATATCAAACATTTGAAATGAGCTCAAGATGTATTGAAGCATGGAGCAAATGAACGAAGGCACGTTAAGCGTTCGATTCGAACGAGAGTCTAATTAACATGGTGGAAGCATGTTCGATGGGTGATACGGTGAACAGATGTACACGACGTAACTACGTTAACTTTTTTTTAATGCGAATTAAATACGGGTACGCTTAAAAAATATTGTAAATATTGCAGGCTACTAACTCCAGGCTATGACGCTGTGAAACCCAGTTTCGTAGTCAGTATCTGAATGTAACTGTTAAATCTGTACTCTCCGATAATTTAATTTTAAATAATTCAATCATTCAAGTATTTTGTTAATATACTTATGCAAGTAATCGGTTACTTCTACTACGAAAGCAACTCTACAGCACACCTTTTAAATCGACGTGTGAAAATTACAAATTAAGTTTTAACCCGCGCTGAATCGGTTGCAGCACCGCGACGTGTTACATGAAATCCAAATTAAATTGTTACAGGTTACCGTACGCTTTACATAAACATAAAAGGTAATTTGTCTGTTAGTGGTCGTGTAAACGCTTCACCGGTCGAGGTTATATTCGCACTGAGCGGTTCATAACTATTGTACGACCCAATGGGAGGCAGTACAGAAGTCGATGACTAATTGTAAATTTCAAAACCTATTTTAAAGTTACATGTACATACGTACTTATCTATACTAATATATAAAATCGGAGTGTCGGTTTGTAATATTACAATAACCGCTTTTTACTACATGCATATGAATGTATATACTTTACATATACCAAAATAACATATTTTACAATTTTTGTCTGTCTGTCTGTTTGTTCCGGCTAGTCTCTGAAACGGCTTGACCGATTTTGACGGGACTTTCACTGGCAGGTAGCTGATGTAATAAGGAGTAACTTAGGTTACTTTTATTTCTACTAAATAACTTTTTGTTGAATTCCACGCGGACGAAATCGCGGGCACAGCTAGTATTTATATACGAATCGACTCCCTTCCCTAGGGTGCGATACCAATCGTATTTGGATCATACATTTCGATTTAAATACACACAAATCTATAATTATGTAACACAATGCAAGTTATCTCAATCTCAATAAGCTCATTATCGTTACGAGTCCCGATGCCGAAGCGAGACAGCATGTGTAGCTAGCTGGTTTGCTAACTCCGGTAGCTAGATGAACACGAAAGTACGGTAACATACAAGGAAAACAGCATATATAGGATAGGTGCTGGATGATCGAACAGAGTTCAGTGCGGAGCTGCACGCAATGAACTGTATTGGTCTTGTCGCAGTTGGGTGAGCGTACGTCAGCTAATTCCGTATATTTATTTATTTCGCAAAATCGAATCCATATTTAGAATCGAATTAATGAAATAAACATCAACATCTCAATCTAAGTATATCTGATCATGTCGACACGTGAATCGCAGACCATGGACGGAGAAAAAAAATCTAGAATAGAATAATTGCAGTGAGCGATTCGCAATTGTAACAGGGTGTCCGCTGCGCCCCGCGGCGGCGGCGGCTTGTGTATTGGAACCGATGAGGACCGCAGTGTCCGGAGACGGGCTCGAGAAAGAAAGTACGGAAGGGCATCGGAAAGTTTCGCATGAAAACGAAAAATCTTCCTTGTACGCAACTGGTCTAATGATCAAATCGTTCGATCCGGTCTACTACCAAAAAGGTTGGTTTAGAATCAGAATAACATGTCAGCGATAGCGAAAAGTGGATTTATGAATCGGTCTCTCGCCGCGATCCGAGCGGACGTTGCAGCGTTTCAAGATTAAGAGATGGCACTTATTTCCAAGATATCCTTCCGTCGAGTCTCCGTATAACCAATTAACGTCACAGCCGCACCAACTTATTCATGGCCGTTTCCGGGAGTTCCAATGTTTCAAATTAGGAGATATACTGGAAAGTTATCTCGTAACAACACTGGCTATTTGAAACTTGATTAGATGTTAAATCGTTGCAATAGAGTTATTTGGGTAATTTATTAAGTTAACCAAATTTAACTAGACGTGTGTGACGAAGGTCATTCCGTGTCCCCCGTTGGGTGGTGAGTAATCAAAAGTAATTGCAAGAATATATTAGTACGTCTATACAGTTAATTGAACCAATACAGTTGATCGAGCGCAACTATGATTAGGCAATGTACAGGGAGGTCACCCGTAACCTGGTAGCGTGATGGTAACAGGGCCAACTTACAAAAGTCTTGCCGAACAATGAGGTTCTCTGGTTGAACGTTTCCTTGGAAGACATCTCGTGCTTAGCTGATTGAAAAAACCACATCGTTCAAAAACATTGCAATAAATCTCCTGTCGATACATGTAATCGTTTACTAAATAACCGTAACACAAAACTCACCACTGTTTATCACTGAATCACCGTACGAATTTGACTTAGTTGGCTCCTGTGAATGCTGAAATTTGCAAATAAAAACTTCATTTAAAACTAATTTAATATTAACATAGGTATGGTAACTGAAAATTGACTTCAAATTTACACATTATTATTTTAACATAATGTTATTACATATTTGATTTTGAAATTTCGAAAACAGATAAGCGGATAGAGATGATTATTAACTTAATGCTAAAGGTTCATATTTGCCCCTGTGTTTAGTAAAACCAAAGCAACAGTATAAACAAATTTTTCGAATCTCATCATTATAGCGAAAACACATTAGCACCCCGTTGTGGAATATTGTGTGGAATTTAGAAGTGTTATCATTGTGTATGATGAAATGAAGCTTGTGCCAATGCTTTACTGAAACAAACCTTGAGGGTCTGTTCGTTTTGGTTATAAAAGTTCGTAATCTTGATGATTCCATAACATTTAATAACTCTAAAGGTAGAAAACAGGGAAACTTATTAATAAAACACCTCACCTCCAGCTCACTTAAGTTTGCCTTGACGATATCGAACAGCTCCTTGGTCTCCTCGTCGAGCTGTTCAGACTTTCTCTGACAATCTCGATCCTTGGTAAGACTTAAATTCCTCTGCTTAACACTATCCGGTCTTAGTCCATCACTCACTTTGTCCTTGGAAGGCACTGTATCACTCCGAATATCACTCGCACACTCACTGTGGTCCTTATCCTCTATAACCTCTACGTCACTGCTGCTGTCGTCCACCGCAACGGCGTCCTGTTGGTTGTCCCCCAGGGGGTCCAAATCCGACACTATTACTATCTCCTTTTTCTTCTTAACTTCGGGCGGCCGCTTGTCTGGCTTCGCGAAGGTGGGAGAGTTGTGCACTGCTATCAGACCAGGACGGGGGATGTTGTTTTCCGCCAATCTCATAGCTTCAATCTGTTTCGGGTTGATCTCTTCTAATCGCATCTTGGGACTAGGCTCCTTCTTATTGGACTGGTAACTCGTATCGATGTGTAACGGTGATGTCACTCTCTTCTCTTTGACCGTATTGATCTTCTCCAACTTTTTCAACTTCTCCTTCTCTTTCTTCGCCATTTCATTGAGCGCTGCCGGCGATTTGATTCTAATGAGCGATTCTTTCGGCTTATCCAACGGTAGAGTAGAATTGTTCAACGCCGCGGGTGACTTAATTCTGATTATTGATTCTTTAGGTTTCTCTGACGCCATAGGTAAATTATTTACTTTCCTATCAGTCTTTTGACTACTCAAAACCGGTGTTATTGTAATGCTGCCAATATTTGGAGGAATGTATAAGTCGTCTCTGCTTTTGTCGGATAACTCTTTTTTCCTTTCTTCTGGTTTTTCGCCGTCTTTATTCAAAGAATATGAATTTATGATCGATCCAAAGACAGCCTCCGGATTCAGTTTGTATTTTGGATCGTCCACATCGTTCTTGTCCGTCGTCTTTGTGGTCGTGGTGACAGTCAGTGAGCTAGGGAACTGGATGGGCTCCGTGAAACTCGGTTGTATCGGAATCCCTGTCGGGTGAGATACGGGGTTTATGCGCGGTCTCTTCAAGTCGGACGCTTTTATTTCTTTGCTCAAACTGAAATTAAGAAAATACATTATCAATTTATGACTCGTATCATAATAAGTAAACTGTAAGTCACGTAATTCAATATGTAATATCACACCATCAGGTGCAAAGTTGGTTAAGCAGACTTATAATAAGTAAAAAAAACAAACAGATCGATTTTAAGGTACAACTTTCGGCTCATACTATCAATATTTAATTTTCTCAAGTGTATACTACAAAAATATTCGAGTATTTAATTTTTGTCATTGCATTACATTGAATGGGGTTAATTCTTTTAATATGTTAATAATATTTCATGTTAAATTTGGAGGTGAATCATAATAAAGATAATATTCTAATTCTTAAGCATACACAGTTCAGTATAATTTGTACTTAAATATTTTGTTACATTTCTGTCAATACAAATTATAAACATTTAAAAAAAAAAAAATCAAAGCACTAACACTAATAAAAAAATCCAAATATAATAGTATTCGAAACTTACTTGGCCTGCCGTAAGAGCGTAGGCATCCTGACGAATCCGCTGGGAAACAGTGGCAGTGCTCTAGTGGCCAGCAGCGTGGCTGCGGCCTCCTTGCCGCCGGCCAGCTTGGCCAGCCGCGACAGCAAGGCGCAACTGAGCGGACACCATGGAAAGCGGCGCTTTGGCAATCGCTTTTCTATATGGGGCGCACCGTCCGACGCTATCTGGAGTTTCTTTCTGCAATCATATAAACTAATTGAATTAGGTAGCTCATTTGGTAGGGGCCTACGAGCATGAGGTCTCGGGTTCGATTCCCGGCCGGGGCATAAATTATGTAACAATATTTATTCTCGGGTCGTACGTGTTTCTGACGTCATATTTTTGTACGTTCCTGCCACAAGCAACACAAGGAATTCTAGTGTGGAGGTCTGCGTTTGAAGATTGATGCGATTGATTGATTGTGATGTTCGCTTTTGATAATTTACTAACATTTACTTTCTATCTTGTCTCTCGGCCGACAACGCATCAGTGATGGCTTTGGACTAATGTCCACGGGTGGCTGTTACCACTTAGTATTGGGTGACCATTTGCTCGGTTATTTAAGTCATATAAAAATAAAAAAACTTGGCATTCTGCTAAAAATTCTAATCGGCGTAAAAGTCTCGGAGAATAGGTAATCAATACAAATATTAATAAGTCACCCACGAAATCGCCGTTCACCGAAAACGAGTCGTGCGACGCGCATCATAATATTTGGCTCTCTGAAGCTGCGACTGAAATCCGTATGACACATTTTGCGGTCGATTTTAGAAGAGGTACATTTTAGAAAAAAATCTATAGATGATACATTGTTTCTCGTATACCGATTGAGAAGGTATTTGTCAACCGGCTAGCATGTGGAGGGGGTAGTCGTGAGGCGGGGAGTTTTATGACGAACAAAGTTAATCTTGTAACAGACGTGGTACCGATTGGACGTGTGCTCGCATCGGTAGCTGTTTAGTTTTTTTATATTTATTAATGATAACCACGAAAATATTTATACATAATTATTAGTATCCTTAAAAACTAAACGGGCCCGTGAGTGATTGTTTCGAGTGTCACTTAACGTGGATATCATTAAGACGCCAGGTGGTGGACAGCGAGTACCCACATTATGGTGAGAGTAATGTATGTAACATTACGTGACGGTAAACTAACCTCTCCTCCTGCACACGTTTGCACTCCGTATTGTACGTGGCGATCATGTCAGGTTTTCGCTCCTCTATCAACAGTCTCAGCATTTGCAATGTCTCAACTATCTTGGCCTCCTTCTCCTCGGCGGTCATCCCGGGGACTTCCAGCTCCTCCAGACACTCCACCGGCTTCCGCTTATTGACAGCGGCCGCCGCGGGGGCCGCCGACGTCGCGGGAGCTGTCGTCGGCGGCGCTGACGCCGGTACCGGTGCTGACGCAGACGGGTATGACGTTAAAGCTGGAACATTCACGCTAGTATATTAATAACCACGATTTTTGTTTTTATGCTAATAGCCGACAAACGAGCAAACGAGCCACCTGATGGTAAGTGGTCACCGTCGCCCATGGACATCAGCAAAGCCAAAGGTATTACTGATGCCTTGTCGGCCAGAACATGAGAAAAAGGTTAGAATGAAGGAAGGTACTGGCTCTCAAGCCCCCAGCCGGAACACGACAAATCGTTTGGCGGCTGACTCAAGCAGGAGGGTGGTAGCTAGCCAGGCAGGCTTCACGGAAAGAAATACACCAGTAATAATATTAATGACTTAATAATAATACTGATAATATAATCCATACGCGAAGCCCCACCACCAAGCAGGCTGGCTTCTGTCGCCTCTTACGACACCATGTTCTGCCAGCATGGGATTGGGGGTAGTGTTCGAAGCCGCCCTAATACGGCTACTATGGAAATCGTGGAAAATTAGTGGATTGGGCCACGTCGACAGGTTTGATGAACTAGACTTCCTCTGAGAGGAAGTGAATGTATCAATTCTTGTGTCGAGACATATTAAGGATAATATTATTTATATCAAAAATACTTTAAAAGGATGATATTCATGATGGCTCATTTACATACATACATGTTAAAATTTATAACAGAAATCAGACTTTTATTTTGCATACTTGCTTCACTGCTTAGATAGCATATTTATTGAGCATTTATTGTTTATTGATCAGTTTAACTTTATATTTAGACAAGTATATGTTACATATACCTCAGTTACTATACTTGGCTGGGCTAAAGATATCGATATATAGTATATTATAGGCTACGACTGAGTCTGGTTCGTATTGTGATACACGCTGCAGCACATACATACATTTCGTATCCTCTAGGCATCATCGGGTTACGTCTTTCATATTGCTCATAGAACGTTCAGCTTTCTTTTATGGGGTTCGGTGTTACATTAATGTTTCAAAGTTGAGACGTGAGTTGCCCATTGAAACCTTTATATGAAGTGTTAAAGCACAGTTTATAGGTACACAATATTATGGTATAGATGAATATATTAATGAAAAGGACGCCTGGAAATAAGTGTCGCTACCGATTATGCTCAGGTTACTATTTACTTTGTAATTGTCATATATTAACCTAAAAGATGTGCTGAGCAGTTTCTGTGACTGTTCTTTCTTCTAAATGTTAAAGCACCTTTAGAAATGGTAGTAGAAGCAAAACATGACGTGCATAAACATATTTACAAAATACCTAAATGAATTTATGGTTTTTAATCTAATTATAGTGTAGTTTAAGATACTAATATCCTATTGAATTGTATGTTTCCAAACATTTTTTTGTGTGTACTATGTTTGGGCCTTAATGTGTTTTGTCCTTCTATCCTACGCCGGTGGATGCTGTACTCACTATTATCAGTCTCCGGTCTCTCCTGGACAGTCTCTGGCTTTGTTTGACTCCTGATGATGGCGAGCACCTTGGCTCGGGTGGTGCGCAGGGTCCTCGCGACCCGTTGCCACACCGCGCGCTGTGATCTGCTCTCCGTACAGCACTTGGACACCACGCGCTCTATTCTGCAAGTTGCGTCACAAACGTATATTATAATAAACGATAATAACAGGATTTATTCCCAGTGTCGTGATTTTATTTACACAACATAAGTTTATGCTCGATAACAATTCCACCTGATTGGAAGTGATGATGAAGTCTAAGATATTCGACATTGACATTTGTACTTATGAGATACTAGAATAAACGAACATTCATCAGTCACAAGGACGTCCGTTCCATCCGGGGAACGTGTTTGGAATCGCTCTCTCGGCAGAAAATACTCCACCAGCTGTAATAGTTCCTATATGTACCTATTAACAAGATCACCATCGCTATTATCTCACCCCTCGTATGTATCTCGTGCACCTACAGAGGTACCGGTTGAGACGGCGGTTGTCAACTTGGCAGTAGCTATCCCGCCGAGTCAGGCCCGTGGCGCACATTGGTACGCATGGGATGTGGGACAAGCGCCGGCACTCTGTGTAGTAGAGACCGCGTGAGGGATGGTTACTTCCCTGGACTGGGTGTACACCACAGGGAATTCCGGATTTCACAATCGTACATAACACAGCCTTTTTCATCCAGTTCTAATATTGAACTACTTTTTGACGATCTCTTCCAGACAACCTTAGGGTGTCGAATTAAGTAATTACATTTAAATAATGTCGCATTTAGTATGAATGAATTGTTTAGTAGTGAAAGAAAGCCAACGTGTTACATAATAAAATTAAATTTAAAAGAGGCAAGTTAAGGTGACATAACGTTTGTTTTTTTCTATAGAAGTTGAAAAAGTGGATTGTTTTTTTTTACATAACATAAGTTAATGCTTGACAACAATCCCACCTGATGGTAAGTGGCGATGAAGTCCAAGATGGTGAACGTATTCATGTACCTTCTCACTCATATACCCACTATGGGGATCAGTAAACATAATCTCTAAACGGATCACGTACCGAAGCACAGCGTGCTCGTGATTGGCGTGTAGCTGCCCGGCACCGGTGGCGGGCTGCTCAGCCAGCTGCCTGGCCACCGCCGCCTCCAGCTCCTCCAGCACCTGCACCACGGGCGCCGGCAGACTCACTTCCAACTTCGGTTCCGCATCGCTGACAAGTTATCACGTTTATAATTTAAGAAAATAAGTTAAGCGAAGAACATATCCGTACGTCATATGACGTACGCACGCATGCCAACGAATCACGTGTTCCACTCACCGCGAGCTGTCCGATGTGATCGCGTTCTCGGAGCTGGGCGCGGGCTTCGACGTCAGGGAGTCCGACTGCGACGTCCTCGAGTCGGCGCTCTCGCCGTCGCCGTGGTGGGCGTTGTCTGAAACGACGCGGTCCAATTACACCGCTCGCACCGGGACGCAAGGGTTGCGTGCGGTCGTCTTCGGGCTCGGGCCGACCTTCCGCACGCGAGGTACATCAGGCCGACCACGGAGCGAGCGATGGCGCCCGTTACCGCTGTTCTGACACAAACACTAATCCCGCGCACTGAGGTAGACTACGTCACGTACAGGTACTCGGCCATGCTGATTAGTTAGTAGGTAGGTTATAAATATTTCAACAATGTTTTGTCGTATTTTATTATGGAGAGCCTGTTAATAGCGGGCTCACCGTTTCTTTAATATCTGATAACACATTAGTGAGGCCGCTGTGTTCTGATGTCGACGTGCGGCGATGAACAC
>PDGT01000098.1:333880-475698 GCA_003671415.1 Megathymus violae | reverse complement strand
CCGCCTCTTCCAAAACCAAACACGCCAAATTGACAAACCTTAAAACAAAACTCTAAAAAAAACTATTTATGAATAATTAATAAGTTATTGTCTAAGTTACACGACTTAGTTCACTATTAATTTGACCACATCCCCCCAAGACTACGGCCGCAACCGGAACTGGTTCATTTATTAACCTGCTTATTACAACATTGGACTCACCGTCCGAAGTCTGTTTTCCCGAAGTGGCAGCCGATGAGTCTGTTCTTCTCACCTTCTTAGGTATCTTTTTGTCAATCTTTTTGTTTTTCTGAATAAACAAAAAAAAAATTACATCACAAATACAACAATTTAACCAATCACATTGTCAATTGGACGACGCTACACCGTGCCGAGATATTTTGCAGACTGATGGTCAATACACAGAACACAAAAGTTGTTGTAACGAAAACTAGTATCCCGCAGGAAAGTGGCAAACAATGAAACGATACTGAATAAGTCTTTCAACATGTGAAAATCATACCTGTGAGAGATTCTTCAAAATATTTAGTGTCACTATTCAAGACACATATTACAATTAATTATTACTTGCTCTGGTGAAAAAAAAAAAATTGCGCGGAAAGCTACGTCACCTTCGACAACACGTCCATATACACGTTCTCAACGGTGTGCGTCAAGTCCGCGCAACGTACGTACACTGGCCATACCTTCTTCCTGTGCCCCGTGTTGTGCGTGTCGACCACCCCGTTGACGGCGGGCGGCGGGCGCTTCTCGTCGCGACTGTCCGACCCCGACGAGCTGTCCGTCGACACCGCCTCGCTGCTGCTCGACGACATGCGCCTCTGTCGCGAGTATCACAATATACGATCGTATATACATCTTCGGATAAAGCGTTTGCGAGTTTATTTACTCTGATGATGCGCGGTTTCGGGTCGAAATACATGATAGTTTTGATTTTTTTTTATGACGAACAGCCGACAAACGAGCAGATCAACCACCTCATGGTTATCGGTCACCGTCGCCCGTGGACATCAGCGAGACCAAAGATATCACCGATGCGTCGTCGGCCCCGAAATGAGAAGTAAGATAAAAGTACTAGCTCTCGACCCAGCCGGAACACGACGAGTCATCTGGCGGCTGACTCGAGCGTGAGGGTGGTAGATAGCCAGGCAGGCTTCACGGAAATATACCAGAGAAGATAATACCAGTCATAATATTAATGAGTTAAAAGTATATTGGTATATACTTTTATTTATTATAAGTACGCGTGTCCTTTGTGGGTGGGAGTTGAACTGCTACGCCTTTGTACTCTCTATATTCGCTCGCTCGCGGACCGTTTGCAAAGTACTATTAATACGATACTGTTAATATAATAAATAGTGGTATTATAATTTAAATGCACGACCATTTGATAGTCCTAAAACCTTGGGACGACGGTGACTTTGTCCATTGTTGGATAGGATGTTTAAGGATCGGAAGGCGGAAAATTTTGTTTATATTAGCATTTCTTACTTGCAAATTTGTTTTTCAGAAATTGACAACGAAATATATAAACAATAATGTTTTTTTCTTGTTTTAAAATTTATTTTGAATGCGATTATATCGCGTGCTATATTATACTTGCGTAAATGAAAATCAATCCAGTGACGATTCTTTGGCTCAACTTTGTAATAGATAACTCTGGTCCTGTATTAATATAATACTAACCTATGCGTATACCGTAAGTAAGTTTTTAACAAAATATTGAAAAATTCAAATTCTTACAGAAAATGGAAAATATTCCTGTCCACAGTCCCAACCCTTAATTAACACGAGCGCTGTTCAGACTCGACCGAATATAACTCGGTAAATAAAAATATGTAACATAATTTTAAATTACTTCCCCCAAATAACTGATCGAGAATTTGTGTTACATCATTGCTTCCGGTGGCAATATAAAGATACTAATAACGCTTACATCACGGAAGGCGGGTTACCTTTATCTTTACCACCCGCCGACATGGTTATCACACGAAGGAACAAGTAGAAAACGGTAGTGACGTCACACGTATAAATTGAACATGGCAGCCGTAAAAACAACACAGCAAAGCGTTACAGTAAACAAGGTAACTATCTCGAGGCTACCTTATTAGTTCTACTGCCGGGCTGCTCGGCATCAGATATAGCGTCGCGATCCTCCTGCACGGGCTTGAACTCCAGCGAGCCGCAGTTGATGTAGAACCCGCCGTAGTATGTGTCGCAGTCCGGCGGCACCATCTCGTCATACTGCAAACAATGTTGACTCTTGTTGGTGAGGTTTCTTCACGGCGTTTCGTCAATGGACTTGGTTAAAGGTGCATTAAGTTTCGGGTTGGAAGGAGTTTTGTTCTAGAACCCAAGTCCCGCGGTGCGGTGCAGTGATCAACATCGCATGTGCATCGCCCAACAGTGACAGTCTGGTGATACCGGTCGTCTGTACCAGGTGGTGGTAGGGTTACGATAATGCACGCACCTATATTAAAAATTATTTAGCAGCTGTTACACCTGTGAGCTCGATAATGTTCTCGAAGGTGGGTAAAGTCCGTCTTGCCCAGGGCGCTGGATTGCAACATTTGTGATTCTGGTGATACTGCTAGAGGAGACGCGGGTCGGACAGTGACACATTTACGGGTTGTGACAGTATACCACTCGGCTCAACTTCAACGATACTCATACAAGTTTACAAGATTCCGTACTTACTCGACTAGTTAACTCCTAAAATCAATCTCGGAATGTTTTACACCTGCCAACGTCATAGAGTTAGATGGCGAGTCTACAAATGGGTTCTCCACTTCGGCCAGCAGCGAGTTGGTACCTTTTCCGATGAAACACGGATGTGTACGGCCCGGAATGACCATCTGACGTTATGTGGCCCACCAGTAATCACCATAAATAATCATCAGATATGATTGATCAGAAATATAAATGATCGATTTTATATTATAACCAATCTCAAGTTTGTCTATGTGAAGTTGATTACAAACTAGAGTTTGTTTATATTACTTCAGTGGATACTATGATAGCTCTCAATTGATATGAATACAAATGTAGATAACTTGATATTGTTATCAAAACTTCAATGGATACACAGCTGTTGATAATTATTTCCAGATAGTTTATACACAGTTAATAACTCACTGCAAGGTATCTGTCTTAACCCAAATGTGATAAAACCTCCACTATGTTCCATCGTGCTTTTTAAAATGGATAGATGGAGGGGTGAGCGGTCTACGTGTTAGAAGATCTTTGGACGTGCCAAGGCAACCGACATGCTTTAACAACGGGAATCTATCCATAACACAAACAACAATAACATAACATAAACTTAACAGCACTGAAGGTCTCTGACATTGCAGCTACCCATTATTACGACTATGCTCATTATTAGGAATACGTAAGAAATATAGGCCAAATGTACTCACACCGTCGGTGTTGTCAATAAAAGAATCGTTTTCGTCGTACCCAGCTCCAATATCCGCAAAGTCTTCCCGTTTCGACCTGCCTTTCCTACCGTATGTGCTCTTACCACCCTGGAAATGTACAAATGGCAATGACATCAATAAACACAATTATTAGCTGAGTCAGCCAGTACTCTCATTCAATCCAAATAACATCTTTATAACGCTGAAGACTTGACTGTCATACTGTACATTGTGGACAGGAATGGGGATTCATCCATTGGTCCATATTTGAGCCCAAGCAAATATCTCGTTCACTGTATACCTATACCTGTATACCTTGCTGACAAGATGAGCAGCCAACGGTTCCAAGTTCCACCTCTTTGAAATAACCAGGCAATGTACCACCTGCTTTAATTTTGCCAGGACTTGTGTAGCAACCTTATTTTAGAATCAACTGTGGAGTGTTTTAACATGTTTTGCATTAGTATCTGATTGCTATTTAAGATGTTGGTTCACAGCTTCCAGTATTGATGATGTCTGTAAGTGACTGTAATTACCATCAAATTATGTACCAACTGGCCTTTGGCAGTAATTAATATAAAAACATTTCTAATGCATTTATTTAATAGGTTGCTACAACATGGCTCCCTAAAATGGCATCAAGTTATTTAAAAGCCGGTGTTGCATTAGGGTTCTTAGATTTAACTTACATATGAAAATTACATGCAAGTAATGTTGGGACAGAGCTGGGTTGTGTGCTATCATAACTCAACTCATAAATATATCACTGCTAGTCTTGACAAGGTTTTACTGTGATATAGGATTCTCCACAAAGTACATAATTACTTTTTAATATCCATATAGGTCACTGATGTTCAAACCACTAAGTTGTGACACCCACTGCAATTGATGTGTTCATTTTGACATACAAATACTCACATATTTTTGCTCAAATTTGTGTGCATGCATTGCCAATTCATCTTCGTTGTCTGAGAAGGGGTCTGAACCTGGCATCTTACAGTTTTCCACATTTTGTTTTTTCTGAAATATTGACACATTTCTTCATTAAGAGTACTATGGGTCAATTTTAAATGTAAATTTTTTATGTTATTTTGGCTGAAGTCGTGTTTATGTACAATACACAATGGGTAGATGTAAATACACCTACTTTACCTACCACCTTGGTAGGCAAGGCGTAGCTTTTGAGGTACATTTTGATTCCCAAGTAATTAGGGTAAGCAACACAAATATTCTAAAAATCCCCAGGTACAACATCACATCGTAACCTTCTTTAAATACACCTAGAATTTTATTGAATGTTGGTCATGTTCAATGATTTAAGTAACGGTCATTATCAACTAGCTTGAACTTTTACTACTTGCCTATCAATGAATAATTATCAACACATGTCAACATCAGTCGTATGTGTGTCATGTATGCCTGCCTATTATATGTATATATATATGACAAAATGATGATTCATATCTATTACCTGGTACTAGTATTAGTAATTCCAAGATCACCCAAACACCAGATTGTTTAGCTGTCATAACAGATACGTCCCTAGAATACTTTTTGCTATTAAATGAAATTGAAATTTGGACCCTTTGTTTAATAGGTGCTATCCATAGTTACAGGCAATGCAATGGTTGCAACTGTAAGGTGAGTTAGTTATATCAATTTTAAAGCAAGCAAAACCTTATCGAGTTAATATTGCATGTTGGTGATTTAATAAATAAACAAATGATATAGAAATAAGTATAAGAAATTAGGTTCAGAAGTACATAATTTGAATTCTAATACAATTTTAATAATTTGTCTTGTAAGTTGGCTTAGATGGAATTTTGAATTGATTTAAAGTACATAGCCTTGCAACAAAAACAAACAACCACAAAGTAAAACAAATTTTGCTTATAACCAACACACACATCCTAATAATTAAACTGAGAGCTGGCATGCATTTCACTCAAAGAATTGGTATAGCCATTCAAAATGGGAATGCTGCCAGCATTTTGGGAACTTTGCACAATAACAGTGATGAAGTAAAACTTTTTTGATAGTGCTTTTGTTATTTATATATATATTTTAAAACTCCATATAATATTCATTATCATTATTTAAGAACATGTATTCTTAAACTCACATAAAATTTGTGGTGTAATAATTTCCTCTGGCAAATTTTTTCAGTTCTTGATAACATTGTTGCTGATAAACTATTTATGTGGCTTGTTATGTAGAATGGTACTATAAATTCAGAGTTGACATTGAGATATACCTGAGGTACCTCTAGTAAATGTAGAATTAACCAGCATAATGATCCTTAAAATCAATTGTTTTTTTTTTAAATATAGTGCAGCTAGCAAATATCAGCATAATCAGGAATAGGTAGTAGAAAATGAGCTAGGACAATTTTAGTTGGAATAGGAAGAAAATACAGCTTTTAGAAAAAAAAGAAATCTACTTTTAATCTCAAATTCACTCTGTCATTACCACTTGCAATATATGACATATGACTTAATATAATTAGAGATAAATAAAATTATTGTACACAATATTTATTGTAGAAATCAAATAATTAATAGTTTAATAGCAACAACTGTGGAAGTGTAGTAAGTACATTATAATCTTGATACCCTAGTTGACACTGATAAGGCAAGTACTATCCAAGCACTTGTAGTATCTGGAAAGGTACAACAAGTGGTCTACATGCTTAGTGTACACTATTTTGCTTCAGGCAACTCATAAGTATGTATTCAAAATTTAGTAATACACCATTTTAAAAATAAATCGTTACTACAAATAATTCAACATAGTAAAATAATCAACCAAAAGTAATGCCAGTATTTTTTTATTAATACAACTTAATTTTCAACAAATTAAAAATAAGCACTGAGCTTGTTTTGTAAAATTATGAATCATATAATTTTTTCCATTTGAATTAAGTACAAGTTTGTAATTTTGTACAAATTATGAGGAATCAAATATAACAGCAAAATTTCTAATCCAACAAAATATATAATTCATGTCATCTCAACATTACGAGTGGTCAATTTTGTGATTTTATTGATAGTTTAATAAAGTTTTAACATGTTAAAATAAATTGGAATTGTTTTACTTTTATTTAAAAATAAAAAAGAAAGACACTCAGAAAAAACTTAATATATGTTATTTTATAAGCTTTAGTATTATTAAAACGCAATAACTCAATAATAACATTACTGAGTCAACATTTGTAATGCAGCCATGAAATCAGCAACAAAAATAAATCCTCATCAAACTTAATAAATCCATTCAAATATAATTTACAATCGAATCGCGTAAATATTGCCACACTAATACGTTACAATTCAATGTGAGAGATGAATCATTACGATTACAAGAGTTCGATAAACGCTGCCCATTCTATATTCTACTGCAAACCCTATTTTTATCGCGGCTACTAAATCGAATAACACGTTTCACTCATCCCAATACTACACTTTAACAATTGACACCCAGTCACGACGTAATAATACGCACACATCGCAAGAAACAATACAAAAACGTTAATCAATCACTCACACCTACACGCAACCAAGTATATAACACGTAACACATAACCTGCACGGAGATCAACATTATTTACATATCGTTCAATCGATTGTTGAAAACTAAACAAAAGCTTGAGATGCAGGCAAAGGTCACAACTCAATCTGCCAACCGGTGCGTTTTGCAAGCGTTGATCGCACTGCAAGGCATTTGGCAACATTGCAAGCACCTAACTTTTCATCCAAATACTTAGGTATATACAACATCAACCGGTTACGCGTACACAGAACTGTACCGTATACTCCATCCCTAAATCACAGAGATTTAAAATAATCCTCAGAACATTTTTTTATCAAGGTGCGTCTACAATATAAACCAAGCCTACCAACCGCACGTAAGTAAACTCACACACACATGTACGATCACTATCTTGTCCCACTTATATACTTAAGTATATAACAAATGCAAAACAGATGTTTTATTAATTCGTCTATTGAAAAAAAATATTCTATCATAATTAGAAAGTAACCTCTAAATATGGTTCGGTCGGAGACGACAATGTTGACGGCGGGTTAACCTAGGTCATAGAAGTTTATTCCTACTTTCGCTGTTAGACTGTGTGATTAACAATCACGTCAGTTTTGTCAGCAATAAATGCAACGTGTTGTTCTAGTGATATGTTATTTCAGAAGCGTAAAAATTTACCCAAAATATAAGTAATACTGGCGATCTTCGCCATCAAAACATTGGTCTCGCATACGAAGTCCTGTGTTGACAACGTTCTTCTTAAATTGTTGCAAACATGGCGACCGATATCTGGGCTTCACGTACAGCCCGTGGACGCTAAATCATGTAACAAACCTAATGCAAAGCTGTGTAACGTAAGCAAAAAATATTCTAAGCTGTATCTAAAGGGTTCCTTTTGAAACGTCTTTAGCCGCCAAACCGTTCAGGATAGGACTCTCAAATTTTTTCACGTGATTCTCCAGACTACAAAGAGCTGAAAAACCAGTATGGTTGCGTAAATTGCTATGATTTTCTGTTATAACTTACCACTGCCGCTTTGAGTAGTTCCTTGTAATTCAACTCTGGATATTTACTTTCGTTGCTTTCATCCAAATTTATAGATAATCTCACTGTTTTAGTCACTTTATTCTTTGCACTTTTTGTATCAACCACTGTTATAAGAGAAGCACGTTTAGGGTCCGACATTTTCCACGAAATTCGAGTATAAAATGATTTTTTTCAAAGCATGACACGGCCTGCATTTTCAAACTGTGTAGCACATTGCCACCATGTTGGAATTCATTGTTTGGGTTGTGAGCGCCGCGGTTAAACCTGGAACTAAACGATCATTTGCTTTCGTGTTTGCACAGATGGCAGAATAGTTTATTTCATTACGACAGTAGGTGGCATTATAAACCACAAATATTTATTAAATTTGAGAATTTCTTGCTAGTTAAATGAATTCAATATTATATAAAATATGTTTTATGTTTTTCGAGAAAGTGTACATGATATTGTTTGTGTGATAATAAATAATCAAGTTGGATCATCATCGCGTACCATCAATGACATCACCTAATTTGTAGAAAATCTAACAGATGGCACTATTAACATATAATAACATGATATAAAACTAAATCAATTTTTTTTATGATGATTGTATTAACCGCTCCGTAATAACCAATACCGTATAAGTTTTATTTTAGTACTTGAGTTAATTTAGTATCATATAGAAATATATAAAAGTGCTGATCAACAAATCAGTACGTAGCAGTGACTAGTAGTAGTTTTATTCTAATTTCAAATTATAGATGTCGCTACTATCTCGCAATAGGTAAGTAAAATTAAGGTATTTTTTTGTATTTTTAAAATATAAGTAAAACGTATAATAGACGTAAACATGTTGTTAGGTTTAACTTATTAACTCTATGCGTTTAACCTTCTTCTCCTTCTTCATGTGCCATCTCCATCAAGGAGGCCGGCGACTATTTGTTTGATACGTGTCTTTATCAGCAGTCATATGAACTAGCTTATCTGTGCGTTTTATCCGCAGCCAGTCCCTTAGATTTCCAATCCATGGGATTCTTCGTCTACCTGGACCTCTACTTCCTTTAATTTTGCCTTCAATTATTAATTTAATTAAGTTATATTTATTGTTCCTGTATGTATGTCCAAAATATGCTGTTTGTTTTTTTTTAATGTTGCCTGTTGTTATTTTATATTGATTTTAAGTGTTTAACCATATATCTGTCAGGATATTTTTTCGTTAAAATGTTGCTAAAATTTGTGTAAAATGGGTTTTTACGTGATCTGTGAAGGGTAATAAAATTAATAAAAACATTTTTTTATATTCTTATAATTGAACGTATCATAACTATACGGTACAGTGCCAAATTTAAACTCAGCTTCAAAAATCTATGTAATGTACCAGGCTTACAAATATTGTATTTTAAACAATTTTATATATGTACTCACCGACCTCGCTCGGGTTGAACAATTAATTGTATATACCTACAACACGATTATTTAAAATTTTATGTTTTTTACCTTAATTTAGACACCATTAGGTTTATTGATATTTAATTAGCCTATCATGTGCGCAATCACGTGTTCTCACTACACACCAATTTTCAATAACATCCGTCAAGCCGTTCTTGAGTTTTAACGGAACATACAAGAATTCAGAGAGACAAAAATTTTCAAAATGCTCAAATTGATGTGAAGGTGTTGGTTGTGTCTTTACTGTTACCAATGTCTATGGGCGACGTCGACCACTTACCATCATGTGATTCGCCTGTTCGTTTGTCGACTAGTTACTCAAATAAACGCGTCAACAACGGAAATGTTTTTAACGTTTTAATTAGTGTCATTGTTCATGTCGGATTTTAACGACAATCAGTAAAAGAAGGCATTCCTATTACACCCATTAGTATAGATATGGCGAGGAGAAATATTTAATTAAAATTAATATCCTTAATATTTGACATGACATTTATGTGCCAAAAATTTTACTTTGAGAAGAACAGTTTAAATGGTATTTTGGGAGAGTTACCGTGTGGGTTTGTTCGTTTTTAGGTTATTTTCCTTTGAATCCAGTTATTCCCTTATATTTCTGTGTGGTGGTGGTTAGCTTGTTACGTTAAAATTAAAGATGTAGATATTTTAAGAAGATTTAATGTATTTAAGAATTCCTGGCGGTTACAATGACTAAGATACAGTAGTTACAAGATTAAGAAACTAAAGAGAAGGTCACTTGTAAGTAAGAAGGTAAGCCCGTTGCTTCTTTGGCGGGCAGCGCATGAAGACCTCGGCGACTGGAGCGTGCGTTTAGGGCGCACGAGACTACCGGAGTCCCCGGCGTTCAGCGCACGGAGACCTCGGCGACTGGAGCGTGCGTTAAGGGCGCACGGGACGATCGGAGTCCCCGGCGTTCAGCGCACGGAGACCGCCTTAACTAGGCGTGCGTTAATACGCACGAGACACGTAGATTGTCTCGTTCCGTAGTTGTGACTACACCCGCGACACTGTTTCGATAGAGACTTTTAGCATGAGACTCCTTCAAGTAACCACTGTTGCGACCCACACGCGAGAGAGACTGCTCCGTATCGTAATTGTAACTTCACTCGTGAGACTGTTCGTGTCGATATCCAAGAGTTGCGACCCATACGCGAGAGAGACTCCTTCAAATTACCAGTGTTGTGACCAACACGCGAGAGACTGCTAGAGACTGTTAGAGAGTCCGATAGAGAGTGTTCATGTCGTCACAACTTGCCTTTTATAAGTCGAATCTTCTGGAATAATTCTCTTATTATATTCTATTTATGAATTTAAAATTTATATTCAGCCTAATAAAGAACGTTAACAAAAAGGATAAAAATTATACAGATTAAAAATAAAAGTAATAATGACAATAATTTAGGACGTTTGTCAAATATTTGACAACAATAACAAAACATTTAACTTATAAAATATATAAAGAAATTACAGAATAAATGGATAAAAGATACAGGAAATTATAAAAGAAGTTAACCAAAGGAGTACTATAAGAGTTACAAACTATGCGAGTGCCAAAGTACTAGATATAAAAACATGTAAGTATTGTAAATACTACAAGCTTTAACTTCAATTAGGTGAGTGACCCCTGCTTTATTGTTGGACAGTGCGGCCATGGATGGAGATGAGCGCTTGAAGCCCCCTGATAAGGGGGGTGGTGAATACGGACGTGTGATGGAGACTGAAGGTTTTCAGGCTTCTGCAGCTGCGCAAACATCTTCCCGGAAAAGGACGGCTGAAAATTTGAACACTGAGCCATTGTCCAAACGTACCATTACTGATCCAGAGAGTGGCCTTGGATCAGAGTCGCATATTTTCAAACACCCATCTCTCGAGATCAATGGTCGTAAATATGGCGTCGAAGACTTTGGTCCATTTATTGTGCATGTGTCCCGCATTGTTGACTCCCCGAATTCTGGTATGAGCTTAAAACCTATAAGATTGGGGTTGTTCCTGTGTGAAGGCGATGTCCAACATGTCAAAAAAGATGGCATCAAACAAATTGGTCGTAATAGGTTGTCGGTAGAGTTTGGCTCGGCTAAGGCAGCTAACGAGTTTCTGGACCACGGACTTCTGAACAAACACAAACTAAAGGCTGAAATTCCATCTTACAATGTTTCCCGATTGGGTATAACTCGTGGTGTTCCAACAGAGTGGACGATGGAGGACTTTGTAAATGCCACTGAGTACAAAGAAGGGTATGGGAAGATCTTGAAAGCCCGCCGACTGAGCCGTAAGATCAAAAAAGATGATGGTTCCCCTGCTTGGTTACCTACACAGTCCGTCGTGCTGACATTCGAGGGCCAATCCCTCCCAAAAAAGATTTTCGCTTTTTACACTTCTTTGGTAGTTGAGCTTTACCAGCTTCCTACCATCCAGTGCAGGAAATGTCTAAGATTTGGACATGTTCAGAGTGTTTGCCGGTCAAACGCTCGCTGTTACAAATGTGGACAGTCACACTCTGGAGATAGTTGTAATATTCCCTCTGACCGTGTTAGGTGTCTTTTGTGCACAGGGAGACACTTTGCTACTGACCCGACATGCCCCGAATTCGACAGACAAAAACGCATTAAAAAAATCCTGTCCGAACACAGTGTTTCGTACATGGAGGCTTCTGCGCAGGTACCCTCAGTAAGACAGGCCTACTCTGACGTTGCAAAAACCATATTTGCGCAAACTCCGCCTCAGCCAGTACAGAACTCACCATCTTCTGTTTATTCAATTTCCGGATCTACTCCTCAAAAGACATCGTACCGGAAAACAGTTCAAACCCCTTCCCGTACTAGGACTCCCCTTCCGGAGGGTTATGATCGTTATGCTCATGATGAAATAATTAGAGAACCATCATCATCTCTTCCCAATGGTTGTGGAGTGAATAGACCTCATACTTTGCCCAATGAAAATTTAACAGAACTGCTGATTATGCTGATCACAAATATCTTCGCTAAATTTAGCGATGTGTTACCGTACGACGCTGCCCCTTTGCTTGTCAGACTCGCTGAAATTGTAACCAATGGCCCCCTCGGGTTTAACCCGAATTCTTCAGTGGAATTGTAGAAGTATTGTCCCTAAAAAACCCGATTTGTTTAATTTAATTAATGCACACTCTGTATCTGTTGCGGCCATCTCTGAGACATGGTTGAGGCCTGGGTCTCACTTTAGAGTTCCGGGGTTTGCCTGTCTACGGGATGATCGCGACGATGGCAGGGCAGGGTGTGCATTGTTAATTAAAAGATCTTTTCCGTTTTCCGTCATCCCTCTCCCACCTCATTCCCAAGAAATCAACACTGTTGCGGCTCGCATAGCCAATATTAATTTTATCTCAATTTAAATTACTGATCCTAAACTCTCTCTGATCCCTGACCTTTCTACAATTTTGCTTTCAGCCCCTCCTCCACTTATTATTTTAGGTGACTTCAACTCGCATCACAGTTCCTGGGGATCACATTATACAGATTCTTTTTCCCCCTGGTTGGTGGAACTATTTGATGATATTAATGTTTGTGTCATAAATGATGGCTCTTCTACCCGTCGTGTATATCCTGGTCAAAATCCTAAATCTGCAGTTGATATTTCTGCTTGCTCTCCAGAACTTACATGTTTACTAAATTGGAACACGTTACCCCACTCTTTTGGCAGCGATCACTTCCCTATTATAATATCAAAACCTTCTTCAGTGGTCCCAATCCCTGCTCCTGAATCTCTTCTGAAACATAAAAAACAAGAGGCTGATTGGAAAAAATTTTCTTTATATGTTGAACGTAATTTAAACAATTTTAATCAAAATCCTTCTTCGCGAAACGATAATGTAAGTAACATTATCGTAATACATTGATTGAAGCTGCCAACTTATTCATCCCCAAGAAAAAGCCTAAATCTTCTAAACTTTCCTCACCTCCTTGGTGGGACTCTGAATGCACTTCTTCTGTAAAAGAAAGAGATAGTGCTGAGGACATCTTTAATGAATCTTTAAACCTTGATGATTTTCAAATTTTACAAAGAGTTACCGCTCGTACCAAAAGGTTACTTTCCAAAAAGAAGAAGAGAGGATGGAGGGGGTTTTGTGAGAGTTTATCCCCCGGAACTCCCCCATCACTTGTATGGGGAAATATGAAACGGTTTAGAGGTTCATTGAAGCCTGACTCTCTTCACTCCTATGATTCTTCGGTTTGGCTGGACGACTTCGCGGATATCCTAGCCCCTCCTTTTGTTCCTTGTGATCTCCCTTTCTCTGTATCCTCTTCTAATTTAACTTCCTTTGATCAAAAGTTTACTTTTGATGAATTGAATACGGCACTTACAGGATTGAGAGATACCTCTCCAGGTGAAGATGGTATCCCATACAGTTTTATTACCAAATTAACCACTTTTAGTCTTCAATATCTTTTGGACATCCTGAATGACATTTTTATTACGGCAGAAATACCTGATGACTGGAAATGCCAAATCATAATCCCTATTCTGAAGCCAAATAAAGATCCAGAGAAGGCTAGCTCATATAGACAAATTGCTCTTTCATCAACTTTAGGTAAAATTCTTGAACATCTAATTAAAAATCGCCTAGAATGGTATTTGGAAAATAATGAGTCTCTAGCAAAAAGTAAATTTGGTTTTCGTAAAGGTAAAAGCACTATGGATAGTTTGAATATACTTACAACTGATATCCGTCTTTCTTTCTCTAAAAAAGAACACCTTGTGGGACGCTTTTTAGATATTTCAGCTGCCTATGACAGTGTCAATATTCCGGTGCTAAGAGCAAAAATGCTAGAACTGAGTGTTCCAGTGAGAATCGTACACTATATTTGTAAACTTTTTACGGGCAGAACTATTAAAATACGAAATGGAGGCTTCGTCTTTCCGCCTAGAACTATATGGCAAGGTATTCCACAAGGGTCAGTATTGAGCCCCTTACTGTACAGCATTTATACTTATGATCTTGAGCAATCAGTCCTCCCTTTTTGTAATATTCTCCAATATGCAGATGATATCGCCTTATATACATCTTCTGATTGTATCGATACAGCAACATCTCGTTTAAATGAAGCTTTAAGTTACCTAACAATCTGGTTAGATGAACATGGTCTTTCATTATCCCCATCTAAAAGTACAGTTGTTGTTTTTTCCCGATCAAGATTTACTCCATTTGCAAACGTCACATACGAAGGACATGCCATCTCTAACGAACCCTTTGCAAAATTTCTTGGAGTTTTCCGGGACTCAATAATGACTGGTGTCCCTCATCTGAATTATGTAATTAATAAATGTGAAAAAGGTATTAACATCCTTCGTGCTCTTTCAGGTATTTGGTGGGGTTCCCATCCATATAACCAAAAACTTATCTATAATGCTCTCATTCGCAGCCGTATTGATTATGGATCGTTCATTTTGGAACCCTGTAATAAAACAGCCCTAAAGAAATTCAACATCATACAGGCTAAATGCCTACGTATTATTCTTGGTGCAATGAAATCTTCACCAAAAAATGCTCTACAAGTGGAATGCTTAGACCCTCCACTATTCCTTCGCAGACAATATCTGTCTGATAGATTCATCTTTAGGGTTATGTCATGTTCATCTCACCCATTTATTCTTCGTCTAGAGTCTTTCTGAAGAGATATCAAATAATCGATATTGGTATCATAAGGAAACCCCCAAAATCATTAAGAGCTTTTTAAAGATTAACAATCTTTCTGCACCTGTTTATAGTCACAATATCAACCCTTTATTCCAAACTGATTATTCTTCGCTAATGTTTACTCCTAAAGTCATTTTAAATTTTGGAGTTGAAAAAGATGATCCTGCAGCTAATCAAAACTTAATCAGACTTCTGTCTGATTGGCAAGACTGGATACCGGTGTTCACTGACGCCTCCAAATTATTCCCCGACGGTAATGTTGGTGCTGCGGTTTGGATTCCAAGGTTCAACGTGACTTTATCCTTTAAATGCCCTTCTCAGACATCTGTATTCACAGGTGAAGCTATTGCCTTATATGAAGCACTTCTGTTTGCTGAATCTCATAATTTCTCTAAAACAATTATTTTTACAGACTGTAGAAGTTGTTTACAAAAAATTTGTAGTAATCAATTCAAAATGAAAATTAAGCTCCCCCTTATTTTCAAGATTAAAGAGTTACTGTTTAATTGTAGTCAAAAAGGTCTAGATATAGTCCTTGCTTGGATTCCTGGGCACTCTGGCATTACAGGTAATGAGATGGCGGATTCTTGGGCTAAAGATGCTACAATAAGTGGATCTGAAAATCATACTGAAATATACCATACCGATTTGTTACCTCTAGCAAACTCGCATGTAAGAAATGATTGGCAAGATTTATGGGATTCCTCAAGACTTATTAAAGGGTGCTACTATAGGAATATACAACCTCTGATACCACGGAAACCCGGGTTCTCCCGATTCCGAAAAGGTGGCAAACAAGCCACATCTACCATATGTCGCCTTCCTTTGGGTCATGCATGCACACCGGTCTTCTTTGCCAAAATCAGAGTACGTGATAGCTCTCTTTGCGAATGTGGTTTGGACGATGGGACAGTAGATCATATTTTTGTCAATTGTCCTAAATTGACATTTTCTTTATACGACGTTCTCCCTCCAGATATACCCCAACCCATCAACTTTCAGTCTCTTCTCACTTATTCGCATTCTTCTTTTATAGTTTATTTAATGAAATATATTTCTTTTCATGATCTAAAATTTTAGTCTAAAGTTTTTTTTTTAGGCATGTCGTTAGATTATTATCTTTCTTCCTACTGATATTTTCCATTTCCCACTAATAAAACTTTATTTTTTGTATGATATCGTTATTGTCTTGTGATGTCTGTGTCGTCATTTAATGTTATTTTTTTTAAGTGCCCTGGACCAAATTCCTGACATTCAAAATTAAACACCGAACATTTTCCCTACGTGTTACTCTCATATAACGTCGTAATTGGCTAAATACGTCTCACACACAAGAGATGTGAATGCCATTATAGGAAAATTAAAAAAAAAACAGTTTAAATTATTCAAAGTCATTTTCCTCTGTGTTCATCTTATCTATCTCATTTCAATTAAATTATCTTCCACTTTATTAGAATCGGTGCACTTAGTAGATCGCCAGTTTGTTACTAGGTGGTAGGTTTAGGTGGAACTACTTTTCGCTTCGCTACTCTAGATTTCTTTGACTACTCTAGGTCTCTATCACCAAATTAAACATTTGTAACAGCTGAAACTCTGTATGTGATAAGTATGTGGATGATACTAAACTATAAGTTAATAACCTGATCCACTTGATCCAGTGTTCTTGGAATTGACTTATAAGCTTACCAGTTTTTGTCTCGGCGTTCGGGTCGCCTGTATGAGGGTCTTTTGTATAGCTTGTGAGGCGAAAAAAACGTAGGGCGAGATAATTTTTTCTGTTGATTAATTTAAAATAACGTATATTTATATAAATGAAATAAAAACTTTTTGAAAATACAGGTGTTTTTTTTTTAAACAAAGTATAAAAGTAAGGTGGAAAAAAAATCATCTAGATTCCAAATTAGAATTAATAACACATTACAAAACAGAACTGGACTAATCCATTTTTTTCCGCTGTTATCGCGCGTGACCACCCAAAAGTAGCGACTTGCACACAATTCGCGTAAATGCCTGTAGTCTATATCATAGCGGCTAGGTCTTTAGACTCGTACAATGGAGGCGGCACTCAGTCCAGTCTTGAAGGTATTTGTAAAGCATTTGTTACTGAAAATAGAAGACAAAAAAAAGATTGAAAGTAGATATGACTGAAGATGGAGAGACATCAGTAATATGTAACTGACTTATTACTTAAGACTGATTTGGTGACAGAATTAACAATGGTTTGTTATTGGTCGTTGTTGACTGTATGCTTGATAGTTGATATGGGTGCAAAGATGATGAAGTAACCATATGGCGCATGACGCTATCATCATCAGATAAAATATTTAAATTTCGAAGCGAAGATGGAATGGAGCGGTGGTAAGTAAGACGAGGGCGTAAACTGTTATCAGCATAGATGGGACGGGAAAAATGTTCAAGCTCATCACATATGTAAACGAAGCTATGTGTGTTATAAAATATAAATAAAACAAGAGTATGTATGTATGTATTTCCGCCCAGTAGATTCGGTGAAAACCACGTGTAACAGACGGACAGAGAAATAGGCGAGTGATCCTGGGAGGGATCAGTTTCGTCATCGGTCCAATAGAACCCTAAATCAGGTGTATTAACGACGTAAATAAAATTAAAAAAAAAAGCAGTGAATTTACATATAAATTAATTCCCTACTACAACATTTTTGCAGTACAAACTTTAGTGGTGAAAAGTGAATAACCGACGATCGACAGCGGAAAGGTTCAGATGACTGTGAACGCAATTCAGATTTAACGGTGTGTGATTATTAAAAAAAGTCACTATTCACGCAATGGAGGAGGGAGATTTCAGAAACTGTTGATGAGTCGGACATTATAAACTCGAGATTCCTATTAAGATAAGGGACATTAGTCTCACTTAAGGTGTATTCAAGTTAGTCGAGACCTGGGACGAATGAAACGGAACCTTATAATAAAATATAGTGTCAACGCCGCCCGCCATCTAGTAGTTTCATCGTGAACTACGTGAACACTTGGGAATCACATGTCAATGAATGGTTTCTTAAAATACGGCATAAAATACAGATGGCACATTAACTATACCAGTATAACGACAAGGTAGCGTATCCGGTGGCGTGAAAAATACCTTATTGTACTGTTTCTGGGTAAAATGTATATTTCAAATTAACAAACAGATTACATGTTTGTAACAGATCACCGTCGCTCATGGTGATCAAAAACGCCAAGCTATCAACGACTCATTTCCGGCCAGTTGGCCAATATACACGCTATATAACATACATACTATATAAAATTATTTTAAATGCATATAATAAATGCCTATTTTATACATATACTACTTAGTTAGAATATTGTCATCAAACGTAAGCTAAGTTGAAATCTGTGTATGACCTGTTTTTTAAATACGAATGTTTCACATTCTCTTACAGTACAGGCTAGCGAGTTTCACAGCTTAACTAACCGCCTCAATTGGAAACGAATGGGAATAAAAGCTGGACTTTGTGAAGAAAACTTAAGGGGAGTTTCATTCGAGCCTAGAGCACACGAGAGTATCTGGAAAAAGAAAATTACACGTTCACCAAATCACAGCCGTCTCTAAACATTAGAGTAATTGGACATGGATGGATGGCTTAGCATGAACCCGATGGATTTAGGGTAATGCTATAATCCACTTTGCGACACGTGGGATAAAAACAGAGGGATAAAAATCAACGTCCTATCTATTTTTAGTTGATTTGGTTGGTTAATTCAAGTTTCAATAGTGTGAGATAAATAAATAAACATTTACTAAGTACTGTATCCAAACCCAATAAAACTATTCCTTTTAGGTAAGCATAGCTCTGATTTTAATATCATTTAGGAGAGTTGGTTTATTTATTATTGTGGGAAGGATCCAATAGCATGTACGTAATTGTTGGGAGAGGAGAGTACATACCTACTTACAAAAGTCATGAAGATTTCTTATACCGATTGGGTTTAATTTATTCAAAATTCAAGTTCAAACTTTCATGCAAATATAATTATATACAATATTTATAATATATCAACATAATCATAAGAGTATTCTTACGAAATATTTAGGAACTAGCAAACTCCCTTCGCTTCAGAAAAACTACCTTACGCTTAGAAATAACATCTGGATTGGTTTAGGATTGGGTTTTTCTCGTTGTGTGAATTAAATATATATAAATACATATTTTATAACTTTAATAATAATAATAAGCTGTATCCCATATTAGCGTGCACAAACGCACAGACAAACATACAAGAATTCTAACAACTATTGTTTTGGGTTCTATTGCGTTAATGAGGTCCCCTTAATAACCCATATATCCTTCATATGCAGAAAGCGATCAGTTATAATTTTGACATACATTTAGATTTAATTCAAAGTCACTCACCATGATATCTATTCTACAGTACAAATAACATTGCTGACAGATTTTTTCCAAACCCAAATATCCACAGAGTAATAATTTTATCAACGGATTCGTTTATGACGAGTAAAGCACAGAGCATCCGATACCCAATAAACCAAATCAACAGAACTGCGTAGATTCAATTCGATTTAATCTACACTCGTAACTGCATCCGCAGAGACCCCGACGAGACGACGACAAACCCGATGAGGTAACATCGTTACTGTCGGTGTGCCTCAGACTTCGGATGCTTTAACGAGTTACGACCATTTCACTAACCTTTTTACCAAGTTCGCTCCGTCTTGCTCCGTCACTGGATGAATGTCATTTTTTGTAGACGCTATGATGTATTGATTCTGTATTTAAGACGTGCAATAAGCTGTCTTAGCTGAATAATAAATAGTTTTTGCAATCTATCTGTTTTCTCGTTAATCCGTGCCTATAATTGTCAGCGTATTTGTTCTTCCCGCGCTTTTGCAGGGTCAAACGTGCACAGACCCTGCAAGGTTCGAATTTGGTTTTGCTACAGTCACGTTTTGAAACAATAGTCGTAATTTATTCCCGTTGTTTCTACAAACTTCTTTATTTATAATAGTGTTACTTATCTGTCGTGGTAACAAGTGTGAATGGCCTGCTTATCTCAATCTACACTCCTATGTATACCTACGTAGAACGAGATATTTAGACGACGTCCTAGCCGACTGTGGTGGTATCTGTGCTGTTTTCCTCAGATTGCGAATGCGTATGAACGTTGGCGCTATATCATTAAGCTCCTTAACAAAGTTCGGTTTATCTTGAACTTAAAATGTTTAATATAATAATAATAACCGACTTCCAAGTGAAACGACCAACCGGCGTTACCTCGTCCGTTGTTCCGCATGGTGCATCACAGGGAAGACGGTTTGGACTTTATTTTATTTTATTTTATTTTTTTATTTTATTTAATTATAATTATTTTTTATTTTATTTAACACGGTAACAGATAATTATTTAAAATTTGACAGTCAAAGATTGATGGAGGCTCGTCAATTATGCCCTTCCAGTCAAGGATTGATGGAGTCCCATTTAATTAAGTCCTTCGCGATACAAATAAACGATGAAGCAATGCGCTAAGATATGTCTACAACTAAAGGATACTCGCGGTGCACTCTTGTCTTTCGAGTAACGACAAATCTTTCGGTAAGAGCTCTCCAAACAGTGATAAGAACTAGTATGAATATTTTATCGTATTGTATTGACAGAGTTGTACGCATGAAACTCGATAAGTTAATAAATGCGAGGTTCCTGGGAGAGCTTTCGATATGCAAGATTTACAAGCCTACACCGTATATGTAACTTACTGCCGTTAGGTCCTGTAACGTTATTTTAAAGGAATCAATAACAAAAATATGTTAATTATAGAGTATACTCGCTCGCTCAAACGCAGCACGAGCCATTGAGTGATCCTGAGAATATACGCCGCACTTCCAGAATATTATTCATCAAGGAAAATGAAATTTGACCTCTCGGCTGCCGGCGAACTGTTTTATAGGGCAGACGTTGCCGCGGACGTTACAACGGGCTGGAGGGCTGCTAATTCCACGATTTGTGGGGGTGAGTCAGGCGCTTGTTCCATTGTCGGCGTGCAACGAGACATCATTATATTTGTTATAGCATGATAGCTTAGGGGTTAATTTCCGTCGGCGAATTTTAACTAATATACGTTTTATTATTATCGATCGTTTCGGTGAAGGAACATATCGAGAAGAAACTTGTATACCTGTTATGAAGTTATGTTCCAAAAAGTTTCAAGGTTAAGATATAATATTATGATAATAGGCGTCCTTAAAATATCTTATCTGCCTAATAACATGAAAAACCTACTCAGATTACTTGCGAGAAACGATATATGGACGCCCCATTAAAGTTAGCTATATTATAAGGTGACACTTAAAAAACTGTGGATTGTTGCAAAGTAAATATTTCATTAGTTAATTTAAGAACTTTCTGCTTTTTCCACATGCGGTTGTGCAAATTCGTTACTTAACTTAACTTTTTTAGCATTTAAAATTTAATTACTTATAGTAAACAACTGTAATATATGGAACCAAGCACTGTAAAGTCTACATTTCATTTATTTCCGTTACCCTTAAAAATTACTGACGTGTCATCAGCTGATGTCCGCATAATTGCTAATGGTTTTTTTTAAGGTTTTTTCAACCGAAGAAATTTAAAATTAGTAACTAACTTCAAAAAAATTAAGATTCAAACAATTCTTAAAGGCAGACTACCGATCAAAAATAACCTCAGAGTTTTACTAGCCAGACAGTGATTCATGTAGAAGACTTACTTGTCTGGAATAAAGATAAAAAACTATAAATATCCATATAATATATTTTTTTTTCTGAAGTGAAATGGCATTATAATATGCGTCCATTTAAGCGATTGACTGAGTTAAGTTAAGTGGGGCACGGTCGTCATTGTGTGATTAGTGGTATTATTTAAGCAGCCGGTGCGGATAAATAATAATAAATCGCTACACCGCGTGCGGTGAAACAATGATCTCATTACGGGGAAAAGATTAAAATCCTTTAAATTTTACCATCCTTTGGATTGACTTTTAAATGGAAGGTGTCGATTAAATTTCTAAATCATTATTAACTGTTGATTTATCGGCAGTCTGGGCAAATGGCTCCCTTTTCACGAGGGTCGCTCTTTAAAGACGATTTTGTTACGGCCAGATTTAGTAATAGGTAATCTTATGGGGGAAATGGGAAACGTTTTTGGTTGAAGCGATTCCTTTGTCAGCGTCATCATCGGGCACATTTAAAAAAGTATGGCACTTATTAAAATCCGTAAAAACTGTGATACATTGTAAAGCTGTGATCAAGAAACATCGCACTTACTGTTCATCAACTACAACTCATCACCATTCCAATCAACAGTTCAACTGCTGAGTTATCTCATATGTCATATCATCGAGTGCAAGGAAAAGGTTGGCAGATATCGGTAACTAATATATCGGAAAATTCTGTGAGCGTGTCTGCGTGGATGTCCGAGCGGCGCGACTCGGTCGAACGGGTCGGGAGACATCTTTTAGCATAGCCACTAATATGCTGACGGAGGATGCGGCGTGGAAGTTGTGGTCTTCTTCTGTGAAACCGTAAAGATGAAGAAGGAGCCGCCGAGCGGGAGCGCTAAGGGCCGACACACACACCTTCGAGAACATTGTGTAGGATTATGAAGTATTCTCACTGTGTTTTACTTCACCGAAATGAGTTGATATTTTTAATATGATATTAACTTTAAGGAACTGTATTATAATTATATACAGATTCCCCAGTGCGGGAAACCGTCATTATAAGTATTTCACCGGGCAAATAACATAAAAGCCATATACTAAAACACTATCAACATTTTTTTCTGTTAAGTTTAAAAGATGGTACGATTAATTTTACATATGGGTTCAAAATAAAACGAAGCTTGTAATTTAGAATAATAGACAAGATTAACTGAACAAAAACAGAGGAATTATCAATGAAGATGCTAGGTTCAATTTTAGTTTCAAGTACGATAAGAATGGTTTATTGTGTGGTAAATAATGCGGGTGGCTCGCTTTCTTTCCGGTCGGCAATACTTCGATGATGCCTTCGGTGACCGTCAGATGTTTCGTGTGCTCTTGTCGACTAGTTCCATAAGAAAATGTGTCCACTGAAACAGGGTAGCGCTTGTTAAATTCAGGCCGCAGCGCTTAATTAGCTCGACCTCTTACTATTCACAAGTTCTTCAAAAACAAATGCGTTTAATAATTTGTAGGTGATATACCTATTCCTACTACAGTTAAGGTACGGTTTCATCAAAAACAGGAGCAATACTAAGTTCATTAGTTTGAAACTAGCATAATATTACGAAACTATTTCCTCGGGCTTCCAAGAAACTCATTAAGGATGCTAAGTACTTGCCATTGGCATGCATCGCTTCCTTGTGTATCGGGTAAGTAATCTGCTGTATATCAATAATGTAGGGACACCAGGAATACGGTAGAAGTGAATTTTTCTAAGCTCCACTTGGGTTAATTTCAGGCCATTACGAGAATGTTCATACATATCAATGAACTATAAAATAATTGGTTGTTTTATTATATGTTTCAAATATCAATTGTACCTTAAAAGGGATGTAGAATCTTCATGGCAATGTATCATCACACAGACAAGCGCATTGTAATTTCATTTTTCATTTTTACCCGACTACGACGAAACAAATGAAGGGTTATGATTTTGACCGGTGAAAGTTCTTCTGTTCATAACTCATTATAACTTCTGAAGTTTATATTATGATTTGACAGATGGGATATCGTTGGAAGGGTCTCGATTGTCCGTTGGTTATTATGACTATTAAATGTACTTTGCGACGTCACATTAAATCCCATATGGCGCCTTCTAGGGTACATTGGCGACTCCATAGCCCAGTTGGTAGTGAACCTGCCTGCCGAGCGAGGGATCCCGGGTTCGATTCCCGGCGGGGGCAGACATTTATGTGACAGATAAATATTTGTTCTCGAGTCATGGGTGTTTGTGATGTCATATACATATGTGTATGTCCACGCCTCCCGCGACACAGGGAATCCTAATGCGGGGGTGTGAGTGTGTTAACGTTTATTTATTTATTTATAAGTCTAGCTGTACGTTTAAATTATGCCCTGTTGGGTATTATATTAAAGGGTAATCATAACCAAGCGATCATAAGCCTTAAGGCCAAGTGGGATATGATCACATCTGAATAATATGTGTATTGAGTATATTTCGTGTAAGTTGTTTCTTTAATAGACGATAAATTTAGATTATTTTGTAGTTAACAATTTCAGATGATAATATTTTTTTGTATCATATTTTTAGACCGTAATTTTTTACTAGTCGGGTTGTAGTGTTAGAACTTGCTTTTTATTAATTTTCTGTAACTAAATATTTATTCTCGATTATATACTGATTATCACGTTTGTATACATAAATATATTTAACAACTATCTAACTGCACTCGTTCGCTTCGGGAAAACTACACCTTACACCTACCTTAGAAATAGTACCTACATTATTTTAAATTTCATTTTGTTTTTTTTTTAAACAGATTGAAATGAAACAAACTTTAAGTGTTAAGTAATGTTTACTGAAATACATGAGTGAAAACCATAACTAAATCGGTTAAGTCGTTTATGAGATTAGCGCGCACAATAGGAAAGACAAAGAGACAAAATTCTAATAACTATTGTTTTGGGTTTCATTACGTTAATAAAGGCCCCTGATAATAGTTTTTCTCATATGTCCTCCATGTACAGAAAGGGATCAGTTAGAATTTTATTACATATATAGGTTAATAAACAAAACAACGTTTGTCTGTTTGTATAATGCAAATACATTAAGTAGTAAGTTTACGTTTATAAGTTACGCATTACGTATTAAGCTTTTATTTATTGTTATTAATAACATAAATAATTATAATTAGATTATAATATGTTGTTAATAAAATATTCATATATATTATATTATAATTTTATAATATATATCTCGGGTGTGTTAAATATCTATTTAATTTCTCTTTCTAAGTGTACATTTCGAACGATCCCTATAAATCAGAGATTATATGAACCCTATTCGGGCGACAGCTTTACAGTCCAATCCATTAATTATGTAGCGTCTATCTGTTTAGCTGTGCAGTAACTTAGTTATCCTTATAACCTGGTAAGTACAGATACATAACAGGACATAGACCATTACGTCTCATAAATACGTGTTAAATTTCTCAATGTTAACTACAGATGTTATGGATATGAAATTTCGGATATGGGTACGGATATATGAATAATATTTTACCGGTTATGAATATAAAATTATTCCGGATTATCCGATTGTTTCGGATAACTTCGAATACGGATATTAAACGATTAGTCGACTTGGAAAAAAATATAATGTTTTTACAGGGTTTGATTTTATTTCTAGGTATTATGTGGTATTATTATCACAGTATTAATTAGTATTATAATCAGAGAAAAATCAATAGCTTTAAAAATTAAATAATAAAAACCGTTTAAAATGAGAACGACGCGGCTAATGTATCGGTTCGGCCAGCATAAACCTATCATAACTTGTTTTATTTACACCGAAATTACCTGAAGCTTATTTATCGGATTCGGTTACGGTTTCGGATATATTTTTATTTCGGATATCCAATAGTTTTAGTTACGCTTAACGAGCTCTATAATACCCTGATATTAACTAAAGATCATGGAATTAAGTAATATTTGGACTTCTATATGTATTTCAACATTGAGAAGAACGACCTCGAATGTTCTTTACAACGTTATGTTCCTTCAGAATGTGCACGTTAAAAATGTCTCAAAGTTTGACGTTTAAGCGTCGCAGCCTTCGGTTTTCTTTACAATTTGCTAGTAACGAGACCTTTGTCATGCAACGAATTCAATATAAGCAGCCTGGCATTTAAATAAATTTCACCATAGAAAGAGTAGGTATCTCACTTCCTCGCGATTACAATATTTATGAGTGACGCTTCCCTTGCTTGGCGCGTGACTGAAATTACACCCTTTCTTCTTCGAACGTTTCCAATCTGTGAAGTCTGTACGCACTGAAGGTGGTATAACTCCAAAAACAAGTGGAAATTGGAATGAGAGATGTATGTAAGTACATGTCAGTCAAACTTATATTGTTGCGAACAAATAATATATATAAACCGATGCTGCTCGGTAGTAGCCAAAAGTTGGAACATTCTCCGTCCAAACAACTCCGAGACGCCGTGCGATTTGAACATTAGTATGTAATAATTTGAAACATAGTAATAATTAAATTAAACTATGTATGGAGTGTACATAAGTGAGAATCATAGCAATCAAATTTCGTTCTCGACTCGCGACTATATTCCATAATGCGACATGGCGGTTTAAATTCCAAGACCATAGCAAACTTATTCATATATGAATACTATTGTGTTATTACATTCAGTAATACATTAGTAGAACATATTGTATAGACTTGTAACAAGCAATGACAGTTTACTAGTAAAATTTAAAGATATTCAGTGCTGTAATCGTATATTTCGGTTGGAATTAGTATTAAAGCTTTGTTTTACGTTAATATCCGACAAACGAGCAGAGGAGCCGCCAGATGGTAAGTGGTCACCGTCGCCCACGGACATCGGCAAGACCAAAGGTATAACTGATGTGTTGTTCGCCAGAAACTGAAAAGACAGTAAGAAAGAAAATTTTACAATATCGGTAAATTAACTGAAGAAGTAAATTTTTTCCGTCTGCATATCTCATATCCTGCCGAGCGTGGTAGGTTATGTATATATTCTGAAAGAGATTGCTGGGGAGTGAACCGATATGGGTCGTGTTGCTGGCAGGTTAGTGGTTTGATATTCGGCTTTTGATTGCGATTGGGGTTCAAAAACAATTTTGGGAGTATTGTATAGTGTTCTGTGTGATTGTATGAAGTTTGTTCCAATTTCATTAATATATGTTTATAACTTTGTAACTTATATGTTTATAACTATACCTTAATTAATATATGTTTATAATTGTTCCACCTTGATAAGGGTTTCAGAAAATAGTTAAAATAAAAGAAATATTTCAGGGATGTTATGGAGCTCCGTAAACGTAACCGAAACTATCGGATATCCGAAACCGTAACCAAATCCGGTAAAAAGATTTGCAATAATTTTGGATATGGTCAGAGTCTAAATGAAACATGGTTTGATCGGTTTTCGCCGGCCGAGCCGATACACTAGTCTCGTCGTTCACATTTTATGGAGTTTTTATTACTTAATTTTTAAAACTAGTAATTTGTTTATAATATCACATGTCTAGAAATAAAGTCAAAGTTTGTAAATACTTTTTATATTTTTCTAAATCCTAAATCTTCTAATATACGTAACCGACAGTATCCGTAACCGACTTGTAAATCTTGCCTTTAACTTTAGTAGCATGTAGTGGTGATTAATTGTCGACACTTCTCCCATCCTGCATTGATTCACGTTTTATATTCCGAGTAACGAACCGAGGAATTTAAAATCGGAGCAGACAGACAGGTTGTACATCTCTATCTAATGTTGTTGAGACAGCACTGGGGACACCACCGAAATCACAGAACAAATATTCAGTTTTGTTTCTGCTGATTTTCAAGCCACCCGTCTCCAGTGCGTGCCGCCAGTCATCAAGTTTGCAATGTAACAATGCACCATCTTCTTCTGTCAGAACGATATCGTCCGGGAAGAGCATACACTAGGGTGCCTCTCCCTGCAGAGCCGATATTAAAGCATCCATAGCAAATAGGAAGACGTACGAGTTTAAGCCGCTCTCTGATGCATGCCAACCGATATTCCGAAACCGTCCGTTACTCCAGCAGCAGATCCCACTCGTGTGACCGGGTTATACATGGCACGAATCAATTTCTCTTTCATTGACCAGCACAGAACCTCCCGAGGTACCCTATCGTATGCCTTTTCGAGACCAACAAATACCATGGGCAAGTTCTTATAAGCACTCCTAATTGAGGTACAAATGAATAATGAAATGAATGTACATACAATATAATATTGTTTTGTTTAAGAACAGTCGGTTAGTTTCGGACAACAACAAATTCAATTCCCTTCTGTTACACGTCTAGGATCAAAGATTATACCACATCTGAATTTCCTATTCCCCTGTCTCCGGTAACCGATAGGATATTTGCATCGAATACCCTTCGAACAATCTAGTAGGATCGAACTTCACCTTACCGCCATATATTATTTACCGCTTCTTCAACACTTTCTCGATGAATTTTGATGAGTTTTTTTGGAACTAGTTTGAACGAAGGACGGGATCTCAATAAAACGAGGGTTCAAGAATAGATCATTTATAATTTATTTATAACATAATATTTGTTAGCTTTTCAGTAAATCTTTTTGATTTGGATGGTCAACGCTTATAAGTGAAAGATGACATTGCCCAGCCTGGTAAAAATTGTATTAAAACCGGGGAATCCGAGTCTGGAGTATGTGCGTACGTTTTGATATATTTCAATCAGGGGAAATGATAATGAAGGAAATCATAGAGTATTTAGTAGAAGTTGATTAATTTGGTCTTTTTTTGGTAATACCTGGTATATAAGTGTATAAACCAAGCAGACAGTTACTAGACTGTCATATCCATGCAAATCATGAATGGTATGGAGCTAAATAACCGTGACCGAAGCTATCAGATCTCGAAAATAAAATATATCCGAAACTGTGTCCGAATCCGATTAAAAAGTTTCGGATAATTTTGGATAGGGGCAGAGTCTAAATGAAATACATTATGACCTGTTTTCACCGACCGAGCCAAAACACTAGCCAATATTTCGTAACTTTGTCATTCATGGCTGAGCTACTACTGATGCGGTCGGCAACTTGATTGGTGTGAGCTAGTATCAAAACGACTTGAGAACTTCCGCGTTTCAAGGACACGTTAGGTGTTAGGCCATGTTAAGGGCTTTATGGCGTTATAAAAATTTCGACGCTTGGATTGTGAACTACTTCTTTATCAGTTAGAAGTTTAATTATTAGCACGTTCTAGGCTTCTTCAGTTATCAGACGAAACACGCCATAAGATATGGGCGCGATAAGCGCCATGAGTGTCGCAGGCCGCCAAGTCTTTTAACTGACTGCTCTATCTCTGCCTTGTTAATGTCTTGTGACCATACAAGCAATAATATGTTCGATATAACAAGGAGGACAATTGAAGATAAAGCATATAATGCCATGCAAATCCCAGAATGAACTGCAGGCCGGCTCAGCAGCCAGTGCACCTGTGTACAAAGAGTATGAATTCATAGAGACACACATAATTTTTACTTGTGACGTTAGATCCTCACCCAGGGAGATGTTTATTCGTTGCCGGATCGTCGATGTTGAGACGTCATAAATAGTCTTAATTATGTATATGCCAACCGGGATACAGTTTATCACGCCTGTCACACCTCAAAACTCATTTTAAGTTTCTTTTATATTAGTCAATTTCTACTGAACACGTGAAACACACAACTTAATGCGGATATCAATGTTAAGCTATTTTCTGACCTGGTACAATTCTTTTAGTTTGCAGAAACAATTTCTATTATGTAAAGTATATGTTCTCAAACTGTAGCCTATCGTCAACTAATAGTCTCAGATTGCGATCCTCACTTACTCGTTCGACATTTTCGTTGCGAATCTTTATGTTTGTTTCTAGTTGGGCAATGTCGTTAATTACGTTTTTTGAGCCCATAATTAAGAATTTAGCCTTATCCTAAACACACTGATATTCGTTCCGAGTTCTGATTAATTATCGGAGTGCCATTTCTTTTTTACAGCCTTCTGAATGCGGTCTAAGATTTTACGAAAATAAATTTATGCCTATACAGTACCTTACTAGTACCACAGACATGTTCTATTAGGTATTTTCGTACACTCACAACCAAAACTGACTGTGTTTGCTCAGGACAAATATATATATATATTTAATAGTTGATAGTATCAGGCGTTACTCTGCGTAAATTCATTGTCATTAAATTAGTATTAATTTACTTTGCAACAATCCGCAACCACAATGTATGATGGTATATACTTCTATACATGCATAGAACCTCCCTCCCTAAATAAATAAAAGTATATACCAACTTACATACCGTCACCCACGGTGATAATATTTATATTTTACATTTTTGGTCATTTAATTTTTAATAAGCTCTGTTGTCACTTACACTGTGCTACGACCGTTCTCAAAAATATTGGAAATAAGTATTTGATTTCCTTTCAGGCGTTCGTTTGATAAAAATATCACGTGGATTGCATCGAATCCGTACTATTCGTGATTACAGCTAGGAGTTCTCATTTTATCCGGCAGTGGGTGGAAAATACTTACTCCTCTTCTTGCTGTTGCAGAATTTTATACCCAACTGAGCACTCGCAGTGAGGAAAAAGAAAATCTGCTCGGAGCATACTGCCACCTTAGCAACTCAGGCAGCATCACCGCCTGCCATGTCTCTGGATATAATTGAATTATGAAATATTTAGCTTTAAAATTATATAAAATAATTCTGATTTTGTTATTGCTATAAATTATATATTATTAAATAATAATAATACAATCCTCATGAATAATGAAATTGCGGTTGTATATTCAAGAACCAAAAACCGTAATCAAATAATTAAGAATTCAACGAGTTGATGTAACTCAAAGGGACATAACACAAAAATTATCTGTAACTATTTTTAGAGCTTTAAAATGTAGTTTTGTAAAAAAATTACGATCATACGGGTCTTCCAGTACACATTGATATGAAATCAGCAGCGTCGAATCGCGTCCTCGCCGAGCCGAGAAGTATCGATTTTTCTCTTAACAGTATAAAGTATATTTCTCAAGCTTTTTCTAATCGCCTTAAGCTGATTCCGCGTCGAGTGGAACGACCCATACCCTATGCATACGTTTCCGACACAGTATTCAGTGTTCCGTTCGGATGCGGTGTAACAAATTTTACCAGTGATGTTATTTGCGTCGTAGTTCCTTAATGACCGGTTTCGGCAATGATGCGTTTAATCGGTCGACCCGTACCGCTGTCCAATGACCGTTATATTAACGTAACGGTGTTTTAGGGTTCTGTACATACTATGACAATTTGGGCAAACTTATTGGATAGAATGAGGTGTGTTAGTCGCGGAGTTATATCTACTGTGAATGAAGTAAATTAAATTGTTATGTGCACGATGTGAGATGGATATTAGCTTGTTATGTGAGATGGATAGTAGCTTGTTATGTGAGATGGATAGTAGCTTGTTATGTGAGATGCATAGTAGCTTGTTATGTGAGATGGATAGTAGCTTGTTACGTGGATGTTAATAGTTGTAAGGTGTACTTCTTAAGTTGGTACTATGGATCACATTATATATGATATTTTTTAATAGCTAAGTTTTTTTACCAGCTTAGAATGAGTTTACAGGGGGTGATCAGAATGAACAATTATTGTTATTATTAATTATTTTGCTTATACTTCAATTTCTTTCATGAGATTCCAATGACATCCGGCAGGCCACAATAAGGTTTTTAGTAAATAATAAAAACTAATTCTACTAACTAACTAAATTGTAATGGAATATTTAAGCAGTCTGAATCACTTTGATAAGCAAAATCGTTTATGACGCGTTACACGTCTCATGTTATTACATGTTAATTATCGTTACCAGTGAATTGTTATGCAAACAGTTACTGTACGAATTACCAATTATCCGTCCGCGAACACAACTGCCCACAGCGCCAGCAAGGTTGTCCATCTTTGACAGATATTATTACGTGCGTAGATAGGTACGCAGACCCATTTATTTTATAATTTTGCAGTCCATAATAATAACGAATATAGAGTATATTATTGAATGAAATTTGACTACCTCTGTTCGCCATAGTAAATAAAAAAAAAACTACTATACCCGTAGAGAATCTTTACGAGAATCCTAAATCTATACATACCCATAACAACGGAACCCTATCGCACGCTGTACGGTTTGGCCTGGACCAGTTTTATTATGCTATAATATCTTAAGCACAGTCATAACAACAATATTGTTGTCGCCGGGATGTCTTACTTTCACATTTATTCGATACATATAAAAGCGGTAGCTTTATCGATAACTTTTAAGTTGGTTTCCCAATGTATATTTTTAATTTAGAAAGTGCAGATATATTTTTGTAGCTTAAGGGGCTAATATATCCTTGAATTCAAGTCAGTTTCAATTGATGGTGATGTACATTGCTGAACACTGGCCCCTTGTGCTGGAATTGTTGTTCAGTTTTGATTTTTGGGCTTGATTTTTGATGGCTTGGACGATATTTGTGTTGGTTCAAATGCGTGGCTATCTACCGATTTTGGAATCAACCGTAAAATAGCCATACACTGGCTAGCTGGTTTCCCGTTGCTTTCTTTGGCAGCAGCGAGTCAGTCCAAGGCGTTGCAGGTCTGCATGGACAGAAGTATTAACGTACTAACCATGTGGATCGTGTGCTTGTTTTCTGGCAACAGCCAACAATAGTAACAACTATGACAAATTAAGTATACTTGCTGAGCTGGCTAATATTGTGCAGTATATTTAAATGTAAATAACTACGGTTACGTGTATTATAAGCAGACTCCGTTAAGTTGTTTACCAGTTATACGACCAATAACTGTTATATACTTATACTCGTAGGTACTAGGTGAACGATTAATGTTTATTTTCTATAAAAATAAGTTTGCTTCGATGAAAGAAACCTTTCTGAGGAATAAAATAAGTGAATAAGTTCCTAACGTAGATCTTCTATCCCGGCTTCTCTTTACCTAGTTTGGAAGAGAAGGTAAAATACAGCTTACAGGTAGACAACAGCTAGTAAGCCGATGTATTAAGTTGTGAAAGGGCTACCAAACAAACAGCATATTACAGTTGAAGAACAAGATTCCCCAAGTTGAAGACAATGGCGCGCACATACCTACTTCATCACGCCTATTAATCTGGACACAATAGTCGTGCTTAATTGCAGAACTTGTTATCGAAGTTTCCATATTAATTCTACTACTCGCAATAGGCACGGTTCCATTATTGACAATGTCATAAAAAATGGTGTTTTTTGTTTTCTGCTGTTGATCAATAAAAAGTAATTCGGATGTTTTGTGAATCGGTAAGTCCTAATTGTCAGTTTTCAGGTCCCGGGTGGGAATCTAAAAAGGTTTTATTACTATGTAACGATTGGCCGTACTGAGGCGGACTAGAATACTCTCCCAATCCACTCACTGATGCGACGGTGACCACTTACCATCAGTGCGTCGTCTGCGCGTTTCTCGGCAACTGAGGTAAAACAAAATTGATCAGCATATTCAAAGAACACATTAATTCTAATTCCAAATAAATCTTTTCCGACATTAAAGTATAATTTTGTAGGACCTTTAAATATAGGCAAGCTTTTTTTAAGACGCTTTCATAAAATACTTCAAAAGGCTTAAATGAAATTGCTGGTATAAGGGCTCGGCTATCCATTAGGCTTCGTTTGTTAATACACCATCTACAGGGAATAAAATATCCCTCTCCCTCCCCCACACACTTCGGGAATGGATCAGTTGCCGCGTGATCACAGGTAAACTTGAGGTGTAGATATAACCTATGAAATTTATAAACGGAGTGTTAAGAACAAGTGACAATCGTTTCAGGCGCGAGCATGATTGGTTCGTTTTTAGAAGCGAAGCCGGGCTGGGTTACCGGGGATATCTTAGTAAGTGGTGAACGAATAAGAATTAGTTTGAGGGTACAATAAGTTACCGTTGTTATGTATTTAAACAGTTAAACTAACTAACTACTGAGCTATGAAACCAAGGTTTCCAAAGTCAATAATGTATGTTGTAGCAACGGGAGATCTCTCGAGAGGCTAACTGGTCATGTTCGGGGAGCGAGCGGCCATGCTATGATTGATTTAATTCGGAAATTGTATATTATGTAAGTATTGTAAAGAAACTTCTCGATTCAGGCTTCTTGACACATTTGAGTTATGTGAATAGTGGAATGTTGCGACACATCTAAACATAAGTTATTAATACAATCAGGATTGATAAAAATAATTGTACCATTATTGCATAACTTAGAAATGTAATGAAACAAGTTTGAGCAAATCCAAGACAAAAGCGCACTACTCGTTCTGGCGGCCATTAGTTGCGGGCGTACAATAGCGCGCTGATTGGAAAACTTCCGGTCAAAGTTTTCATATTAATTCCGCACGTTGTCGCCACCGTCGTTACGAAGGTGTAAATAATGAGCGTTGTTATTAGTGTTGTCTTACCTTTACATTGGTTTAGTTTAACCTAATGCCCTTGAGCCTTCTACACACAGAATTATATAGATTATGATATCATTTTGAGGTAAAAACGATTCAATTTCACGCGCGCTCCTATCTATCACAGAATCTGATACAAATCTCTATTAGGTGACCCAATATTTGTTTTATATTTGGGGATTTATTTAGGGGAATTAACAAAATCTAAGAGACTTGCGCGATAAACACACAAAAAGTGAACCTATAATATGCGCGCAAACTTTCAATTAACTTCCTATTTCACTAAAACCTTAGAATCTAAAATATTAAAAAAATTTAATAGCCTTACCCGGGAGTTCAAATGAAAATATGACAATTTTATTATTTGACAACTCAGAATACATATGTAAATGAAGTGAAATGAGTCATAAAAATCCATTTACAGTGCGAAATTCTATCTTACGATAATCTGATTTGTTCTTGACCTGGTTTAATTTTCTAGCATGCACTTGATTTTAAATGTTGCGACTAATGTATAAATATGTCGTTTTAGCGATTTTGCAAACATTGATTGTGTCTGTTGTTGATGTACGTGACAGGTCTAACCGACTCATGGTACCCCTAATAATATTTATAGGTGACCATGTCATCGATAAACAATACCCGGGACACAAACCCAGAGACAGGTGTAATATTACGTTAACGAGCCGCATTGCGTCAGGCCCTTTTGTCTCGTAAAATTGCTCCATCTTTGTGGTAACCATGCTTCGTGTTTATACGAGAAATTTGGGAAATGAAAAGTTTGGCAAGTTACTGAAATATTTTTAATAATCAAACAATGTTATGTCTTATTTTGTTGTTTTAATTATACTTTTGACATTCTATAAAAAATAACCAAAACATAAGTCCTTAATTTTTACAGGATATGGAAAATATTCCTGGATAAAGATATAATGCGGAATACTATATCATGCGAATCCGATTTGGAAAGGTTTTTAAAAATATTACTAACGATTTATTATGTGCCAATTGCATTTTGATTACGAACATGTCATCATGTCATTTTGTCATCTCGGCGTGAGGTCGCGAGGTTCCAGTGTCAGAGAACAGAGTCAATACAAAATAATAAATATCATTTTATTAAGTACATAATAGAAAACAAATTCACTTAGTTCACTACAAATCACTTTATTAAGTATCACAGCACAAAACAATTTCACTTTTATTCACTAGAGACGTACTTTCAAAGTGAAGGTAGCAAACATAATGAAGTATAAATATTCAGTTGGAAAAATGACAGCTAACTTCGTTTTAAAACGGAAGTGATGAATATAAATGAAAATTAAAATAAAGTTTAACTATGTTTTTCATTATTATAACTACCTACATCTAAATATCAAGATAATAATTTATTTATTTATTAAATAAAATAACCAAACTAAAAGTAATTCAAGAGTACTCAAGTTTTTAGAAGATGGCGCTCGGTCAACGGCGCGATTACACGTTGAACAAGCTTAAAACGAAGTATCAACTAGAGACTAAAAGTCCTTATTCAAAACCGGCGTTTTGAAGATTTGTCGGCAATATTCATGTCCAGAAACCACGATAACCATGTTCCATTAGATATCTACCCTGCTACTTCGTCCACGATAAACAGTAATCTGATCATAGTCACCCTAAGAAGAACAGCAAGAGGGCGAGTTCACATGAAGCCGCGCTCTTACAAGAATGCCCATAAAGGTTTTATTGTCGCAAGACATATAAAAATTACACCGTAAACCTATACCTACTTGCGATATTTAGGGTCTTCCTCAATCACTTTCCCTGCCTTAGGCTAATGTAATAACTGGGATGCATACCACATCTGATCAGTGAGCAAATTGTAAGGACGTTATGTTTTTTCATCATATAAGATTAGTTTCAAATTTTATAATAAAATCCTATTGAAAGACTTCTATGTATAAAGAAAGATATAATTTATTTATAAAAAATAAAACCGATTTAAAATATTATATGTTATATTATTTTTTATACATTCGCACAACGTAATAAAATGTTAAAAAAGTTGATACTAGTTCTAGTTGATGAGTCACATTTTTCCAAGTTCCAAGATACGTCATTCGATCCACAAACTTTCTCATACATCATAATATAACTTTTAACTTTTTGGCATAATTTCTTCTTTGTTACTCTCTATTCTCTATTGATATAAAAATATAAGTTTTCATTTGGTGCAATGTCGCTTTTGTAGCACTGATTTGAAGAAAGCTTTTCAGTGAAGTGAATTGCGTTGTTCACTTAGTAGATTCTATTTTTTAAAGCAATTGTTCGCCTGCAGGCTGCAGTTGGCTCTGCTTTAATATTATTAATATTTCACTTAGGTATACTACAGTAATAGGGATATTTAATCGAATTTCGACAATCTGATATAAGTTGTTTTAAATCTGAAGAGTAATTCAGTCAGATTATAGGTCTTTTATAAAATTTACTAAGTTCTCAATTTTTTAAGACATTTGAATCCATCATTATATTCCTATAAATAAACCAGTTACTTAACATAATTAGTTAATGTTAGTTCATAAGTTAGTCACTCAGATAACTTAATATACACTTTAAAAAAATACGCATCACACTAGATTATGTTTGGTGAATCGCCATTAAGATATCTCCGAAAGTTTAGGCTACTCTTTCAAAAACTTCATCACATATTTAGCCGTATTGGGGCGGCTTAGAATCAGAATTAGAATTAGGCTCAGTCCCATGCTGGCAGAACATGGTGTCGTAAGAGGCGACAGAAGTCAGCCTGCTTGGTGGTGGGGCTTCGCGTAAGGATTATATTATCAGTATTATTATTAAGTGGTTAATATTATTACTGGTATTATTATCTTTCCTATGCGGCCTAGAATACTCCCCCCAACCCCATGCTGGAGGAACAGGGTGTCGTAAGAGGCGACAGAAGCTAGCTTGCTTGGTCGCAGGGCTTTGCGTAAGGATTATATTATCAGTATTATTATTAAGTCATTAATATTTTTATCTTTCCGTGAAGCCTGCCTGGCAAGCTACCACCCTCCTGCTCGAGTCAGCCGCCAAACGACTCGACGTATTCCGGCTGCGGGCTCGAGGGTCAGTACCTTCTTTCTAACCTTCTTCTCATTTCCTGGCTGACAACGCATGGGTGATATCTTTGGTTTTACTGATGTCCATGGGCGACGGTGACCACTTACCATCAGGTGGCTCGTCTGCTCGTTTGTCGTCTGTTAACATAAAAAAAAACTTATTCACGATCACGACGACGAAAAAAAATTGAAAACTTGAATGGTTCCAGTTTTGACATTTTATGTAGGTATGGAATGTAATTTATTTTATTACTTTTTTATAAACTTTGGGTGGATTTTTAATTTAATATTTCACTACCTCCCAATGAGCCAGACTTAAAATTTTGGGACATAGCTCTGATTCGGATGACAATACCGAAAAATGGAAAAAAGACTGAAAGGAGACCGTTATGAAAACGTGGTATATATATTTTTTAATATAATTATTTGTGTTAAGTTTTAATTATGTGTTGCTTACTACAAAGTTTTAGTTTTGTTTCGATGATCAATAAGTATGAGTGAGTGTCTGAAAATCATAATTTTGAACACAAATAAGTACAGCTTACATTAAATATGATAATTTAATCATTTCAGATTTGTCCAGTGCTCACCTAGTGAAAGACGTATAAAAATACACCAAAATTATATTTAGGAAAGTGTTTGTATTACCCTCGACATGCCGGGGCCACTATCATGCTCTCAGATTTGCGAAGGATATTGCCACAGTTCATGGTCGACAATCACAGTAATGAGTGACAGCTGCCAGTTCACTGTTCGATGTTTTATGTTAGTATGTATAGATCTAGCCAACTTAAAATATTATATCCTTTGCTCCGTCACCCACAATTAAGTCTTTCAATAATATTTGTGCAAAATAAAAATATATTGGCTTGAGAAAATTTAAATGAAACCTCAACCTCGAGTTTTAGCTGTAGATTGTCGCCGAGCCAGGAAAGAGTTTATAAATATTCAAGCCTGAATCCGAAGGATCATCCGCCTGAGGGGGATCTGAACGCAGGCAAAGTGATATAAATTGGCCTCCGAAGCGACTTTAAACAGCTTTCACCGTATTTTAGTACGTTTATTGCCATGTTCATTGTTTGTGAATTTCACGCAGTCTCGGTTAAGACTTAAATGGGAACTTGTAACACTGCAGGGCATTCTAAATCACGCATCATGTTTGCATACGTGCGCGCATTACAGTTAATGGTAACGTAATTTAATAGAGAATTATGTTTTTTTTTTGTCGCAAATAAACAAATACAATATACATTTGTATGATGGGCGATCGTTTGACTATCCATACATATGGATCCTACAGTGACTTCCGATATTCTGCACCGGAAGTCAATATAATCATGGTTTGTTTTGGGAAATAAAAACCTGTTGAGAAGAAGTGTTTATTTGATATCCTCGGTAAAGTTCTCGTAGAGACGTCCGCGAATCTGCACTTGACCAGCCTGGCAAGCTATAGCTTTAACCCATTTTATTGTGAGAAGAGAAGGCGCGTCCCGTACCTACTGATATTACATATGTCCACGTCGTACGTGGCCCATTTAAAACAAAAAAACAGAGCTCCGGATTCCCAGAACTTTAACCTTTGAACCCAATTGAATCAAGTCAGGTGGGATCTAATATCGGCTTAACAAGTAATAAGGTTGAACCTTTAAGCGATAAATCCGTTTAGCGCCGAACACTCGTACATTCCTGGGCAAATAATATCGATCAAGTTGGACCGGACCGGGGACCTAAAACCTTTTCCGGCTAAACATGTATGAATATAAGCTTATATGGTAGGGCTGTCAATTTTTCGTTGTAATTCTTTAGAATTTACTTAGTCATACGATGACTATTTATGAGGCGATATTATTATTTTATATTTATGTGCGTGTTATAGTATATATAGATATTTATTTGTAATATTTTGTATTATTTTTTGATATCACAGTTGGAAATATTTTTCACAACTTTTCTTTGTTTTCTTTGTTATTTATGTTTTGTGTTTTTCTTCACTCTTTGTCGGTTCCTGGTTTTTGTTATTTCAAAGTATACGATAGATTTTAATACATCATTTATATTCTTAATATTTCGTAATATTATTCACTTACGATATTTCAAAAGTATTAATTGTATGTATATACATTATAATACATCACATAATACGAGTATAATTTTCTTTCTTTCTGCTCTATTCCAGGCCGATAAGGCATCAAGTGATACCATCAGTCTTATTGATATCCATGGAAGACGGTGACCACTTACTTAACAAATAAAAACTTATTCACGATCACGTAGCTACTGTACCTTTTTCAGTGAACTCATCGTTACTTTCTCGCCAATATAAAAAAGTGAAATTTGCTTATTACTATTCACTAGGTACTATTGTCATAGTTTCGAATTTCTTCCTTAGTTTATGAACATTTAAAATTTAAATTACATTAATTATTTTAATTAATTTAAAATTTGTTACAACATATTAACGTTATAATGTTAAACTATCTGAAGTCCAAAATAGATTCTTGTAATCGTCATGAAGTACACTGTAATATTTTAAATAATTAAAAAATGTACATAATACATATGTAACGAATTCATAATACCCGCGACAACCCTACGTTGAAGGTAAAGTGTATCGAGGCCGTCCTTTAAGTTTTCCTCGCTCGCTTTTAATTTTAAATGAGTTCCTGTAATTTTAAATACTTGCAAGTCTCACCTTCCTGTCCTGTTGCGAAGACGTTCAAGAAGTATACACCGTCACAGAGAACCAAGTACCTATTTGTATAAATAAATGAAGATTTTATACTAACATTGAATTTTATGTACGTCGATCAGCCGTATATGTTTGTTAAAATGTACAAGAAAAATTATGAAGGTAAAGATGATTTCCAGTTCAAAATGTTATTTGAAAAATCATTGTTGTTATTGATTTGGCCCGCTGGAATACTCTGGTTGGATTATTTGGAAAGTATGCATGTTATTATATAAGTTTATAAAAACAGTGATTGTGTTTAAGGTTACACTCAACTTCACTGGTTTTCAAGCGATAGGTTGCACCGTTGGTATCAACCCATATGTGGCCCACAGGAAAAAGGCTTCCCTTGTTCTAATTACAATTCAAAAATACTTAATTCATGTATGCAAATTACTTATTCGAATGAACGTCAAAAATATTTTATCTACTGTTTTAAATGTTCCAAAACTACAATGCGTCAGTGTGGATTAGTGATGCGATTGAACCAACTCGACTGTCCGAAGTTTCCGAGTAGGGCTGTCGACAGCTATTTGACGATTACCACCTGGATTGGCGTATTAGCAGGTTCTTCGTAACACGGCCACTCCTCACAACTTCACTCATACATACTGATCGCCTCCACGTTTTACAAATCAACTTCTTTTTATTTATTTCGAGTCAATGCTTGACTAATAACTCATCCGTTGGTAAGTGATGATGTAGCCTTTGATGGTAAAACACACTAATTCACTCCTTATATAAACATTTTTCTACGTAACTAGTCGATAAATGAGCAGACGAGCCACCCGATGGTAAGTGGTCACGGTCGCCCTTGGATTTAAGTAACACCAACGGCATCACTGACGCATTGCCGGCCCTAAACGAAGCGGGGGACCTGCACTGTTGAATTAACAAAATAGATCCTTCGATGACTCTGGAACTGAGGCTCTACAACCACCTATAGAAACCTTAAATTGAACGTAACAAAAGTAGAATTTTCCCAATAGCATATTTTACGACGATATTTTAATAACCAACATAACAGTAAAATTTGCCGCGAGTTTCAAACGGCGTAATTCTGACGAAGTAATAAAATCTGGTAGGACGCAGGATATAAATTGTTTGACCGTAAAAAATGTTCCTTTAGGGCGCAGTTCTAGGTTTGTTTCTATGGATTGATTAATGACTTGAGACCATTAGACCGCTGCTTCTCTTTTCTCATGTGTCAGAGAGTGGGTCAAGGCAAGGAATATATGTTATTTTGTTATTCTATATATTATTAACTATTTTGGTTAAGTTATTTTCATTGTATTTTTATCTTCTTCAAAAATATAATCAGCAAAATGAATTCTAGCGTTCGCTTAAAATGAATGAAAATTAAATTATTCTCTTGCATGATATAGGGGCTGTTCTGATCGTAAAGGATCGTAGGGGATGATATGGTAAAAATATAAAAGTGTTTTTTTAATAGTTTTGTGTTGTATATTTTACTGAAGTTTTTCAATTAAGAACCTAACTGTCAATTTTGGATCCTTAAATATGGAATAATAATAAATTTAGAAATTTGATACCGAGTACAAGTGCCTGTGATTCAGTCGATCATTTGCTGTTTGTAAGTTTCTATACTTAACGTTTTTCTTATCTTCCAGCAATTCATCAAGGCGTACCACAAGCAGGTCGAGTTCGACTAGTCTTCCAATACGTTTATAAGCTTATGGTTTATAAGCGTTTCAAAATTTCTCATATCGATCATGACTTGAATCATTTAGTATAAATCTTATGCGAGAAAACATCTCACAGCTAGTGCCTCGCTTTGTCGCTTTCAAAACAGGTTTCCTAGAATTCGGCAAGAAAATAGATACTTCTTTGCGAATTCTAAGGTATTCTATGTCTTTATTATGTTAGTATGATTATTCCACCCATTTGCTCACGGAGTACTCCACAAGAAAATTGGTCAATTCAAGTGTGGAAACTTCTCATGTTAACTAATGGTCTTAAAATTGTCTTCGTTCAACTAGATATTTGTATAGACGAATTAAGAATATTCGATATTACAATGAGATGATAATTGTGACCTACGGCTTCAAATAGATAAAGATGAGCGGTAGATAGGTATACATTATCTCGTTTTAATATGCGTCTATAACTAGTTTGTCTAGTAGTACCACTACAGTATGACTGCTAAATTGACATTAAATGAATGTTTGCCCCTAGCGTTGTCTAAAATGTACATCTGAGTGTAGATAATTATTACGATGACCTATCTATCGAAGTATATTCAAATAAAATTGTGTATCCATGTTACTAGGTATAAAGGATATACATAATTTAGGTGACTGTAAGATTAATATAAAAAATTAAATTCATATACGCTGTTCAATACAATAAATGTAAATTAAGTTAACAGCTCTACGTAATCTTCATCATATACAAATATTTAACAATAAATAAACAAAATTTACACTCTCACGCCCCTTCCCTAAGATTCCCTGTGTTGCGAGTGCCATGGACGTACACAAATATGACATCACATACACCCATGACCCGAGAGCAAACAATAAATTGTCATATAAATACCTGCTCGGGAGTCGAATCCGAGACTTCGCTCAGGAGGCCGGTCACTATCACCTAGGCTATAGGGTCGTTATACTGTCATACATAAAATATGTACGTATTTTACAACATAAACTATGGCTTTAACCCATTGTGAGAGGAGTGCCCAGCCCGGCAGCGGGACAACACGGGTTATGATGATAATGATGTCCAAGATTCGTTGGGATGGAATAGAGTGGTACAGATCCTATTGATTCGTAACAAAAAGAACTTACCAATGTGCTGAATACATTTGTCTTGTGTGAGATATGAGTACTAGTGGAGGAAATCCTTTCAGCGATAAAGTTATGAACATTTTCATTATAATTCATTCATTCATTCATTCAACAAAACTTGTTTATATTTACACTGTCCTTCAATATTGTCTAAAGTTTGTTGGAGAGTTTTGACATTCGTTTTTATTCCGTATCCATTGGGAAAAATATGGCCCAGTTTCTTAGTTCTTGAGAAGTTTCATGTCACGTCCGCAATCAAAACTTATGTACGAATCGACCTATTGATATTAATGTAGAAAAAATATTGCACATCTACGTGATGACGCATATTTTTCAAGATCTTCGAAAATTATGGTCGATTGTTTGAAAACAGGTGCAGTAATCATTATTAATGACATAACTTTAACTTTGACGATTCGGTACATTGAATTGTTACGAAGGTTCTCGAAGGGTCGACACAGGTAGTGATAACATCAACCTCGAGCACTTCGTGCGACTCTCGCCGTTATTACTATGACCAAAGGGCGAATATGGCGTACACGGTCGTCTTTACCTGTCCGTTATTGTTCTATCGACTTCTGGGTATTACCTATCACTGACTTAACGCGATAGGCGTAGAAAATTCTGGAAGGCCCGGAAATCGATACGAATAGCGCGGCGTATTCTGATCACGGATACTAAAGCGAAGAGGTCTCTCCCTATGAAGTGGAATACCTGCGATCAACGAGTGCGACTACTACTGTTCAGGTGTAATAAAGACTGCGGAATTATTTTGGTATTATCACAAACCCGTGTTTCTTGACACGTAACAGAGTATTTTTTGGATACTTTGTTATTTTTGTCTGCCTGTCTGTCTGTATTAGTGTCTGGCTATCTGTATACGTATAACACAGAAAACACTGAAAAGATGTATGTGATTCTGAACATATTTGTAATTTATATTTATACTTTTACACTGCATACCTGACAGTGATTCATTATGTACTCAAAGGTGTATGAACTCTGCTAATCCGATTTATTCTTATTATTACTCATTAACAACGTGATGGACCACGGCCTTAAACTTCATGTGACAGGGGAACCGTCCCAGCAGTGGGACAATTATGGTTTGTAATAATATTTAAGATCCGAGTTGAATATCGCTCTTTACCACAATTTCATTCCAACACGCTTCTTACCAAGGAAAAGGGTGACTCGAAGTTTTGTTCAACGGCATGAGTGAACAAGGAAAAAGTTATAATTTTATTTTAATACTCAATCTTAACCCTTATTTCAACATGAACTTGGCCTCCTTACGTAACAACGTAAAAAGCCTACGTCAAATCATGTAGGAGCCACAAAGGAAGAGGAAACAGAGGAAGATGGTATTCAATTAACGTTTTATTTATTACTATTGATTATGTAATTGATTAAATATATATATACGTCGAGAATAACTGGTATCTATTACTAAATGTCGCATTTAAAACTTGCCTGCGTTGGAGATCCTACTTCATCATTAAGCTCAAAAGATCGAATAGTATCTTGTACGTTAAAGCGCTTCACTCAACGCCCAATCGTATCGAATTCAAGTATCGATTTATATTTAAAAATACGTATATGAAGTAAAAGTTGATGCGGCCAAAACGCGGTCTTAGGGACCGCGAGCGAACACGTTGGGAACACCCACCTGGCTCATCTCTGAGCCACGTAAGTAAATTTCATTGTAATTGTAATGTCTTAATTTTTATTTCTTCCAACTGTAGAATTGCCTTCGTACATAAATATTGTTAAAGAAATGCTTCTAATAAGACAGCTTAAATATTATATTGTTATTTAAATATCCCTTTCACACGAAATAACAAACTGAAATTAAATTTCAAATATTCCGCCTCATAACATTGATTCCGAGGCTTGACAAAGGTTTTGTGTGAACTGACTTGTATATTATTAATTTGAAATTCCGAAAAAAAATTACAAAGTAGTAAATGCGCACAGGATTTGAACCCGCGTGTGCCAAACAGCGTTCAAACGCCTAAGCTATCACTACTGTATTATAAACAAATTGACTTGAAACTTACTTAAATTATTAAATTATTTAAAATTTTGATTATACCCATAATTGAATCTGGGATTCTTTGTACAGTACACCGAGTGTAATTGCGATTAATTGGGGAAATTGCGATTTTTACTACCCATAAATTACATATGTGCACACGTTTAAGGAACTATTTCTCTATAGTATTATGACTTATAAATGTAATACAATTGACAACAGGACAACGGCGTGACCGCAGTGGACGCCACTCTATTATTCACCCAATTGACTTCAACCCGCCTGACTGAATCCCAAGACAATCCCATTACGTACAATTAGACCCCGAACACACACACATACATATACACGGATCAGTAGGACACTTGCAAATCCAATTAACCTGCAACACATCAGCCCATGTGTTCGCAGATACACGAAACCGGTTATAACCGGCCAACAATGCCGTTAACCAATGGAAATGGTCCGGTTAATTGTGTATGGGCTCTATGTGTGTATTTATCGCCCGGTTTCGAGTTCAATCCGCGCGAATTATCCCGCTTTGTTCCGAAATGGAGCACCTGCTGTCTACTATTAAGGAAAATGAGGTAAGAATCGTTTGAGGGTTTTATTTTTTATCGCGGTGTACCTTTCGTTACGGCTTACACATCACAGGGTACTGTAGTGAATTGTGAATCCTGTGAATTGAGTTGTATTTTTTTTTGTTGTCCGACGAATAAGCCATCGAAGTCAGTTGATCTGTAAATATTATAACCTAACCTGTCGTATTATGCTATCTAACTCCTTTAAGTAGAGCAATCAAACTACATGTAATATTATTTTTTCAGCGCTTGATTTACCTAAGCATATTAAAAAAATCACTGCACAACACAAGTAATTAGAGGGGACCATGGACGTCTAAGTACGACGCCTCTTAACGTAAAAGTGCACTGGCGCCGTGTCAGGTCATTGCTCACCTTGGTTTAGTGGGGCACCAGTGGTGGGTTTTAGATTTGGTTTAACTCGTGTTGTTACAGGGCGCCACTAAATTTACTTGGTAGTGTCTGTTCTGAGAAAAATTCGACACCGTAATCAGTGCGTACGAACAAGCAAAGTCCTTGACATTTAAATATTATCAGCCATGTAGAGCTCCGGGAATTCAGTCATTGCGTATGCTAAATAGATTCCTCTTCTTTTTATTTTTTATTCTCTTATTCTCTTCTCTTATTATTTTTCATTTCTCTGTCGTATGTATATAATTAAATGTTTCTTAATTAATATTAAAATTAAAATCTATCCTAAAGTTTATAAAAAATTCATTGCAGAGCTGATTTTATTAAAAGTAACATAAGATTAAATAAGTTAAGTATCGCAAGTCCTTATTATCGCATTAAACATTCATAAAGTATGCACTTGGAATAATTATAGTAAGTTAGCTAAGCTAAAATCTTTATCCTGCTGCTAAATTCCACTTAAGAGGTACTCGTTATTTCCCAATGTTATTATTTCAATTAACGTTGTTTGTAGACGACTAAGCAGACTGTATGTAAGGACAACGCGTCTGTTTTATTACTGTCTCTTGGCAATTTATACATATAATAAAACTCAAATCGATCGCCGTCTGTACATGAAGGATATATGGGAAAAAATGTTATTAGCGGCCTTTATTAACGTAATAGAACACAAAACAATAGATGTTAGAATTTATGTCTGTTTGTCTGTGCGTTTGATCGCACTAATCTCAGAAACGGCTTTATCGAGTTCGTTCTGGTTTTCACTAATATATTACAGTGGGCGTCACTTATTACTTAAAGTTTGTTTCATTGCAATCCGTCCATAAATAAAAAAGTTATAAATTAATTTAAAATAATGTAGGTAATATTTTTTAACGGAAAATGTAGTTTTTTCCGAAGCGAAGCAAGGGTAGTTTGCTCTAGATTTTAATATTTCTCTAATCATTAGGACGATGTCAGCCAAAACACGAGGAAAACCGAAGTTAAACGATAGTCAACATTATAACCCATGATCATCGCACTGCTGGGCTCGGGTCGTCTCTCACAATGAAACATTTATGCGTCGTGTTACTATTTGTACATGCCTTTCGAATTCATTTTGACATGTTTCAGTTGCCGCCGGAGAGCTACTTAACAAGTCGGTTTGACGCTTCTTTTCGTTTTATTTTGAACTTCTTTATTTCTCTCTGCTAAACTAACCTCGAAATGAAAAGTTGTGATTTAAGTCAGGGACGCCTGTCTTTACCAGTGGCTCGTCTGATCGTTTTTCAACTATTAAATGCACCCTCGAAATATCAATTAGGTCACACTAGAGAAGGGTGTGAGAATCTAGACTTGCACTGGTAGCCTAAATACCTAGCGGGCGAGATCGGGTGGAGGTTGTAAAGGGGGTGGTGACGACCTATTTCTTCGCCACTCGATACAATAAAATGCTACAGCCTTGTTAGGTCGTACCTCTGTTCCGTATGACGTTGTTTCAGCATACTCGGAATTCATTAAACGAACTATAGGAATACTGGTAGTGAAAATACATTATGTTTTGTATCTTTAAATGGTTTAGATAAGGGGGCCATTGATGCAAGTCTAAACAATCTCCCATGCTCGCGGTGCATACTACTGGTGGTACGAGACCTTGGTATTAAGACACTATATAAGAGATTGCAAGGCTGTGTACCACCTAATTCAATCTCCCCAATACCTATATGTTAGTAAGATTCCATAATTGTCTGGGCAATTACTGCCCTTGTAAAGGTCAAAGTGAAATATATTGAAACTGTTTGCTTTGCAGTATTGGTGAGCTAGTTTCCAAGCTGGTTTATTGCTTCCCCTTCGGTTGGTAACGTAATAGTGATGCTTGTCAGTCCCTGCTAATGTAAAAAGCCGTGAAATTCGAGCGTTGCTTTCATAGCACTGTATTAAAGGTATTCTGTTAGATGGATTAACCATTTCATCTATGCAAATCTGCTCCTTTAAAATTCCGAAGGTAGGTTAAGGATTTTCGTGTAAAACTTTTCAAGTTTCAAAGACGAAAGTTGGTACAAAATTTTCGAGGCTTTTAGTCAAATGAGATGAATCGTCTCAATCTTGTCAGGTATATATTTTAAAATATTGCCATTGCCAAATGAAATTGATGAATGAATGAATGAATTGATGAACGGACATTTTTTAGCCGACGGTTATTTGGGGAGTTAGAAATTCTGATCGAAAACTGTTTTTCTTTTTTATTTATACATGTCTTTATTTGAAACAATTTTAAGCACTCTCCAAACCAGCCATTATTATATCGCTGAACGCTAGAAGGCGATCTATGTGAAGGCTGATTGGATCTTTATCTTCACGGTTATTTTTGAGCAGCGTAATTACGTTATATAAAATACTAGCAAATGTTCTTGCTTCGCTTCGAAAAATGTACGTTACGCTTAAAAATAGCATCTGAATTTTTCTGGGTTTTTCTCGTTCTGTAACTTAGAAATACATGTATTAATTCATAACTTTTTTTATTTATGGATGATTTGCAATGGAACAAACTTTAAGTATTAAGTGATGCTTAGTGCAATACATTAGTGGAAATCATAACGAAATCGGTTAAGCCATTTCTGAGATTAGTGGGAACAAACGCACAGACAAACAGACAAAAATTCTAACATCTATTGTTTTGGGTTCTATTGCGTTAATAAAGGCCCCTAATAATATTTTTTCTCATATATCTTTCATGTACAGAAATCTATCAGTTACAATTGTGTCAATTTTTTGGCATTTTCCTTCCTGGTATCACAAAATCAGACATGTATCTACAGCCTCTAATAATCTGTTTATATTAGGTTAATACAATGTGATAATTATCTACCTTTGGCCTGGGGAGGTGCGCCTGCTACATAACTTAATTCTAGCGTGAATTAACCAGCCGCCCAGTGCTAATGCTTTTGATAATAGGCGAACGTGTCGATGAGGCATTCCTCGGGTCTTAGAAGTATCAGTTTTGGAATTGATTGTAAAGAGGTTTTCGTGTCAACTTAGACATGCAGGTGATCATGTTAGATCACGTCCATTTTATCACTTACCTTATGGAGCCCTGACAAAGTACGCTTCTATATTAGATCCCGAAATCACAAAACAAATCATAAGTAGTTACGTTGGTACAGAAAGTCAGATGATAGCAGCGGAAGTGGCACATATCTCTTGCAGGGAGATTGGAACACCGAAGTATGGCGTTCCAATTTATTCTACACGGGTCACGGAAGTTAAGAGTCATGGAAACTTGGAGAAGGCAACTGATAGTTCAATATAGTGTAATATAAAATTCTGCTGAAACCGGAATTTTCGCGATGACTGACACGTAAAAGAAAAATTCCGTTGAAAGGTTTACAAATGTTCGTAAATTTTTAGATATTAATTTAATTTTAAAATTAGAAATATTATTTTTTGAATTTCTGTTGAGTTTCGAAAATTAAATCTATATTATACTTTTTTTTTATTCGTACAAATATAGGTGTTCTCAATGTCAGGAAAGGCGAACCTGGTTTCTTTGTATCATAGGCCAGTTAAACAGCAGAAACGTGATAGTAATTGGTGACCGCCTCCCAGAAATATGGAGCAAGATAGGTATTGCAGGTCGTGTTTGCAGTCGTGCCTGTAGTCAATGCACACACCAATTTGCCACGTTTTATTTTTGAGTATTTGAAACTGCACCGCTGGCGAGTTGTGAATTTTAAAATTCCTGAATAGTACAAAAACTCATGAAATTTTCTGGTTCTGTGTTGATCAACAAAAAGCCTTGCATGATGTCATCGAGTGTATGATTGAAATTGCACGATCAACCAATTAGTATCTATTCTACTTAGAGATCTATTAAAAATTAATTCTGTCAAATGTACCATACACAATAAGGTTAGAAATTCACATCAACAGGTTCAATTCAACTCACATTCACAAAACAAGGGCTGAATTAATATTACAGCGAAAATGTTGTTATTAAAATATGCTTTTAATTGTTTAATGCTCGACAATTCTATAATTTTACAAAAATGAAACTCACAGCCAGCTGCTCAGTTTAATCATTGTAATGAGTTTGACCTGTGACATTAAAAAATTACCATGCTGATATTGAAACATTATCACGTAATTCAATCTCAACAAATCATACACGATTTTTAACTGATCTACGATTGTAATGAACAAATACCTGTTTTAAATAGGTTTAGGTTCGGTTTCTAATGGGGTTCATCCATCCTTGAACTTAAACCAACCTCCCCTGCTCGTGGTGCCTCCTACTGAAGAACATATGAAGTACTCAGTCTTAGCAAATCATTCAAGTTCGTTTCTGACTAAAGGATATTGATAAGATATCGAAAAATGTATAAAATGACAAATGTTCGTCCAAAAATTCATGTTTTAATTACATTATAATACATAACATTTAGAAGCTAAAGGTTGAGTTATGTTTTACAATATAAATTACGAAAAATTTATACATATAAATATATAAATAAATAAATAAATAAACAAATATATATATATATATAATACATATCATGAATATGCAATATTCAACGCGAAGCATTTGTGTGTTGATTCCCTGATAGATTGTAAGATAAAGTTCTAAAATCTATTCATTTACTGGAAAATCCTTTTTAGCTTACTGCCGAAAATATTTTCGAAGCGAATCAATAAATTCTAAGATAGATAATTACGGATCAGAGAATTAAGTATATTCGAAGAATTCTAATTCAAACGCAAACTACTTTATAGCAGGAATATGATGAAAAGCTGCGAAATATACCACCTCCGATCCAAACTATCTGAACGCCTCGCTGCGGTGTGCGTATTTCATGTCGGCACGTGTGTTTCTTTGTTTTGAGATTACATTGTGAGTCTGTGTAGTCGTCTCCGCTTTTTGTGCTCCTTGTACCTCCTTTGAATATTTCGTAATTCTTGTTTTTGGAGATTTCTTTTGACGCCACGCTTCCTTCCGACTGAGGCGTGAATATTTTTGGGAATTGAATTCTGATATCTCACGTAGTCCTTACATACGAGTGGTTGCTTCATATTGAAATTTTGACCTTGTAGGGAGTTTGGTATTTTGTTAATGTTTACGTATCTTTTGAGTTGAAATTGGATTTGCCAACAAATTGGCTAACAGCGACATTTATTACAAGGAATAATGACATAGTAAATATTATATATTCTCCTTGTAATGCTTACAATATAAGCAATAGTAGAATGAAAGCGATAATTGGTGAGTGATTTTTCTATTTTTTTAAGTAAATGGTCGACAAATGAGTAGACGAGCCACCCGATTGTAAGTGGCCACTATCGCCCAACGATTGTAACACCTGTTATTAACAGAAATGTATTAGGCTAGTTTCGTCGTGGGCGGAGATTTAAAATTCGACAAGGAGGAATTGAATATATTAAAAATATTTTTTATTTATTTTGTGCACATAATAAAATTACAGGATTTAAAATATAAATTCTAAGTATACACAAGGGTAAAATTTATATCTAATTGGAAATTAGTTCCAGTAGGCCCAAAACTGGAAAATTGATACAGTGAGGCAAACTTAATGCGTAATTAATAATAATATATATCACACACACAGAAGATAAAATTCTACTATTAATATATGTTATGAAACTCAATTTTAATAACCTACGAATAAAAAAAATGTACCATGTTTTTATAACGGACTAAAAAGTATAACATTTTTCTTCTTCTTTTTCCACATTTGCCTGCATTGTCAGCTATGATCTAAATTTCAAGTATCTAACTCATCGGGAAGTTAGCTTAAAATCAATTACAAAATTCTACCCGGACAGACATACCTACAAGCAAGCGAGTTAATAAAAAAAAATACATGGAAAATAAACATATGAAACATGCTATTTGTACATACTCTTACAGACAGATCTACGAGTATGTCATCAAACGTTTTTTAAATATCGAGTATGTTTAAGAGTCTCTTACAGTAGAAGGTAGCAAGTCCCACAACCTAACCGTTGGACTGAAAAGGAATGGGAATAAAATCTGAACTGTAAAGCTGAACTTATGTGACGGAAACTTAAAGAAAGTTTTCAGGTGTGACCTGCATAGTACACCCGGGAGTAGAAGGGCTAACCAAGATGATGATGATCAAAAGATGCACAACAGTGGACCCAGGAGTCTGGTGTTATGCGAACATCGACCTGTACTTAATTTCTTCTTCTTAACTAACTTCTCTTAATCTCTATTGTTATTGACAATTTTGTCAGAAATAAAAAATACAAACATGATGATAGGTTGCCAACAACACCAAAAGTTACACCGATGCGCTGCAGTCAAGACCCGATCATTAAATATAGGTCACTTTTATCACGCTATCTTGATTTACGTAGTGCCCGCGTCGGTGGTCCCGCCTTCTTCTTGGGAGTCTTCAAGTGGAGAGTGTATAGGCTTTTATAAGTTAGTGCGTTCAACGTCTTATTAGACTACATCACCACTTTCCATCAGGTGGGATTGTTGTCGAGCATTAACTTATTCTATGTAAAAAAAAAGAATCTAATATTTCGATAATAATTCATAGGTAAGTATTAGAAATCTATGAGAACCCGATAATTTAATTTTGCTACGAAATTATTAAGGACCTCGTAGCCTAGTTGATAATGCCTCTGGTTGCGCAGCGAGAGGTCCCGGCATTTGATTCCCGGATGGACCAGACATTTATGTAACAGATAAATGTTTGTTCTCGGCTGTTGAGTGTTGATTGATGTGATATCATATTTGTGAATGTTAATGTCACGCGCAAGAATTCCTACTGCGGGGGTGTGAGCATGTTATTACGCTTATCCCACACGAATACCTACTGACGCATAAATGTCTTCCAATCCGCAAGCCCTCTCATATACTGTCTTCGGAATTTAATAACCCAACAAGTCTTAAAACTGTTGTAGAATTCTCGGCCGAGGGCGAAGCGAAATGAAATCTCAAGAAATTTCAAACATGACTACTTCAAACTAATACAGTTTCAAACGAATCTGTCGCACACACTAATGGTGAGGCAGCACAGCGCGGCAAGAACAGCGGACAAGTCACGATTTAATAATAAATATTTAATAGTAAACAAAATCGACAACAACGACTGAGACATCTTTATAGTAAAAAGATCACACACTCTCACTCCCGACGTAGGATTCTCTGTGTTGCGAATGCCATGTACGCACACAAATATGACGTCACAAACATCCATGATTCGAGACAAACATTTATCTATCACTAAATGTCTGGGGCCCAGCCGGGAATCGAACCCTTATTTTGGCAGACAGGAACGCTTACAGCAGTTGGGCTACTCCTGACTAAATATCTTATGATGGTTTAAATTTACAATTGGCCCTGATAGGTGGCGCTGCGAATGGGTTCCAGGAATATATTGTAGAAAAACCTTTGCCAGCCAGCTAGTATTATTATAAGAATATATAATTTTTGTCGCTTTTATCTTAACCCGTGTTACGGGATGCAAATTTTAATAATAATATTATATCTAATAATCCTACGATATTATTTAAAGCTTAATATTTTGTCAAATAAACATTCGTAAAATTCTCTTTTAATGTGTCAATATTATCTTAGTTCATTAGAAGATACTTAAGGTAAGATGAGACGTAACTTACATATCAATTATTAATATAATAACGAAAATCTCTGTTTAGTCGCTAATGCACTCACACTGTAATTTCTGAAAGGACTTGCTTGATTCGACCAAATTTCCGCTGTAAACTAAAGAGGATCTTTCATTGAAGGAATAAATTCTATCGGTACGGAATATATATACGGTATACGTATATCTCTGGAACTTTAAAGGAATCCGTACGCGTAACGATATGGATACGGTTTATGGGCTGGTTTATGAACATGGATTATTGTTTTGTGGAGCGATAAAACCAGAAGTCGTAATGGAAGTATGTGGGTGTGTTATTCTGTTTCACTGTAAACAATAAAGGATAAAGTCGGTTATGTTGACTCATATTTTTTTTATTGACCACTTCTAGATACAAAATATTCTTGTTCGCGTTTTGTGTTCCGTGTCCCATTCTTCTAATCTAATCGATGTGTAATTATTACGTAAGGTTCAGATGGAATACCGATACAGTATCCGCAATCGGCTTCTTTATTACTTACATTCTATCCACACAGATTTCCGTTTCAATTGCTTTGCGAAATATTGCAGTTTAGAAGTTCGGGTTGTGTGTATTGATATTAACACATTAGTTGACTTTAACACCTCGAATGCCGAATATTAATTCTATAGATTATCAAAGAACTTAAATTTCGTTAAGTATTAAGTATAATGTTTGTCACTGCGAGAAATTGAAACCTTTTATTTTATACCAGCATACACATCTTAAAATTGTACGTGAATCCAGCACTCAGGAATATGAATAAGGAATCTCTCCGTGTGAAATAATTGCTTTAACCTGAGATATTCGAATTCAATAGCTTACCTACCAACAACCCAGCCAAACATTTATATTCTATTTCAATTTTTTTTTTAATTATAGTTATCCTCGTGATGACGGCAAACGCGCAAACAGACCAAAGGTCATTGGATAACGCCGCCAATACTAGATGTACGTCTGTGGTTCTCGGTGCATTACCGACGCGTTACGGGATAATAATGAGAGGGTGCACCAGCAGCTCTAATTGACCTCGTCGTGAGTTGTTTTCGCCATCAATTATCAACCTTTCGAACAGCGACATATCTTTATTATCGGTGAAGAGAAAGCGACGAAAAACCACCCCGTGTGTATTTAGGCCAAAAGAAGAACTTTTTCTATAATTTAAAAGGTGAAATAGTATTCAGGCTGCTGCAAGTAGAATTTATTTCCAGTTTCAGAGTATCTTTCGGATTTTGTAATTTCACTCACTTCGTAACTAAATAAAATGTTGTATTTTAAACTGGCCTAGATACTTATAGCTCGGTTCATGATGCAAGTTAAAGATTGTTCTCGGATTCATCACTGCATGTCGTAGATAAGGGCACAGTAAACAACCAATTAACAGTGATTGAATAGTTATGATGTCAGTGGTGACATTAAAACTGTTGTTTCCTATCATGTCGAGATTCATTTATCGATTTTCAATAAAATGTTATTTTTGTAAAGTTAAATAAAAAAAAGAAAAAACATCGTGACATGCTCGAAGTTCAGTGTCCTAAATTTATGTCAAAAGAACGTCACCAACAAATTTACTGGAATTGAACCGCGGCGCACTTAATTTTAATTCCAAGATTGCGGAGTCGACGTTTCTATCCAAACAAACAGAAGGATAACTGATTGCTTTATTTTTTCTCAAACGAGCCATCCTGTTTTCGTAAACAAAACTTTGTAACTCAGTTGAAAGGAACTTTATGGCACCTTCTCGGGAAGAGTCATATCTTAACGTTTGTGAAATAATGTCATGCTGAAAATTTGAGGATATTATAGATATTACACACATAAATAGATGATCTTGGATATAAGAAAGACTCCCTTTGTTCGGTTCAAGCAAACTAATCTACTTGTAGTTGCTCTTTGCAGAACTACGGACGAGATAATGATGTTAGAGATAAGTGATCTATCCATTTATCTATCCTTGGATTTCGGTGGATTCTGTATTAACCAGTTTAATTAAACGTAGTCGTGCATGATGGTAATGTATTTATTTATTTTTTGACTACCAGCCTTTTAATATAAATCGTAAAACATTTTATGTATACCATAAAAAAGTTAAAGAATTTATCTCATAGTGTGTCATAACGTCACATATTTATGTATGTTAAGTGATCAATCGTAAATCTTTTGAGAAACAAAGCATCTTAAACCATAAACTGTAAAACATCATTCATTTTTAAATGTATGCATTTCTTTATTCTTTGCGACCATTTTTAGCTGTCACGTGTTATGAGATGTAAAACCTCCTTATCGTGAAGTTGATCCCTTCCAAGCGCCGGAATAACTTGTAGCACAGTGATTAGTTACAGCTTAGTTCATGTAACGCGGCGCCGGGGAACTTTGATTGGTTTTAGTTTAAAGTTTTATTGGCGGACGAAATGCAAAAGCTTTTAAGTAGAGATAAAATTACAAATACTTCGCAACTTGTACGATTGGTTAAATCTTTTTGAATCGTGAATTTTATGCATAGATAAAAGTATCCTTATCACAGCTTACGAGTCTGCTCTGTATGCATCATAGTCCGTGTGTATAAGGATTATCAGCTAACTGATGAGTTTCTAAAATGGTCTGAATCAAATAACGACTAATGTAAATGTCAGAAGTTCTCGGGCTGACTGAAGATTTTCACTAACACGCAAGTGTTAAGTAAAGTTAAAACTTTGCCCAATTGTTTAACTTTCCCTCCGAGGCTTCTTTAATTTTATAGTTTCTTCAATTTTTTTTTCTGGATTGGGTGATACATTGAGAGCCACAAGAAGTCAGCCGTAATGTGCAGAAGTTCACATATTTACCTACCTCACTGTACTCTTGAATGTATTTAATTTTTTATCTATTTAATTAAATTCAATTTAAATTTAATTAAGTTTCAAGTCAAGAATGATCGTTGCCTGAATAAAGTCAAGGAGAAATTCACGACTAAATAATAATGAGCATCTAAATTGAGCATCCTTACCGTGCCGAGGTGCCTGGGGGGAGAGAAGTTTACTATTTTGTTACTCGATAGTGTTGTTAGTAACCGTAGTTCCCGAGCTTAATTTTATAGCTAGCTATACTCAGAAAATTTACGCTTTTACAGCTCGACAGACAAAATTCGCCGCTTAACCATGCAATTTTAGGTTTGCTGACTGGGAGATTAATGGGCATTCATTTGATTCTCAAGATAGCAGTCGTTTTGAAATATATATGTTTTTTTATCCAACTTCAAAGATAGTAGGAGGTTCTATGTTTGTGTGTATATTTTTATGTATGTACAGCCCGTTGGTTTTGCACCAATTTTGATGATTCTTATTTATTACATATAAGATGGCTTGCGGTTGATATCCAAGGAATGTGGTGAAGATTTTATGATGGTTTTTTTTTTGTTATTTGAGAAACAAACATACTTCAAACTTTGTTATGCTTCTAAACACAACACAGTAGACACACATAAATACATTTTCCACTGATATTTTTAACAATTTTATTAGTAGTTCAAGGTACGTAGAGCGAGAAACATTAAAAATACTACAGACAGTACAGAAAAACACACAAAAATATTTTGATTAACAAAGACAATGGAGATTACATATTAATACAATAAATATTATGTATAAAATATAATATTAGATTATTGTATATCTGCTATTATCTATCGTATACTCCTCTTATAGCGTGGCGTAGAACAACTAAAGATCCACAATTCCGCAGATACACGAGTGAAACTCTTCAACGGATGTAAATATGTGGTTCATGGGTATGTATTTAATTTTGTTATGATGCTCAACCATAACCCTGTTGTTTATGAGCCGATTTTGGCAGATTTTAGCAAATAGAGGATTGCTTGAATTGGTTCCCATTAAACATGTGACGGATCTAATTCAGTGCTCCACGGATAAAGAGTGGAACTTCTCAACGGATAGCAATATAATATTTCAGCCGTGATTAAAATATTTATTGTGGTAATATGGCAAAATTCGTTCACCATTGACCATCTCAGAGTGTTATGATGGATCTTGGATACAAAAAATACAGCTCCACAATGGATTAGAATAATTCAAATATCAATCTCAATCCGATTTCAAACTCATTATGTTACTAATTATTTCACACACACCAGACCCCCGCACTAGGATTATCTGTGCTGCGAATGGCACTGACGCACACAAATATAACATCACAAACACCCATGACCTGAGAACAAACAATTATCTGTTACGGCCGGGCAACGAGCCCGGGACCGCTCGCTCAGCAGGCAGGGTCAATACCGACTGGGCTAAGGGCTCGTCTTCATACATTTCGATATCCAGTGCATATAATGACATTTTATTTCAAACTCATTTTAATTCAAACTTTTTTTAATGCAAAATTTGTTTTTTTAAATAAGTCTTTTTAATTTTTAAAACCTTTTTATTTGAAGTTTAATCGCTATCAATACTTCACGTTAAATAAACTGAGCATCCGCTTGGGGATAAATTCATGAAGAGAAGTAAGAAACGATTAAAAAGCTGACTTCAGTAAATATACATATTTTTATTAATTTAGTGTAGGATTTAAGTAATCAACAGAATAAGTAAAATGTTATCTTTTTGGAAATCAAAGAAACATTTTGTGTATCCTAATATAAGAAAGCCACTAATTCCTAATTTAATTTAGACCAAATGTAATTGAAATATTTTCTGTAAACAATGTTATGTAATATCACGCTACCAGTCACTAAAACCCACAATAAAACCTGTGCAGTAATTTTCAAAACACATTGTTTTATACTATGTAGTAAAGCAGACAATGCTTTCATCTTATTATTCACCAAAGTCATCGATCTGTTCTTTTAGGTTATTGCCGTACCAGGGGTCTAAATGCAAAAGAATTTGGATACCAAGATTCTGAAAGTCGATAACTGAGAGCACCGTATACCGGTCGCTAAAAAGTTATAAACGCTTGTAGTACATCTATAAAGATGGATACGTTGTTAGACAAACTTGTTACACTTTAGAGGTTTGCAAATCAGCTCGGCGCCGCAAATTCGCGTCTGCATGACGTCATATGCACCTTTTGTCTGAAAAGAGACGATCAAATATCGTACTCCCTAAGCTGTTTTCTATTTCTGTCGTCTTAAGATATCCTGTTGCATATAAATTCACTTTGTTTTCCACTATTGTATGCTATTATATTAAAAGCTATGTATGGGTTTCAAGGTGAAAGGGACTCCATTTATCACTAATCCCAAACCAACTAATGGACAACGTAAAAGAATCGGATCCATTTTCTTGGAGTTGCTATACGCTGTACAGCTCTGTATAATGTTGACGGTATTTGTGCAAGGTTCAGTTCAAATTCATTGCGTTGAATATAAAATGGTTTAGTGGCCTTTTGTTTGTTGCTTGTTGTTGTTTGTAAGTATATAATTTATTTTCTATTATTATCACACTTATTCAACTATTCTTCTAGCTATATATTCCATTAGCGGTTCACTGAGCTCTGCTAATGTTCAGAGGCTGTGTTACTAGCTGATACAATGTCGAAATCTGCAAGGTAGATATAATTAACAAAAAAAATATAGTCCCAATAGTATTTCCTAATATTACTAATAGTATAATAGCTATTACTCGTAGTATATTACAGCAGAAAAGCGCTTTAAGCTGAAAAAGTTTTGTATTCTGTTTAGATTCTTTTTCTTGGATGACACACGCAAGGTCAAAGAAAATCCTGCAGTTAAAAGATAATTTCAAATATCGTCTAATTTCAATTAATGATTAGGTAACGGTTTCAGTTTCTTTATCTCAGCTCTAGGTTTTGTGTTTAGGTACGTAAGTAAGGTAGGCCTGATATGAAAATGCATGTGAAAATGTCACAGTTTTCATTGCTTAGCAGCAAATACAAGGATTATAAATCGGAAAGATGCGCACAGACTTTCGCTTATTTGAGGATCACGCGAATGCGAATTATATATAATACAGTAAGTTAATGTAGTTCCTACAAATATTTAATTAATACTACATTGTATTTATCTTTCTAACTATTACTTTTTTCGTAATTTAATTTATGATTTGATTTTCAATCTATTTTAATTACTTTGCAACCATGACGATGTTTCTGCATTTCATCGTCGCCTGTAATTATTCTAGCACTAACCATGAAATTTAATTTTATTATAAATTATGTTGATCTAATATAATAAATAAATGTTGGTTGGTCGCTAGTGGCTAAATTTTTTGAACGCTTTTGTGATTCCGGCATTTGGTGGCAGAGTTTATCGATAGTTAATGGCATAGAGCCACTAGTCTCGCGCACGGTTGGAACACAAATGCATGCCGGCACGTCGCTGCCGCTTACGTAGATTCCGTTGTAGAGCGAGACGCCGAGAGTTGAGTCATAGCGACAGTGCTGCCGTCACTAGGGTCCTGTGCCGCGTTCCGTTCAGTAACCGCTGTCATGGTCATTACCGACATCCTATTTACTGTTAATCAGAATAAATGAATATGAGTGGTCTGCCACTAAACTCTCCGCTCGCTCCCTCATGAACAAACAGCGAACCGCACTTGGTGAACGCACCCCACTCTGTAACTAATCTAACTTTATATGTGTAAGTTAATTTTACTGACAACAATTTTTCTTATTAAATGAATCTTAACAGTCGGCTGAATAATCATCACGGCGATGTAGACTCGAAAGTATATTTGATACAATTTTTTTTTTTCCAAACCTTTATCTTTCTTTCTTCCTATAAAAGTGGACAGCACTAGGATATTATTATTGACTCAAAGTTTTTATTTCGGTACGCTGTCTACAAAAGAGTGATGAGGGTTGGCCGATAAAATTTGGAAGGGTGATATTTCTCACTACTTATCTGAAAATTATTGAATATTTCATGAGACGTACAACTTGTTAGCCAACAATTAGTTTTATTATTAAAGTGTACGAAAAATATGAGCGGAGTATTATTCATACATATTATATGTATACTGTTAGAGCGCTTTACTATCATATTTAGGAATCCACAGTTAGTGTTCAGTGTTGCTCTAAACTTGTTCATCATTATTAAATAAATGTGGGAGGAACCGATTTTGCTTATATTGAATAAGTGACTGTTAAATAAGATATTCGATATGCACATATGTATATTTTTATAATAATAATAATCTTTTGTTTTCCACCACAAATACAGGAGTGCTACAATAATGTGTTAACATAACTGTGTACAACTACAATATTTGTGGAAGCTGGTTCTCGGGTCCACCGCAACAGTAGTTACATATTATTTGCCTAATGTTATAGTTACATCGATCTTTGTATGTGAGAAGAGGATAAACATGACAATTTTTTTACATATACAGTTAACGCTTGACAGCAATCCCACCTGATGGATTAAGTAGATGTAGGCGACGCAAAACACTAATACTAAGACATTTATAGTATCACGATGGCAACACTAATAGCGGCGCACGCGCACGGTAAAAAAGTTAAATTTAAATTCAAAATAGGCGGGTACAATTTTTTAGTCCGTTTTCGAATGCGACTACCGTACGAGCGCGCTCCTACATTTTCCCAAGTTTTCTGTTTTTTACTGTTTTTTTTGTGCATTGTGTTGTACCAATATACCGTACTGTAAAAATTATACAGTCTTTTAACTGCGTTTTTACCTCAGACCTTTACAGTAGAGGGACTTAATTAACTGCGAAATTATAAAATAGAAGTTAAAGCAATGTAAGTGTGAGTGCGAATTATAGTTGGAAGGGCAATGATGACTCCGTCCTTTCAATGTCAGTATTCCACGAGAGGGTCACGGGTTCGAATCTTGCATGCACTCAATATTTCAATATTATTGTGTATTACAAATGAACGATTGCTTGTATCAATGATGACAACATTATGAAGAAACCTGCATACTTGAGAATTCTTCATTATGTTGTCATAGGTATACTTAAGTCTGTCAGTCTGCATTTGGGTAACATGGTGCACTGTGGTCTGAATGATGAAGAAATCTGAGTACTGCAGTGGGATGAACGGATCGTGGAAAAGGTTGTGAGTAAACTGAAAAATTGATAATTGCGCTGACGATGTTCCAGCGGCTTGACAGATTTTTATCTCCACTAACCCTTTCGTCGATCTGTATCGAGCATTATGGTGAAGTATGCTCACAATTCAAGTCTTTAATAATAAACAATCTCGTGCTTTGGAGTCTGCTAAGTAAAAAGATTTGAAACATGATCTATTACATATTTATAACTAGTAACCCGGTTTCGCTATTCTTTTGCAAAAAATATATATATACATTCACAAATCGTAACCGTACCGAATAGAATGTTACTCAATTTTACCAGGTGGTTTATAAATGTTTCTTGTCTAACCCGTATACATAAATCTTTCTGGTCAATCACTTTAATCGTATAAACCGTAAGAAAATCCATGTACGAGTTTCTGAGATTACAGAACTCATTAGTATTATCAGGATTACAGATTACAGTATTCCAGAAAAAAAATTGCATAAAGAAATACGAAGATTATCGAGATACATTAAAAATAATTTGAAATACATAGTTAGTATATATATTTTAATCTATGTGACAAGTTCTGTTCAAAACTACTGATATTTAGTGCTATATTGATTTGATTTTATTGAGCCACTAAATCTGCTTGAAACTGGTAAGCAATTTTTGTAATTTGTTGACACATGTCTCAAAAAAAAACAATATCAGAATATGGAAATCTTCATAATCTGGAATCATATTAAACATGGACAGGGCTGCTGACTCAGCACCACAGCACTGGGCCGAGGCAGCCGGCTGTGAAATATTACGTCTGCCCAATGATTTATTCAATACCAGATTGGACGCCATTTTTTACCCGTCGGCCATGGAGTCCCCGATAGGCATTACAACGCGCCTGGGCGGTTCTGTCGCTAAATTATTAATTTTTCAATAGACTGGCTACTTTGATAAAATGCGTTTTCGGGGATTGATTAATGTGATCCGCGTGGGTGGAAACCGAGGATGAATGGAGGACTTTGGATGATTTCAAACCGTGAAACCGAGTTCAAAATTTATGCCGAACATTACCGTAGTTTGTATTAATAGAAAGAAGTGACGTCTGTAGGCATGTAAAGAAAATGTATTTTTCACATTTTTTTTTCATTAAATGGAAATTCTTTAGTATGTTGTTATAGGTGTGTAAGTAAATTAGATGAGATTTTTTTTATTTATTCTTTTATTTTTGAACTGTCAATTTTAGATTTTGATGTGTAAAATATTTAGTAAAGGAAAACGTGGAACAATAAGTAAGGGTTTAGATAAATGTTTAGTTTGTTATTATATTTCAGTTAAGTTTTTAATAAAATGTAACTTTGTTAACAGAGCAACACAAATATTTATTCCACCTATATATTTCGGGACTATAAAACCTTATATGGATTTTAAAGTTTATATTAAATATTGTCGTTCATAAAAAAGGATGAGAGTAAATTGTTACGATAAATTTTACTAGTTGTATTAGGTTGGGGAGAAAGTGTTTTCGCATTTTTTATGAAAATTCAAAACATTTTTTATAAAGTTTTTTTTTAATTTATCTAAAGTATATAAGTACCATTTTGTTCGATAACTTTTTGCCATCTTGTGGGTAGGGACATGACCCCATTGCTATAGAAATTCTGGGGTTTCTGATCAAAAAACAGCGTCAAGTAGTTTTGGCAGTCCTCACGTGATGTTAACCTGACACTGCGTAAAGAATTCTGATGAGACCGAAACAGGTAGAAATCTGAAGGTGCAAGGTCCGGGCTATACGGTGGATGCATCATCATCTCCCACCCAAAGTCTTTTAGTTTTTGCTGAGTCGCCAAAGATGTGTGAGGTCTAGCGTTATCATGATGAAAAGTCACACCCCTTCTATTGACTAATTCCGGCCGCTTTCTCTCAACTTCTTGCTTTAGTTTCATCAGTTGTTCGCAGTAGAATTCAGGTCAGTAGGTCCTGCCTGGCGGTAACAGCTCATAATGAATGATGCCCTTCCAATCCCACAATACACACAGCATCACCTTGTTGCGAGTTAACCCGAGTTTCGCCACAGTCTGTGAAGCCTGACCGGCCTTTGACCACGACTTTTTTCGCACATTTTTGTCGTACATGATCCACTTTTCATCACCAGTTATCAGCTTGTAATAAAGCTGATATCTGGTCTGATATCTGATAATTAATATCAGTTGTAATAAAGAATCGCAAATGATGACACAGTTCATGAGGTATTTTTCTGTGAGTTCGTGTGGCACCCAAATATCGAGCTTTTTTGTGTACCCAGCTTTGCCCAAATGCGTCAAAACTGTTTTGTGATCAATTTCCAGTTCTTCAGCTACGTCGTAACTACTAATATGCCGATCTTGCTCCACTTTTTCAAAAATGGCATCCATTTTGACAGGGCGACCAGAGCGTCATGCATCTTTAACATTAAAATTTCCGGATTGAAAACTCTTAAAGCAATTTTGTGCAACTCTCATAGACACTACACTAGGCCCATAAACATCACAAATTTTTTTCGCGGCCTGCGTTGCATTTTTGCCTTTTTTGTAGTAAAATTTTAAAACGTAGCGAATTTATTCTTTACACTCACTCATCTTGGCAGTAAGCTAAACAAATGAAAATCATACATTTTCCAAATTTGAATTTGAAATTATCTTCTTTAAAATTTAAACTTTTTAATGATACCTAAACCGGTCAAATGCAAATGGTAAAGTCAAAGAGATTTTATTACAAATTCATACATACTAAAATGCGAAAATATTTTCTCTCCAACCTATTATAATAAAGATAAATTCAAGTTCAAGCTATCAGTGTTATGTCGGGTGGGTTGGACTGATCTGAAACATGTCAGAACACCATACTCATACGAGTAACAGACGAGTCATCCTAATAATCATCTTAATCAAATCGATTTTTTTTTATTTTTAGGTCAGTTTGTTTTATAATCAGAATTGTTTAAATATATTTCGTCACTTTATGGACACTATTTGTTTGGTCCAAAGGTGATTTCCAACTTGGTGAAAATGTTTCGTCTTTTGTACCTGTGTTAGTTTTGGTATAGCAACTTTACATAACATTAGGTAAATAAAAAGATGTGTTCAGACGCTCGAGATTCCATTAGTTCTAACCAACTATAAAATAAATGAACGGATGCAAACAGTTCATAAACCACAGCGAACTCTTCATGGAAAGAAGTTTATTAAAATATCTATTGTCTCCATAAAACCCCGAATATATAGCAGCTGATTTCCACAAAGCCCCGCGCCCGCTCATACCCGTTACCTTTCTTTTACTTACACACTGAGACCCCCTATAAACCCTAACAGGGTGACCACTCGTCCGGGCATACCTGGATTTGACCGAGTACGCCTGAAGCGGTTTGAGGAACTGCAACAAATGGACAGACGTATAAAATGGTTCTATTATAAATTACGGAATTTGTAATTAATGTGGGGATTTAAATTTTCACCATACCAGTCAAATTATAACTATCGGTTCCGACTTCATTTCTATTTAATTATCCATCTTAATGGACACATAATCAGTGGTAATCTGCAAAATGTAGTATAAAGCAAAGGGAATCTCGTCACTGAAGTGTGTGTCTTATATATATAATGTCTCGTGTATACCGGTAGAGAAGGTCAACTAATCAGTAGTAGAGTCACTGGTCAGTCTTGTGATGGACTCGGTACGGATCGGACATGTGGCAGCGCCCATTCTCTGTGTGGTAGTGAGCGCGTGTGAGAGAGAGACATAAAATAATTATAAATAAAATAATAACAAATAATAAGCATTAAGCTTGTAAGTTGTCATAAAGACTCAGAAGTTTCAACTCACTAAGTTATGAAAGCCTATTCACTCTCCTCTTGAAAACTCCATGTTTGTACACACGGAATGATCACAAAATAAGGATGGGTACTCTCCATACGATCTGGTTGTTTGATTGAGGACGGCGATGGGGGGATTATTTCGAATAATTTCTATGCACACTATCGAAAGTGTCTTATAGCAAAACCGAGAGGCTGGCAGCCCTGTAGCTGTGCTCAAGACTTTACCGATTGGTTTTGACCTGACCTAGATCACCAATAAGCCTCTCTGCACGCCTCTCCATCAAGTTCGAAGTATGTGTATATTATATATAGCCTATGTTCATCTGAAATAACTCCAAAATATGAGTTATAGTATTGCCCAGAGTATGTGCTACAGTAGATGGCTACCCTACATCATATCGCCTATAACTGATTTTATACGCGCTCGTTAAATTCCCACCGAGTCTATACCCGCGTTTGTTTATGGTTTATTATCAGTGTATATTTAACGGGTTCATTTATCTTTCCAACGGTTAATTTTACGCGAATGCGCCGTATCAGTTTACCGTTTTTAATAATGAAATATTTTCGATTGTTCGATTATTGAATGCTTATAATATCGCAGAATTTGAAACTTGGTATGGTTTGCAAGACCTACTAATTGAATGGTGAACCAAGGTTCTCCGACAACCTTTCACTTGAAGGTAGTAGTGGATTTGAAGGTTGGTTTACAACTTAGCGTACGCGGTTCACCGCAACGTCAGGCAGTCTCGATGCAACCATGGTACGGTGACACACGCGTTATATACATTAAATTTAAATTCATACTTATTTCTGTTAAACAAGTTATTCTAGTCTATTGATACTACAGTATGTAATAAATATATGATTTCATCTTGTGATAGATTTGTCTTTTAATTTAACAAACTTTTCTCTATAGTATCTCACATCATCATCGTCGTACTGAGATTTGACATAAAGGAAGCATTTGATCTCAGTTCTCAAGAGGAGCAATATGTATAATTAAAGAATTTTCTTGCCGTTGCCATCAAGATATATTAATAAACTTCAAAGAAATATGTATTAACGAGTGTACACATATATATTGTTATCATACAATGTAAGTTATTTAAAATATTTAAGGCTAGAATATACTCACCATAATATTTTCCGTGTAACTAAGAGCAGTAACCCAATTTTTAATTGTCATCCTACACTTTTCTTCTGTCATATTGACAGTATTTAGAGCACAAACCTAATATACTACCATAATAAACAAACACGGTGTGCGAGTGAGATTTTGAGTTTTACGGAAAAATCACTTGCGAGAAAGAGACGGAAGAGAATTTAACGTAGGACTGATTTCAAACTATTTACTTTCCATTCGTTTCCTGTCAAAAATAGCTTTGTGTTATTTTATTAATCTTACGATTAATAACATGCAGTAAATACCCTATTTCATGAATAATAATCTATTTTTCATAATCATAGGTACGATAAAAAATATTGCGTACGTGAAAATGATACCTAAATCTATCGATAAGCGGAAAATTTTTAAATAGGTATAAATAAATATTTTTTGTTTTACGTAGATTTTTTCATATTTTGACTTTTAAGTTTTCATTAGAGCATGTTAATACAATGGACAGAAAGTAGATTAGACTGTTATAAAAGTACATCTTTGGCTCTTGAATAGTATTAGCTCCTTAGACTGATAAAATTTTGCCGATATGACTTATGTCCTGCGAATGTGATATCATATTTATTGACAAAATTTACTCCTTTTAGGTTTCCTGTAAACGTAGTTCAAAAAGAAAAATGGATACGAATAATAAACCAGATAGGGTGGGTTCCTCACTAATCTGTAGTAGACATTTTAAAGGCAACTATTTCGTTCAATGAAATCAATGACATCTACATAATGAAGAATACAAATTTTGAATACAAGAATACAAAATTTGTTGGTTATTTTATTTCCGAGGGCCCTAAGTTATATCGATTTACAATTAAGAATTAATTAAAACCTATAGGTTTTATTATAATTATTTTGTTTAGTACTTTTTAATCATGTTTTGTTTTATTTCAATTAGCTTACAAATAAAAGAGATATGTTAATTAAAATTGTTTAACGAAGCGAAGTAAAGATAAGTTACCAGAAATAGCACGGTATTATTTAATGTTAATATGTTAATATTAAAACAACGAATTAAATATAGCAATAAGCATGTGATGGAATAGTCGATAATCATCAAGCAGGGACGTGAATTTGACATCACTAAAAGTCACTCAACAGTTGTCATTTTCACACAAATGCAAATTTATGTTTTGGTGACGCGTTGTGAGATGAGTGTTCGTCTATTACGTTAATAGGAATATTATGTTTATGGTTTAGAGCGCTCATTGATTTTATTATATTCATCAGAATCCATACTCCAAATAAATAGAGTTTATTTGCAAATTTAGATATAGTTCTTGGTATATCCCAATTGGTGGACAAATGTAGTATATGTAGTATGTAAAGTTGTCAAATCCTAATGAATTTACATGGTTGGTACAATAAATTATTTCGAAAACGATATGTTTTTATGTGTTTCAAAATTTTTCACACTTAGTATCTAGTCAATTTTATTTTGAATTTGAAGATAATCGCACCCTTAGAATGAAAGGGACTTAACTCAAAAATTGCAACTTATGGGAAATGACGAAGAAAGTTTTCGAAAATGTATGGTCTTGAGTAAATTTAAAGAGACTGATGTATGAGGTTTTCCCTTTTTCCCTTTCTCACTCATAATTCGGGCTCTTTTTCACCATGGGGTTGTAGAGTAGGCTTTTTTAAGTAAATTTATAATAAAATCTGGAATTTCAGGAATTTTAAGTTAAGTCACTTTCATTCTAAAGGCGCGATATGTCATATTGAAAACAAGTTGGTTTTTGTCTGTAAAGTCGGTTACCGGATAATATAACTTTACGTGATGACGTCATAAGAAAACATTGATGAAAAATTGCACACTTTTATGAATTGAATTGAATTATTATCACCAAATTATTATTATTTTGTATAATACAAAGAAGGAGTTAATTTATAATTACATTTTTCAATAAATGAACATTTATATGCACTCGTTAATTCAAATATTTTTTTACTTAAATTATACAGATTAACTACAAGTAACAATGTACTAATAACAATTATTTATAACTTATATACATGTGTGATGTTTAAGACGTATCGGCCGATGGAGTGGAAGAGAGATAGATGCGTTACAAGCCGAATGCTTAGGCCGATCGTGCTTCTCTATGGCTTGTTCCGCGCTCTCGCTTACACACTCGGCTCAGGCGGAATGTGACAATAAGTCATCCTTTTTCGTGCGTGCAGCCGGCGATCATCGATTTATAAGACGTTATCACGTCAACATAAGATCGAAATAACTACGAGTGTGTATGTCTCGGCGCGTGGACATTAGGTTCCATGGTCGAAGAACAGACACAATAGAAAATAATAAATTTCACTTTATTAAGTACATAATAGAACACAATTTCACTTCGTCCAATAGAAATCACTTTATTAAGTACCACAGTACAAAACAATTCCACTTTATTCACTAGAGACGTCCATCCAAAGCGGAGGTTGCACACATAATGAAGCATAAATATTCAGTTTGAAAAACGGCAGTTAGCATTCGTTTTAAAACAGAAGTGATGAATATAAATCAAAATTAAAAAGTTTAACTATGTTTTTCATTGTTATATCTACATCTAAATTGTACCACCTCAACAACTGGTCCAAAACCAGTTTAGTAGTCGGAATTCTGAGTCAGAAGCAGTGTGAAGAGGGGTAGGTCGTTGTCGAATCATGGGTACAAGTATGTTTGTCATTATCGTCATTCAACAGAAGAAAGTTCGGTCTGTAGAGTACAAATCATCTGTAAATCGTGGTCAGTATCGTGATGGTGGACGAGTTGCAAACGGAAGATGGTTAGCAGTGCGTGTGCGCATCTGTGCGGAGCTTTTTGGTTTTGTTATTGGAAGCGTAAGAAAATCAAACACTTTGGAAATAGTAAAATAGATAATACACATTTCATAAAGTTCAGCGTTAACGTAAAAGTCAATTAACGTCAATTCATAAAGTTCACGATGCTTGAATAGGAAAGACTTAAGACTAGCGCTTTCTCGGAAACAAGCCGCAAAACAACAGTACCAACCTAGGGCTCGGGCCGATCGCACACAGTAACAACACTGCGCTCAAACATCCGCAGCTCCATTTCGCTGCACAAACACTTTGCTCTCGATGCGATACGCTTATAATAATATCTGAGAAAAGTTTACCGCTATTCATGTTAGAGGTTTTGTTAGAAACAAAGACGAAAGCAGAAAGAAATAATATTTATTAACGCGCCATTCACCACGACATAATGTAAAACAAAAAGCGAAAACAAATAATTTTGACACACTATCTGAAATCGTATAAATAATAAATACATTAACAGTAAACATATTGAAATACTAAAAGACCTAAAATAAAATATCATACAATTTAAACATTAATAAGGAGAAGAAAAAAAGCTGCACTAATAATATTTATAAGAAGCTTGTATCGTTGAAACGTTACTTAAATGGCTTCCGCTCGGCATTGTTCGCAGCTGTCAGACACGGCACTGATATTCAGGGGGGCCAGAAGCGAGAGGGTGCGTCAACTGCGCCCGTTATATTCTCAGGCAAACGGAGTCTAATTTATACATATAATAAAATTCCAACTGATCGCTTTCTGTACATGAACGATATATGAGAAAATATATTATTAGCAGCCTTTATTAACGCAATTGAACCGAAAACAATAGCTGTTAGAGTTTTTATCTGTTTGTCTGTGCGTTTGTTGGCGCTAATCTCAGAAATGGCTAAACCGATTTCGTTCTGGTTTCATTAGTGAATTATGTTGTGTGTATGGTTCATTAGTGAATAATTATGACTTGAGAATAAACTTAAAATTATATAAACACAGTAAACAAAGACCATAACCAACGCCATTAAAAATATTAGGTTTCGCTTTTATTTAATTTTATTTGTAAATCCAAAAAATAACACGATCTATATCACAAAGCAACATTCATCCAGAAGAAGGCCTATTCGTTAAATTTCAAACAACACGGCGCCGTAACGTGCGACATCAAAGGAGGCAACGGGATAAATATAACGATTTGCCATCACACAAAAATGTATGTATATAGTCAACTCCTCCCTTCACTTACAAAATTACCTGCTTTACACCTGTCATTAAGTACAGGTGCTTGCATCAAAAGTAACAAATTAATCAAAATCAAAAGTACCAATGTAGCCAAATGTATAGTTTTTAAATGTTATGTAGTACATATTTATCTTGTATAGAACTTTAAACAGAGTAGTTAAATTTCATAAAATAATATATAACTCAGCTTTTTATAGTTTTTTTTGCATTTATCTTTTAAAAACTTATATATTAAAAGAAAAATATTTTTTTTTTAATGTTAAAAGCCGACAAACGAGCAGACGAGCCACCCGATGGTAAGTGGTCACCGTCGCCCATGGTCATGAACAATTCCAAGGAGGATGGTAGCTAGCCAGGCAGGCTTCAGGGAAAGATAACAATACCACTAATAATATTTATGACTTAATAATAATATTGATAATATAATCCTTACGCGAAGCCCTACCACCAAGCAAGCTGGCTTCTGTCGCCTTTTACGACACCTTTTTCTACCAGCATGGGATTGGGGGGAGTATTTTAGGCCGCCCCAATGCGGCCAAAAATCTTCTATCTTTCAAGTAATCATTCAATCGTCTTTCGTATCTCTACGATTCAGTGACAATCAATTCAAAATGTCCAATTCTCGTAGGTATAATTTGTCTGTGCAAATGGAGTCAGATTAAATTGAGTTTTGAGAAAAATTATGTAATACCTATAATAATAAATTCGAAGCAGTTTTCATGTGAAACTTTGTGATTTTTGTAACAGATGGTGTTTGTTTACCAGATAAGATACGTGTCGAAAAATGGACTATAGATGTGTTAGGTTTATCTACCCGTAGAGAATATAACCTTTGGTCGGAACTAAGGTACTGTACTGTATAAAAAGTTTGAATATATTTTTAAATGCATGTACATCTGTATGGCAACATTACTAAATACATACTTAAATATAGACTGAATTGTAAATCATTCACAGAGTATTATTCTATTGTGAATATTTTTTAAAATATATATTTTTTAAATTTTTTAAAATATTACTTGACCGTTGCTATTACGGTAGTCTGTGACCGCAGAGCGTCGCTGATCCAACAGTGATTCAGGTCAATATCTGGTGCTTCAAAATTACAGACAGTAAAGATTACAATAGATATATATCAATAGAGTAATATTAAAAAAACTCAATTACTTAAAATTTACATTTGATAATGAAAAGGAAGGTAACGGCAGAGATATAAGTAGGTACAAGAGCGGAGGCATTACCTGATTGATGTTTTCCTTTTTAAAAGATAAAAATACCGTCTTTGAGCCGTCGCCCCGGTACCGTTAATATCTTCCAACATTAAAAGTATTTTGTAATACTTCTTGCTTTGCCTTCGTATTTGTAGGGTAAACTGGCTGAGTGCAGATTATATGTACGCAAGGTAAAGACAATTTTTTGAATGCTATACTAAACATTGTAAAAAAATCTTTACAATATAATAAAGATGTTAATGACGTCAATAGACGCGCGCACATAGTTATGTTCTTCTTAGATGTTTTTAATTAATGTAAAAGGTTTTTAATTCACTTATCGGTCAGTAGGATACCGACGTCTGAAGAGATAAAGAAGACTTACCACGTACAAACGAATCGCTACCATCGTTCCTTCTTCGTGACATCGATAGACATACATGATTATGATGAATCGAAGGCTGGCGCCAAGAAATATTTATCTATTAAATGAATATATTTGTCGGTCGGAGATTCAACTGGCCATCTCTCGCTTGGAATATACATATAACTAACAACATATGTACCGCTACTATCTGCGTGCAAGGTAAAGGATTGTAGGCTTCGAACGATCCACTACGCCGCTTATGCAATCTTCAAAAATAATTATAGTCTCTGTGAAAAATTATAACTGCATGAAATGAATAGCAATACTCCATATCAAACATAAATATTGCATAATACATACATACCAAGTTTAACTAACTCGTCTGCAGTTTTGCAAGTTACCTTTTGGTTATTTCTTAGCAGTTTGTAACGAACGCCAAAACTTAATTCGCGATGGAAATAAATTTAAAACTTCACGTTATGAAAAAAGTTTAGTGCTAAAGCTGTTATTTAAAACTCTGTTATGACTTCTAAGTGTATTTAAAGCACAGTTGATTTACAGATGCATCCAATGCTAGTGCAATAAATTATGTTACAGTCTGTTTATTAATTTTTTAAATTAATATTCCAGTGTGTACAGTATGTGAAGTAAATCGATAATAACTGTATTTTGAAGCTAATAATTTGAGGGTAGCTTTGACGGACCGCATCGATAAAACTCGTGACAGGCCAGCAGGGCAATGAGACGACTGTGATGAATACAAGTGGACTGAAAAAAGCTGGCGTTGCTGTCAACTCTTACCACGAAAATAATAACTCTCTGATAAGGGTGTTTCGGAATTTATTTAAATTATTGCGACAAATAATATTGTTATATCCACATGGATTTAGGACGAGCATTTTAGGGTTTCGTATGATCGTTTAAAACTGATTCTTGAAAGAATTCCTCGTGTCTGTCTGTCTGTCTGTTTTATCTCATTTCATCTAATTGTTGAATATTGAAATTTTATACATACAGAAGAAGTAGAAGTAGGTGAATTTTTTTTCAAGTATAGGATATAGCAGTATGGAAGACATACAGAATGTTAAGAAAAATACCTAACAATGCAACCTATAAGAGATTTTGAAACATTCTCGATATTTTATTTAGTTACAATGTTATGTTATATTACGTGTCTTAAACATAATATCTCGACCTTTTGAAAAAAACTTATGTGCGCGAAAGAAACATTAAAATTGGCCGTAAGACTGATTTGAAACAATTTACTTTCCATTAGTCTCCTGTCAAGAAAGTGCATTGTAAATTTCTTTTAAATCTTTCTGTATTTCATCGGACAAAAAACAGTAAACATAATGGTGTATTGTTCTGTGTTAGATTGCAGAGTTACTCATAACAATAACACAAACAGAGAGACATTAACTCACGCACACCACACACATTGTTCAATACTTCTTTCATAAAAGTTAATCCTAGATCTAATTAACTAAGGATTAAATAACATGCAGTATGATATTAGTAATAAGTTATTTTTCGTAATTATATGTAACTTAAAAAAAAATGTGTACGTGAAAGTTGATGTGAAAGTTGATACCGTTTCGTATAAGACTTGATCTGATAAGTGATCCATCATCCATCTCCAGTCTCCATCAGGGGCTACTCACACTAGGGATTTGTTGAAGCGAAGGCGTACTTTGACTTTCGAAAAGTGTGTGTGAAAACCAACTTCGAAGAAATTTCATTCAAAAAGTGAGCATCAATAAACTAATTATATTGTGAGATATTCTTTCAAAAATAATAAAATCTTAACTACTTTAAAAACACAGGTAGTTTCAGCTAGCGAACTTTATGTATAACAATAATTTTTCATTACGAAACTTTTACATTTAATGCTAACGTAAGTTGGCCAAGCAATACTGCGGAAATTTGGGGTCACGTTAATTTTACTCGCAAATGGAGCGCGTGAATTTTCTCAAGGACATCTTTGCTACATTACATTTTAGAAACTGTAACTAAAAGATGTTGAATATTTTCTTATGTAAAACTCAAAGTCGATTTAACAAACAAATTTGCTTCAGGTTAGTGCTGAATTGCTTGGGCATGGGGACGGTCCAAAAATTTCCGACCTTACCTGCTTGTCAAATATAATATGACAAATGAATGTTTGCTCACATGCCAACACTCGAATGCTTACATGCGGACATGCCATTCGCAAGAAAGACAATGGAAGCGGAGGGCTGCCACCGTTTTTTCGTCATTCTTTCACAATATCCATAATTTGAGCCCTATGCAGTTTGTGTCCACTAAAATTCCAATCAAATTAATCAATCCCAAGTCACATTCTCCTGGGTCAACATGTATTGTTTTAGTCTTGACCCCATATGGCAGTCTTGTTTCACTACTTTAGATAAGTATATAGTTTGGAGCTTTATCAAAATATTAGCATTAAATTTAGAATGCATTAATGCACTTACGTAATCTGTCATGTGTAATAACTACGTCGGCGAAGATTATTCTCGTTAGCATCACATTTTCGCAGCATCCTTAATCAGATTAACGGAATCTGTTTACGAAAACTAGGTTATACAGAATGAACAGCTTCATCTCATCAGCAGTCCACTACATAGAAATTGGACTTTCTCCTTTCCATTGAGGGCGACTTTAGCATTCACCCTCACACTGTTCAAAGCGGATTGGTGGAGGAACCAATCCAGGTGCCGAATGTTTTTATGCCGTAGGGGCTGACATGGTTAGTAACTTACTAAAAATAAGGGGCAGTGGCTTAACGTCCTTCCGAAGCACGGAAACGTCTAAGAAATTTTGTCACTAGTAGTTTATTATATAACACCCAATTACGCCCAAAGTTGATACACAATTTATGATTCACACAAACTATTGGAAATTAACTTCATCGATAACCAGATTAGTGTAACGTGAGAATTTACTCACAATCTTTGCAAATTTAGGGCTACAGAATCTTGGCGCTGCCGTAAACTGTCGTGCCTTGCACGGAAGGCACGAATTGAGGAATTTGTAATATTACCCACGAAACAATACAAAACCTAATCAATGTTTGTTACAATTTATGTTCGTTTTAGTTGCAAAACGTACCTTAGATGAAGCGATGTTCGGAATGATCCCAATTCGGCGAGTTTCGAGTGACAAAACGAACTTTTAATTAAATTATGGACTCACGGCGAGCACAGGCTTGGGACAAGGGATGTGGGAAGATCTAATATGTAATTCCGTCCCTTTTTAAATGATTTAAAAAGTTCATTAGCCAGGTACAGGAATGTAATGCTAATTTGTAATTATTTGAATTCTTATTCTCATCCTCATAGTTGGCGACTTGTGTCAACTGCAGCCGAACGATTGAGTAAGACAACTCCAAACGTGGTCAGACACTGGATGGGTGAACGCCATAGATACGTACTAGTGGAATTAGCGGTTTTCTGTTTCGTAGAAATAGCTCAAGTCATCGGTCTCGGTTGCTGTCTTTAAAACAGTTGTTGAACAATGTCGTTAGATTTGCGGACTAAAACAGCTGATAATGATAATGAATTACCACCACTTTTTTCAATACTAAATGTTTGACCGTATGTCTATTAAGTATGTAAGTTGTAAGTTTGATATTGGAATAAACAGTGCAGTGAAGCGGTACCTGTTTGAGAGAACTAAGAACTAAATAAACATAATCAAGGCAGCCGTACATAATGCCAAAGGGCGTGGCTAAATTTTAAGTCTGACTGTTTTCATCAGTCATTAATAAGATTTATGTTATCCTTGAATATAATATTAGTCTTAATATGTGCCATTTTATTTTGACACATTATAATGTGTTCTTTGTTTCTTCTTTCTTAATTTATTTTATCATGCTCATGATTTCAGAAACTTAGATTCACAAGATTCGGTTCTGTAGGCAAATTTTCACACCGCTGTGCTACGGAGCCTGTTTGGATATGTTTTACAGTAATTTATTAACTTTTTAAAATTTTATAATTAAAATGCAAAAATTTCCAGTTGCCTGTAACAAGCAATTACCGCTGGCAAAGTTTGAGTAAAAATTTAAACAGTGTCATTAATAGTGAATACGTCGCTTCATTATTATGGTCAACGCGTCGTGTGGAATATTTTATTCACGCCATTTTTAATTTGCAACTTCATTAACATTGTCTACTGGGGTTCAGGGTTAGGTTAGTCGCTAGGTCGACCGTCAGTTGTTGAACGATCAGCGATTGATAGTATTGTTGGGGAAAAATGACACGTTGTTTCGCCATGGACCGTATGCCAGTATGTGTTTTTAGATTTATATGTATGATTTGAATTACATTAATTAAAATGTACCACTTAAATTTATGTAATTCAAATATATATTTTGGTGTATTGATAAAACGATAATGCCTTCATATTTCATCATATTTTAACTTGGTTGGCACTGGCAGGACAGTACCGTACAGTAGTACGGACCACGTACTAGGGCACGTCTTGACCACAATTCTTAAAACAAATATCTAAGGTAAAAACTAACAACGTGGGAGTTTTGGCCACTCATAGTCACTTTCACAGCTTCAGCCTTGACAAAAATTGTAGGTCATGATTGCGCTCCTTCGAATCTAGCATATCAGTCTTTTTTCGATAAATGGAAGGTTGGCCATATAGCTCTGAAACTCTCTAAAGGAACTGGGGTTTCTATTATATTTTTCACAAATCTTATTCATCGATCAGAGTAGAACTACAGAAATAATAGGTTTATCATCTCATTTCATCCTTTCTGATCGCTTTATCTCGCTAAGAGTTTAATTCGTCGGAATAAAGAAATAAATAAAGTAGTAAATAAAGAAGAAACAAATAAAGTACCTGCCGTACTTTATTAAAAAAGGGTAATGTTTCACACTACCGCGTCATATAATTCCCTTTTGTGTTATAACGGCATATTTTTATTCACTTGGATGTTATACCACAGAACCAGGAGAAATTAGAAAAGTCTTTAAAATTTAAATCTGTATAGATAACAGTTTCCCACCTTGTAGGACATCTGACAGTAACTGTGCATGCTAGTCGTAACAGTTATTTTTATAATAGATAAAATGTTCCTTGATTATGGTTGCTGTGCCATTTGCGGTGCAGTTATCATTAATTATAGTAGGGAAACTCAAACGCGTTTTTCACGTTCACTATTTATTGTTATTCGAACTCTATGACAATTTGCATAGCGTTGATTGGAAAGTTCTCACTCACACTATGCTTAGATGCCTCGGGAAAATCTCACGGTAGCCAATAACCGCGCGTTGAGTCTGTGTCCTCCCAATGTGCGCAGCCACAGTCAAAAAATATGGCAGAGGGGGCAATATTGCTAATAAATAATTGTATATTTTTGATTCTGAAATAAATTAAACTCTATTAGACAAAAACGTAGGAGAAAACGTTTAGCGATTTGAGCAGGAAGTTTATCTATAGTGATATTTTTGGCCGTATTGGGGCGGCCTAGAATACTCCCTCCAATCCCATGCTGACATAACAGGGTGTAAGAGGCGACAGAAGTCAGCCTGCTTGGTGGTAGGGCTTCGCGTAATGATTTTATTATCAGTATTATTATAAAGTCATTAATTTTATTACTGGTATTATCTTTTCGTGAAGCCTGCCTGGCGAGCTACCACCCTCCTGCTTGAGTCAGCCGCCAAACGACTCGTCGTGTTCCGACTGGGGGCTTGAGAGCCAGTTCTTTGTTTCTTACCTTCTCATTTCTTGGCCGACAACGCATCAGTGATACTATTGGTTTTGCTGATGTCCATTGGCGACGGTGACCACTTACCATCGGGTGGTTCGTCTGCTCGTTTGTCGGCTATTAGCATAAAAAAATATATATTATGACGAAAATGCAAATTTTGTGAGTTTGTGTGTATGCAGAGGGTAATATCCGGAACTACGATACCTATATAAAAAATTCTTTCACCATTTGAAATATACATTCTTTCGGGTGTATCAAATATCTCTTATGTGTTGAATAAGGCAACATTGTCGGTGCCGTGACCAGACATCTTCGCAGGAGAATAATTCGAGCAGAGTAACGTTTCCACAAGAATTCTGTCAACTATAAATACAAACAAAATTTGGAACGGTTCCTAGCCGAGAGGCACTAGTCTGCAGCACGCTTAAACCGGAATGAGGCCTGTCATACCGTCTGTCGATTAGCTGGGTTCAGGTGTAGACAGACAGGAATGCGGTTGCCAAACGGAACGCGGCACGCGACACGAGTGATGGCAGCACCGTCGCCATGACTCAACACACGGCAACTCGTACGATGGAGCCTAGCTAAGGAACAGACGGCTTCCCGGTGGCATCGAATTTTGGAACGGTTTTTTGTTAGAACCAATATACATATTATTTCTCCACATTACATACTCTGTGGCTGAACCGCACATTTTGAGTCGCTGGGGTGTCGTCAACGCAAATTATTTACTTGCGTAAAACTATTTTATTTTAAATTGAAGCTTGGGAATAAATAACTCATTGAGTTCCTGCTACTGGCAATATCGATATTTAATATACTATTATTTGCAAATGGAATTAAATATTGCCTTTTATAAGTAATGATAAATTATTATAGCCCAACATTAGCAAGATTGATAAAGAGTCTTCCAAATATCGGATTTGAATGAATTAAGAGTAACTTTTATGATCTTTATTTAAATAAAAGTTAACCACTCCTATTTGTTATGTAATAAGACTAGGCCCCACCTTTTGGTAGTCACTGAGATCCTTACCATCTAGATAATTCCTGTCAGTATTCCATCCATGTTTGTTCCTTTGCTTGACTAACTTGAAAACTCCACGATTACACGATTTGCATGGCAGCCTAAGGCCTCTGATGTGATATAGCTTATTATTGAGATTGGTAAGATAGAACGGATCAGTTACGCATTCATTGGGTAAGAATTTTGGTCACACAACTGCTTCCTGGCCACGTACATATATAGGTTAGCTATCCACCTCTGATGCCGCAACTTGGCACGACGTAAGATTGTTAGGGTTCTCTACATAGTTTATATATATTTTTTAGTCCAGATCTACGCAAGTATTCGTAACGGTCAATTGCCTTTTGACCATGGTATTCTACAGGTGTTTCGAACTTTGACCGCTTTTTTGACCGCTCCTTCGTTGGTGCAGTAGAACAGATGACGATTGGATTGACTACTAATGCTTCCAAACCACAATAGATATTCATTCTTTTCTTTTTATATTACGAAGAGTTACCTATATTCTGCAATGGACCGTTACTGATATCAGATATAAAAAACGTATTTACTTTCAAGGCCCACTTTAGCAAAGTTGTTTACAAAATATCTGATCCGATCGAAAGTATTAAAAAACTATATTATAAATCATTATTAATATTGCTAGGGGAACTGTTGACGCGCCGTCAAATATGCGTGATTAACGATCAACTTCGCTATTGTTTGCCGAGCTTATTGTGGTTTCACCAACAAAGGTTTGTTGTGAGTTCGGACAAGGGAAAAATGCGGGTTTTTAATATCCCCTCGAAATCCAGACGCCGTGTCACTTTTATGTAAGCGACAAAATGAGGAAGATATAAGCAAATATTTAGGCTCAATTTTCTGGTTTGGGCCGTTAAATACGCGAGCATAATAAAAAACCTACTACTCTTGTAGCGTACAAGCACCGAATAATTTATTACTAGAGTGATATTTTCACTTATACAGCATAAGAAACCTATATGCAATCGCAGAACCGATCGTTGTGGAGATCCTTGGGGTAGGCCTATACCCAGCAGTGGGCGTGGTCCAGCTGAGATGATGATGATGCAATCGCAATTATAAATAGTAAGCTTAATTACAACTACATTTCAAACGCGACATCGTCTGTAACAATTTTGTAATACTCGACGTATGTGACACTGTAACAGTGCGTTTGCGATATAACAATACAATATCTCTATGCAAAGATAAACCTGTAATCTGATTTTTAAAGCTACCTTGTAGGGTTTGTGTCTATGAAAATATGTCATTGCTTAATGTTATGAATCAATTTATAAACTTACATACGCATATTTTGCAAGAGAAGCGGGTGTAAACGATGGCATGTATGATCGTTCGTCTCATGGCCAGATATGATCCAGGGCGATAAAAGCCTTCGCAGTAGAGTACGCAATGCTAATTCTTTAAAAAGCGTGTAATCTATTTTCATACACAATTTGTTGACGTCAAACAAATTAAAGAGGAATTTATGCGCAGTCTCGATTATACTTACGTCAAAAATATCAAGATTACATGTGTATAGAACTCGTTATGTTCTATGGCGACTTCTTAATTACGATCGGAGTAAATCATTATGTTCGTTATAAAAATAGTCCCCAACTTCATTATTCTGGCTTTGCGTCAGTGTATGTTCGAATGTGATTGGCCGTGATGACCATTAACATGGCATTATCAGATAGCTCTGATAAAGATGTAATCTGCTCTATTGCAGAGGTGCACTCTTGCAGATTTTTCACGCCTTTGGGAAAATTACGTAGAACTGTCAGATAGACAGAATTCGTCACAATGTTTTCCATGATTGTAGCAAGTGGATTTTAGGCTGGAATAACTTATCCGCATCGGTGTTCCCAGCTTACGATTTGGGTGTCTTCAAAAAAAAGAGTAGGTAGGCTTTTATGAGTTGGTGAGTTCAACATCTTAGACTTCATCATCACTCACCCTCAGGTGGGACTGTTGGCAAGCATTAACTTATGTTATGTAAAAGAAAGTGATATTGTCTTTTGTTTTTACTGATTATAAGTCAGCCTGATGATAAATCCATCGGGTGAGATTGTACTCAAGCACTGATTTATGATAGGTAATGTTTTCTTACTCTACTAGCGATAACAAAGGGGATCTACTACTAAGATCTCCTCTGAATCACGGAAAGTGTTCCAGAGATTGTGCCACTATCGGTTATCCATCCAACTTTTGTAGTTAGACCGCACTTAAAGTAACATAACTCTAAGGAAATATCACCTGTGTCGTTTATATCTAAACCGGTCAAAAAACCTGTCTCATACATTGCTACGAAGTTTTGTATAATTTAACACTTTAATACTTTCACACTGAAATAAATTAGATGAAATAAACGACCTAAATATGCAGAGATATCATCTCGAAAATTCTTTTACCCAGGTGCTGATGGAATTCGGGGAAGGTTTACAGAAAAGGTGTTGTGAGGATCCCGCGGGATCTTTGTTTGGGTGATTAATTATGAAAAATCGTGTCTGATGTACAAATGTGTACAGCAAATGAATATATTTGTCTTACAAGACCATCTATCTCGTTTTGTACATGACGACGCAAGACTGATGGTGATTCATTCACATTCGTGTCAAACAATATTTTGTTTGTAATTAAACTTTAATTTATCGGGTATGTGAGTGAAGTGAGACGGTACATTTCATACGATTTATAAGTAACGAACAATGGTTTTTTTAAAATTATAGTATTAGATAATGACACAATAATTAATTTAACTGTAACGGGTACTCACGATTTTTGTATTTTTTATCGATATTTATGTACATAAGAATTTAAAAAGATGTGGACGTAAAGTTGAGCGGCTACTCTGGTATTTGTTTCTGTCAAGTGTCAAACTGTCAAGAGCTTCTCCTCGCCACCGCAGTCTTGCCGTGACCAAGATCGGTAAACACAAAAATCGTGAGTACCCAATACAGTTGTAATATATAAAACCATTATTATTACATATTTAAAAATATAATAATTATATTACTGTCCCAAAAAATTCTTATTAAAGGTCATAGGCTCTTTTTTTCTAATGCAGAGTCTAAGTTGACATTTTACATAAAGTGGTTATTCGTATTCTGGTAAGCATATTGTCTTCTATCTGTACGAATTTCTGATGAGATGAGGTGAGGAAGATGCAAATTACCGTGTACGCTGCCTATCTGCTTCAATAGGTATTGAGTCTTAGATGTAAGTGACTATTCCACGTCATCAGTTCCTAGGGATCAATATTAGTCAGTGTAGATTAAGGAAGAAATTTTCTGCGTTATACAAAACTGTGTGTGCGCATTTTACCAATACAAGACACTACGATATAAATATGTTTAAGAGAATATACCATTATTCAGTGTAGATAAAGGATTATGTGTTACGTGGTGATACAAAGCTAAACAGAATGTATTTCGACACAGGTCCTGTAGGCCACAACCTTTTGCTAATATCGTCAAGTACGCATATGTGAGTTCCTAACGCACCCCGTTAAGTCACAAAGTTTCCGCAGTGTATGGACCTAATCTGCGCAGTTTGACGTTCATTTAGCAAGTTCAGCTCGAACCAGGCGACTGTCAGTCGGCATAACGAACACTTAACGCCCTCTGAGACGGCAGACATTTAAGTTTGCTGAACCTTTTTGTTACAAATGAAATACATTTGTAGAAATTAGCTTGTATAAATGAACATAATTATATATTGCGGTAATAAATGTAATATTTTTTATGAACTTGCTTTTAACAAACAGTTCGAAATCTAAATAAAATAAGTACTCACATCTAGATATTATTTTGTGTGTATCTATGACAAAGCTCTTCACTTTCAAAGCGTCTATAGTTTGAACTATGAAAATACGGTAATGATATACTTTGTCGGATGGGCGTTCGTTAACGTCACGGACAAAATGAACGCCCCTCTCCGGTGCCGTTGATTAGATTTAATAATTTGACTTTGAGTGCTCGACATAAGCTTTTAATACGAGATCTGGGGACCTTTTAATAATACAACCTTCATTTGAAATGTCGAGGTACCTGGTATCTGGCTGTAAACTCAGACACCTACTATATGTTGTAGAGAATATGCTGATAGTAGATAAGGTTTGTTCACACACCAATTTCAATGTCACCTTTGATGATAATCACGAGTCTGGCGATTTATCTGAACTCATTAATTTAACTCAAATTCTTAACCTGATTCTTATTATTACTCAAAAAATTATAATGATTATATATATTTCTCTTTTGTCCGTAGGGTATATAGTAAAGAATTTATGTATTTCATTTTACAATATACTTTCGATGCAATCTCGATGTACTGTATACTGATATACTGTAGGTCGATACCTCGAGCTGGTTACATTAATCGTTTTTACGGCGACAATTTTGGCCCATTTTACAACGTTACGACGCATAATATAAATATCACGAGCAATCCTAACAAATGTTATAAATATGTAAGAGACAGTCTTGAACACGGTTGCTAAAAGTACGCAGCACGTGACCCGAGATGATGGCAGCACCGTTACCGTGACTCGACTGTCGGCAACTCGTTCTGCAACGGAGACTGTTAAGCGACAGGGTCTTTGGCAGGCCTCACGTGTCTTTCAACCGTACTGGATACTTGAACCTCTTGCTAGAAACTATTACACATGTCGTTTTTAATTACTGTTAACAGTTAATTCTTCGTCAAACGTTATTTTGCTCGAATCATCAATTACCGCCCGCGAAGATGTTTGACCATGGCGCCAGCAATGCTCTCTATGCGACGAAGATATTTTTCCTATTATATTGAGTATATATGTAACAAAACATTTATGTTTCGTATGTGGAGTGGGTTTTTAAAATAATTAGATTATATTTTTGTACCTATCCATTCTTGTCATCGCTGTAAGGTATAAAAAATACATAATAATAAACGGTCACGGCCGAGAACTGACGCCTGTAATAGCAGAATCGTTAAGATACGTTATCAGCCAAGAAAGAAGCCTGGCTTGTTTAGTTGATCCACCAACGCGGCAATCGAAATATGTTTCAAATAATGACTCCGCTGCCCAGTTGTTAGTGATATTGCCTGCCGATCGGGCAGTCCCGGGTAGATTCCCGGTTAAGGTAGACATTTATGTAAGCACTGTACAGTAATGTTTGTTCTCTGCTCATGGGTGCTTGTGATGTCTTATTTATGTGACTTCTGACTATGCCACCAGCAAAATAGGGAATCCTAGTGAGGGGTGTGAGTGTGTTAACGTTTATTTAAATAATCGTTGAACTTTTTGTCGTATGTAAAATTTATTATATTTAAAGTATCATTATATTCGTTATCTGTAAGCAACATATGTAGATTGTAGTAAATTTTATGCAAATACATTTTGGATTTCATGAACATTCCTCTGAGACCTTAGCATTAGCCGTAAAAGACATCCCGCGTCTAAATGATTTGATTATAGCCCAGAGCTCCATACAGGAAGGAGACAAAATTACTTGGTAAGTAACATTTCGCGAACGGTTCCTTAAAAGCTCACGCGGGATTAACTGGCAGTGCGTGATTATGAGCGTAAATTTGAAGTTTAAATTAAATCGGTAATACTTGTAACGTGTTAATGTCGAAAATTAACAGCAATTATTAAATAATAGTTATTACATTTGGAAGCGAAATAAATATAAAAATGCTTAAGTTATTTAGACAGTTTAAGATCCTTACCTTTGTGGTGAAACTATAGAATAGGAAGAACCTAACACCATTCTTTTTTCATCATGATAGCAGCGATGAGCAGGATGCACCATGAGCAGTGGAGATTAGTACGACCTTAAATTTAATAGAATCCTTTGTATCCCAAAAACTGGCTTGAAACTCGGCTCTGCACCAATGGAGTCTGGGTTCTTGTCTTCTGTCCATTCGAAGTTTTGGCTGTTTCTTAATGTTATTAAGGTAAATATGAGATACTCACGATACATATATTGTACTTCGATATTTGCAATCATTTACATGAATCATGGTCATATGATTTTATAACATGGTCATAGTTAAATTGCTTAATTAAACTTCTATAATATATGTACATATCGCGAGCACCCTGTTATAGTAAAATGTATACAATTAATGATTTAACTCTATAATCGTTATAAGTTAAACTATTTAACAAGAAGTTTATTTCTAAATACAAAGTTTTTATCGTTAAAGTTTACGTATTCATTGCATGAACAAAGAAAACAAAGTTCTGGAGCATAAAAAATCTATGAAGTCTCTTATTACCAAAGCAGCATAATACAATTTCCATAATGTCCAACAATAGTGCAATTTAACGTCCTCAGCGCACTGCAGAATTAGCGTGCTGTTTAAAATGCCGCGCGGCGACGCGGGCCCACGTAGTGCGGAAATAAAGAACCAGTATAACCGTAGTGGCGGCCAGGTGCATAGCGATGCTGGAAGATTTGAGGTTATTGCACACTGTGAAATTATTACGCTGTATAAGATGTGGGAAGGTGACGTGGGGCGACGCAGCGCGGAAATAAAGAATCTCTAGAACACCAGTCCATCATCCTACTGAGGTCTCATTATTCGAACCAAATTTAGGGAAAGGTACGCGGCTTTGCTATAATATCGCGCAATCATGTTTTTTTTGTCTAATTTCTTTCGTCCCGTTTTGTCATTCCATTGACATTGGAAGTATTATTCAGACCTTCTCTTTTCGTTATTTTATTGATGAAACATGGATAATATCCGTATTCATTAGCGTATGTAATAACGACGGAAAGAAACATACTTAATTTTCGAAATAAATACCAAAATTTGACCTTTCTTTAGGTTATTTAAATTGCTGCTTTTTGCCACTTCTTCTTCATTGTGACCTCTTGTTCTGCGGTCTATGGATTCAATTATTTAAGATTCGATCAGGTATACAATTACAATTTGCGTACCTTTGGATTGATATTTCAATTAAAATATGCAAAAAGAACAGTAAAAATTTTGATAAATTTTGGCCCTTCCAGATGATATAGCTCTGGTAGTTACAATACTTAAAACTTGGAAGCTATTTAAGTATTCTTCTCAATCGCGAGGGTGCAGGGGTGCAAAAACTCGCAACTCATAATTTTCAGCCCTTCGTTCCTTTCTCAAGACTCCCGAGAAGACACATCCTGTTTAATTAAAAACTACCTCTAAAACTTTAACTTGGCGGTAGCTTGCATTGGAAGGTATAAAAATTTTTCTATCCACAACTTTTAGTTTTTCTTAAATTCTTGAAGACGTTTAGTAGCTGCCAAAGATTATCTATTAATGTCATGTTGAATTATCTGCATATCTTCGATTTGACAGAAAGAAAAAGAAATTAAAGTTTCACGATTAACATTCAAATTTTATTTTTCATGTTGCCCTGTTAAGCTCAACCAAGGCGCATAGTCAAATTGACAATGTAGGTGTTTATTCAGATGTCGTGTAGGCTCGACGGTGACGCTAACGTTGTGGAGACCAAAACTTTTTTCGGTTCCTAAGCTTAGGTTAACTTATCCTTATATTTCAATTAAGATGCTTAGATGCACGTTACAGTGCAACATGACCTCTGACTACATTGTCTACAATGGACCGATTACCATCTAAAAAAAAAAACGCTGAATTTTATGGATTTGAAAAATATGCAGGAGACAGAAGGAGCTTACGGCTTTTCTAATGTTTTATTTATTGCCAATATTTCGGCCCAGTTAGCTTAAAATTACATGAAGCTGGTCATTTGTAAGTCAAGTAAATATTTTACGGAATTTGATTTTTGGGTTTTTTAATGTAGGTAGACTTTGATGTCGATAAAGGTCAAAATATTTTTTTTTGTAATTTTCTTCTGACTATCAGAACACGTATAATTCAACCATTGAACCTAAAACCATTGAACAAGTTACATTGCAAATTTGGAGCTTAATATAAGTTTAAAATTACGTTTTCTTATCGCCTTCAAAAGGTTCAGTGTTCTTTATGGCGTTTGGAGTTCGTTTTTACAATAAGGTTTCAAAATAAGTTTATAGGTACAGGATATTGTACTATAGAAGAATATATTAATGACAAGGATGCCTGGAAATAATGGTGTCGAAACCAGTTCCACGCAGGTTTAAACTTACTTTGTAATTACCATATGTTGTTTTGAAAGATGTGCTGATGAGTTTCTTTCGCCGTTTCTTCTCCTCACTGTTAAAGTACCTTTTCGAAACTGCGTCAAAACAAAAAATGACGCGCGTAAGTGTATTTATAGAATACCTAAATGATTAAATGATTTTGATTTTGAAATCTATAATACTCTTCTTCTTGAACAATCGATCTGTTTCTGCGAAATTTTCTAAGCGGCGAGCGAGGGCGGTTACGGGTAATTAATAAACTTAGGTACTAGCTGTCATGTATTTAACCGCGGCCGTTGTGCCTGATCTCAGCCGATTACTTACGACAGCCACTAGCCGTAGGACGAGCCCTTACAGAGTAGATGACGCGGTTCGGAACATCTGGCGGAACAAACGACTAGTTTACGATAATGGACCAAACTTTAGCTGGATCTATGGTTTTATAGCCTTATCTTATTTTAAATCATGAACAACTTTCAACAGTAACCACGCGATTTGTGTAAGTTTGTAACGATTGTTTTTAATCACTTTTGTTCATCGTTGCACAGCACAGGCGCACGGATGCTGGCCTTTTGGTCTTCTATAGGTTACATTCTGGAGAGTGTGCACAGGAATTGTTCCAATTAATTCCCCCATCGCCGTTCCTTCATCGCACAACTCGACTCTGCCTGTGTCGCTGAGGCAGATCGCAAGTGCTGTGTAAGTGAGTGTTACACAGTACTTAGACTAAGCCGAGTTCATGATCAATTTGCCTCGTGAACAGTTGAGCAAGTTCAAGTTGCTAGGATATTGTCAAAATTCCCAGCTCGACTTCGTAGCAACTCGGTTTAACTGCAACTGAACAAGATGAGGCTAACTTTGCCGGACCGATTGAATAAAGCGACTTGCAAGTAACTCTAGGGAATCATTTTCAACAAACCATAGAGTAAGGACACTCAGAGTTATATATTTGACGGTATCTTACTTCACCTAATCTTGTTAATTGTTATTGTTTATTTTTAAATTATTAAATTAATAAGTCACAGATAGAAAAAAAAAACGAATTACCAATTTTGTTACTAGCGGCTCTCATAATATTATTTTCCCTATTTTGGTAAAACATAGGAATACATCGTATGAAATTAAGAAAAATTCCGCCATTTTAACTGTTGCGCCAAGTAAGTTCTAGTTTCGGTTGTTCTATTGTTATTGTCTGTATGTTGTTTCTTGTCATTGACAATTCCGTAGGTCAGATGGTAGTGACGATGTCTGCCATGTTATTTTACAATAAGTAGGCTTTAACATAACAAGCGAATTTATAAGAAAGAAATACTTATTTCTCATTTATTACGTCACCACGCAATCTGATAAATTATTTATTACTTGCTTAATTAGGTAGCTACACCGTAAAATTAAAAACTTTGTCCCGGACTCATTGTACTAGCGTTACGTGGGTACTATGTTATTCCATTAAAAGTTACGCACAAAAAAGGGCTAAGTGCGAATCCAATTTGAACTATGTGAATTTCGATACCTAAAATAAAAGCTGTTGAGTAAAATTCATTCATTATATTTTTGAGATTCTGAATCATTTTACACTGAATTACAATGCGTGTTTAGTTTCAATGTTTTTGGTCAAAAAGTAAGTAAGTAATCGAATGAACCCAAACTTGAGAGGTTTATTGACAGTGATTCATTCTCCTGTTTCAGTGTTCAGATTAGACTTGTTATGACAAATCACAAATACATACAAAGTTTCGAATCGATATAATAAGGATATAGGAAGAAAGTTTCATACAAAAATCCGTCAGTTTCAAAATGTCAAATAATGCTAAATAATAAAAAAGTTATAAAGTACACGTCATCTGTCAACAGATTTCACTTTTTAATGTTAGGAGCCAACAAATGAGCAGACAATAAATAAACACCGCTGCTCGTGGATATCCGTACCACTTAAATATCGCCGTCGTATTAACAGCCATCAAGGGGGCGAATGTGCGAGCGCTTATATACTTTTTGCTTACCCTTCCATCATAATTTATTCTCATGGGCTTGCATTCCGCCTTGTTCTTAAAAGCCGAGACGACAGAAGAAGTCAGGATGAACGATCACAATTAATGAATGAATGGTACGACATATAGAAACAAAGAGTTTTAGCTACTTTACAAGGAAACCCTAATAAAGGAAATGAGAGTTCTCGGGGCGCGTTCAGATTAACGAGCTAATAAATAATACGAATTGTAGCTCATTAGTGGCAATGTTATATGGATATTAAGGATTTATCGTTGTTTATGTTTCGTTGGCGACAAATGCTCTATTCGTTAACGCGATTTGAAACCTTTGCAGCCTCCGCAAACATAGCTGGAAATAAAGTGACTTATTGTACAAGCTAACTCAAGTGAGGCGTGTGTGACTCGTGTTCTGCAGTGGATAGTTAGCTATATCCATGTAACATACTTTATTCGATTATATTTAATTCAAATGTAAAATACCGTAAGATATTTTCTGTTCTCTGTCCTGTTTTAATCACCTCTGTAAACGCCGAAAAACACTATCAATAAATCAATGATCGTTGATTCAACCCTGATACTAAATTACCGTATTGGAATTTAGGATTATTTCATCCATTATTGTCGATATTAACTTTTACTTTTACATACAAAGCGAAAACAAAGACAGTGGATGGGTTCAAATTTAAAACATATTGAGAATAAAGTTATTAATATCCAAAGATAGAATATAAAAAAGGTTTTCAGTGCGGATGTGGATGTGACGACATTCGCTTCATTAAACTCCACGGAATCTACGAAGTTGAACCATCAAACCACTGGCGTCAGAAAGTTGAAATGAAAAATGTTTGACGTAGAAATTCTCTCGGCGCGGTATTTGGAAAAAATCCCTTTGACTTATCGTCGGGATCAAATTTAAGATACAATTTAAAGTCACGACAAACTTTGCTCAAAGTTTAACAATTTCAAGGAAATTGTAACAGAAATTCTTAGTTATACTAAATTTTGCATGTCTGTAGTGTATCTGGAGATGTAAGGGGTTTTGAGGTGTTACTTGATTGTTTTGGTGTGTAAGAGACTCCATCTCTGTTTAACGAAATATTTTTTGTATGGACGTACTAAATTCTTTCTTTTTAATCTGTTCCTTGATCGACAACGCATCAGTGATACCTTTGGTCTTGCTGATGTTCATAGGCGATGGTGACCACTTACCATTAAGTGGCTCGTCGGTTCCTCTGTCGGCTATTTACATTAAAAAAAGTATTGTATGGTGTGTTAAACAGTCTCTGAAATCTATGGAAGTCCGTTAACCAGGTCAAATAGAAATGTGGCATTATAGTAGTTTTATGGTCCTTGGTCTCATATGAACAACTAATCTTATGTACCAATATGGAATCTTTCTCCTTAATTACTGTACTTAGCGAAACACAATATTGCTAAAAAAGAAATAAACAATATTTCAGTATCTTCAGAAGTCTGTTTTGAATCAACACGTGTTACTGAGACTAGTTTATCTTTATGAGAGTACAGAAGATGTACGTGAGAAATACAAATGAGAAAATCCTAATTAAATTTAATAATAGCGATGTTAAATTACACGGCTTAACTTCACATTGGACTGTAACTTTATTTTAAGTTGGTATTAGAAAGAATTTTGCTCTACAAGACTGAGATGAATCGTCTCTTATTCGAGTGTGTCGTACACATCCGCGAAACGAAAACATTAAACACTTTGAAAGTAATGGTAAAAGAGCAGTAGGTATCTGCCATTTTCTTAAGTCTTTAAATAATAATGTACCCATTAGTAATATTCATGACCGTTCGTGTATTGTAGTCAATAACTCTTTGTATTTTTCCTAATACTAATATAGTAATTAAAAGTTTAATCTAAATATATTTATTTTATCGTATAACTAATTCAATTTCTTATTTTAATTCTAGGAATATGTTTGTAACTTATTTTGTAACCTTTGTAATTTATTTACATTAAAACTATTTTTTATGTGTATTGTGTAACAAAACGTTGGTAAAATCGTAAAATAAATCGTGACATAATCGATTTTATGTTAATAACCGACAAACGGACAGACGAGCCACCTGATGGTAAGTGGCCACCGTCGCCCATGGACATCAGCGAGACCAAAGGTGTCACTGATGCGTTGTGGACCAGGACAAGAAGGTAAGATAGAACGTACTGGCTCACAAGCCCCCAGCCGGAGCTCGACGAGTCGTTTGGGCGGTTGACTCAAGCAGGAGAGTGTAGCTAGCTATAATTTAATCCATACGCGAAGCCCTACCACCAAGCAGGCTGGCTTCTGTCGCCTTTTACGACACCCTGTTCCGCCAGCATTGGATTGGGGATTATTCTAGGCTGCGCCAATACGGCCAAACCCTGCCCGTATCTCAAAACATGACATTTTACGTCTTACTGAATATCTCGTGAGCCGTAATGGTTAGACAAAGCTAATTACACTTTATGCTAATATTGTTATAGGTCAATAAGTCGTCATAACACAGTTTCCTCGATCGGCGTAGTTGGTAATCATAACAACGCATGTTTAGTTTGTTTGTTTTCCTTGCGAAACCGGCCACCAAGCGACCCTTTTGAACACGTTCCCTTAAACGCGACACGAGCCGATATTTCTCCCGGGAGCGAGTTGGGCTCGAAAAGATTTGCTTATGTGTTGATGAATTAAAAAGGTCAATTGCTCTACCACCGTTTTGTTTTCATTATCCTATACTAATATTATAAAGAGGAAATCTTTATTTTTTTTGGTATGTTTGTAACGAATACGCTCAAAAACTACTGAACCGATTTTAAAAATTCTTTCACCATTAGAATGCTACATTATCCGTTAGTAACATAGGCTATATTTATTATTAGAAAAAATAAGGGATCCTTGCTAAAAGTGCAGTAACGTGAACCGAGATGTAAAAAAATTTGCTAAAAAATTTATTTATTCACATACGCTGCGGAATCTATTGACAAAGTACACCCGTGCGAAGCCAGGACGTGCCGCTAGTCATAAATATAATGAGATAGAACAAGACATATAGGCGATAGTCACAATCCTATGAGTGTCCGAAATCGTCGACAGAGATGCGCACTGTCCAAAACTGCATGGATGCGAAAGAAGACTCGCCACATCAACGTCACACAAGAGCAGAACGTCAACGACTACTTTGTCGTGCGTCGGGCCGGACGCGTCTAAACGCGAGCGCGATTCAAATCCTGTCTGAATCCGTCTGGTGTAGCAGTGGACGCTGTGACGTCACCATCCGCCCATCTTGCTTCGGATAAATTGATTCGGACTCGGTACTTACAGAAAGGTGCATGACGTCCATAGACGCAGACGTGCTTGACTTGTACCGCACGGTAGAAACCGAAAATATCAAGCGCTACTTACGCCACGGAATCACGACGAATCTCTCCGTTCGTTCGTTCAAGTTTCGCAGGTTTACCCCTGGACGGTTTCACGTACTCTTGAACTCCATCTTCAAAGTTTTTTCCACTTTCCCTCGAGGCATCTGTCTCTCGATAATCTTTAGCCTGCCTTACAGAAACGGAATTAGTAACAGTAACTTTTGTTTCAGAAAGAAATACAGAAAAGGCAACTAATATAAAAATGACAGAAAAGAAATACCTAATTTAGAAAAGAAGAAATATGTCTTTAAAGTTCACATTCAGATTTATGCTGTTGTATAATTTAACAGATTTGTTTTGTTTCACCGCGTACTTATCTTCCTGCGTTCCTTCTTAATTAGTAGGAGTGGCAGACTCTGTGACAGACTTAAAAGGTTCAAAAGGTCGTAGTGATCCTTTGAAACCAGGTGGATCATATGACTTTTACTACACCAACATAATGGAGTACGCACCTAGTATTTACACTCTCAATCTAGACAAAAGAAAATTTGCTCTTGTCCTCATGCTATTTATTATTACTTGTATTGAACCCCGTACTGTGCCTTATAATATATCTAGAATACATTTAGGCTTGATATTTATAAACAAAACGATATGAGAGATCTGCTTAGGAGTACCGTGATATCTATAACGTTCAGTTTTCATAAGAGCTCCATGGAAATTACTGTCTATACATTACACGAATACCTGTAACGACGCGCTAAACGGCCGTCATTAGTGCACCGTATGAGTTATGCGCGCGCTATTAATCACGGTGTGTTATATCCATTTCAGCGTTCTGAGGAAGACTGACTTATGTCAATATATTTTACACTCAAGAAATTGACAGGTTATATATGTTTGCCGGTACCATCGCCGGCCGAACGACTGGTACCGGCTTCGATCCGGAGACCGCATACAGAGGACATTCATTTTATAATTTTGCTGTTTGTGAAGTTTGCGTATTTGTCATTTATTATCCGAGCCACTGTGATTTTCTCTTCCTATGAGTCTCATTGAAAATCAGCGCTGTGACTTCACCGCAAAGCTGACCTGTGGTTTCGTGTGTTTTTAAAGTTAGGTGCTTGAAATAAGTTCACTGATGCATATAATGCAATGATGCATGATGATGGGCAGCCCTGCGTTTTCCTTAATCGCGTCCCAGGCAACGCAGTGTCTGTGGAGAGGTCACTTCACCCGCGTCATGCGGATACCAACACGGGAAGTGGCAGTGACCGGTTATAAGTCTGCACATATGGGCGTAAGTGCGGGCGCCAGGGGTCACTTCCGTCAGTGGGAGGGTCCATCATAGGCCCATCGATCAGTTACCGCCCGCTGTAAGTTGGGCAGCCCCCGACCAATAAGGTACTGATCCGCCCCGGTGCTGGTTTGCTCTTTTAGGGTGTAGAGAGCACCAGCTACAACTGGACAATCGGCGCCGTCACATTAAACACCTGCGACTAAAAGGCATAAATATAAAAAAAACAACACCGCTTATCCATGCGAATTGCTACATGGAATGTCCGTACTATGAGGACTGGTCTCCCTAACACCTGTGGAGGCTCTTCTGTTGACGCACAAGCTCTGCGTAAAACTGTCATTATTGACGCCGAACTTAACAGACTGAACATTGCTGTTTGTGCTTTACAAGAGACCAGACTCCCTGATGAGGGCTCCTTGCGTGACACTCATTACACCTTCTATTGGAAAGGAAAGGACGGTAGCTCTGTGCGCGAGCATGGCGTAGGCTTTGCAATCCGCAACGATCTCTTAACATCCATAGAGGCTCCTCGCGGCATCCCAGAACGCATTATGCTGCTGCGGTTGAATATTTACGACGGATACGCTACACTGATATCTGCTTTCGCACCAACATTATCATCAACTGATGAAGCCAAAGCAAAGTTCTATGACCAGCTTGACCAGTCTCTCTGCGGGTTAAAAACTTCTGACCGCTTATATATTCTGGGAGACTTCAACCCTAGGGTTGGACAGGACAACTTTGCTTGGCCACATTGTATCGGTAACCATGGTGTCGGAAAGATAAATGAAAACGGACAACGCTTATTAGAGTTCTGCTCTAAACACCTACTGTGTGTTACCAATACCTACTTCAAAGGAAAATCATCTCGCAAAGTGTCCTGGAAACATCCTCGTTCTGGCCACTGGCATCAACTGGATCTTATCCTGACCAAAAAGAAAAATCTCCGCGAGACCCTACACACGCGTTCATTTCATAGCGCTGATTGCGATACAGACCATTCCCTGGTGGCTTCTCATGTTGCTATCACTCACAAGAAGATCCATTCATCAAAATTTCCCGGTAGGAAGAAGATTGATCTCCCCAAAACCAGGGATGATGAATTGATCCAAAAGTTTGAAGAGTTGGTACGTGACGAAACTGCCTCCTGGGATGTAGACGTTCCTATTGAAAGGGGCGGTTACGGCTTTCGGCCACCAGAAAGTCAGACACCAGGACTGGTTTGCAGATAACCTCGAACACATAACACCCCTGCTCGAGTCTAAACGACAAGCTGCGCTAAGACACCGTATGAGCGCATCTCAAAAGTCACGTGAAGATCTTGCGAGTGCTAAGGCTGCACTACAGCGCACATCACGGCACTTCGCAAATGCGTACTGGACGGAACTATGCCAAAGCATTCAATTGTGCGCAGATGTGGGAAACTTTGGTGGTGTCTATGCTGGTATTCAAAAAGGCCCTCGGCCCTTTGCCTAAAAAAACAGCACCCCTTAAAGAAGCAAATGGCACCGTTATAACATACAACCAACGCCAACTCGAACGTTGGGTAAAACATTTTACCGGTCTCTACTCAGAACTAGTTAATATAATGCCGGAAGCTGCTAATCGCATGCCTCAATTAGCAACCTGGACTGAATTAGACGATCTTCTTTCTATAGGGGAATACCACAAGGCTGTCCAACAGCTTAAGACTGGAAAAAGTCCTGGAAATGATGGCACCCATGTTGAAATTATCAGGCTCAAGTGCATACTACCTATCCTGTACAATCTGTTGTGTAAATGTTGGGAAGCGGGTTATATACCACAGGATATGCGCGATGCCAAAATCATTACCCTATACAAAGGCAAAGGTGACCGCGGTGATTGGAATTGTTATCGCGGAATATCCCTTTTAAGTATAGTAGGTAAACTATTTACTCGGCTAGTCTTATTCAGACTTCAGAAACTCGCTGACCGTGTATATCCCGAAGCGCAATGTGGATTTCGCGCTCAACGGTCCACAACAGATATGATCTTTACACTTCGTCAACTGCAAGAAAAGTGTAGAGAGCAGAGAAAACCCCTGTTCGTGGCGTTCGTAGATCTTAACAAAGCCTTCGACACCGTAAGCAGGGAAGGACTTTTTACTGCACTTCTCAAAATTGGGTGCCCTCCGAAACTTCTACACCTCATTAAATCTTTTCACGAGGACATGAAAGGTTCTGTTGTTTTTAACGGCAATACATCTGAGCCGTTCGATATGCGTAGAGGTGTTCGTCAAGGCTGCGTGTTGGCTCCTACCCTGTTTGGTATCTTCTTTTCATTGCTCTTTAAAGTAGCTTTCAGCAATGACCAGCAGGGTATCCACCTACACACCAGGGCTGACGGGAAGCTTTACAATATTTCGCATTTCAAGTCTAAGCGAAATCGTGAAGACTTTTTCGTCGATAGCCTAATGTTCGCTGACGATGCAGCCTTCCTCTCCAATTCTCAACGTGAGCTTCAAGAAATTGTTAATAAATTTTCCCACGCATGTACTTTGTTTTCAATGTCTGTTAATGCTAAGAAAACGGTAATGCTGGTTCAAGGCGCAGAAGCACCAAATATCATTCTTGGTGGTGTTCCCTTGACTGTAGTTGACAAGTTTTGCTATTTGGGGTCGACTGTGTCCAACAATCTCACACTCGACGCCGAGATCGATACACGTATTGGCAAAGCAGCGACCATGTTTGGCAGGCTGAGTACAAGGGTATGGAACAATAATCACCTAACCACAAAAACCAAGATGATTGTCTACGAAACTTGCGTTTTGAGCATACTCTTGTACGGGGCTGAGACCTGGACATCGTATGCAAAATAGGAACGTCGACTCAATACATTTCACATGCGCTGCCTTCGAAACATCTTGCATATAGCCTGGCAGGACAAAGTCACAAACGAGCGGGTTCTAGAAATCGCACAGCTGCCTAGTTTCACCGCCCTGCTTAAGCAGAGACGATTGCGGTGGCTAGGGCATGTGTACCGAATGGACTCTTCTCGTCTACCGCGGCGTGTTCTGCTTGGCGCTGCGGCAAACGCCAAGAGAGGGCTAGGGAGACCTATGCTGCGCTTCAAAGACTGCGCCAAGCGGGACATGTCTGCTTTCAACATCGATTTTCAAAGCTGGGAGAAGCTTGCTGAAGATAGAGACGAATGGCGAAAACGTGTGTTCGATGGGCGTAAAGCACACGATGACGCTTGGTTTTCTGGTCTTGCTGACAAAAGACAAAAACGTCACCTAAATATGCATGTTCCACTCATAGATTCCACCTTCATCTGCAGAGCATGTGGAAGGTCATGCCACTCTCGTATCGGCTTATTTAGCCATGAAAAATCTTGCCTCAGACACTGACTATATCGTCTGTCACAGACGTGTGAGGCCTATGATGATGATGATAAGTGCTGTGCATAATCATTTGGAGGACAACTTAACTTTATTGTTGTTAATATTACTTGCAATGTCTACGTTGTATGTGTATCTATTTAAAAAAAACTGATTAAAATCGGAAGATCCTTCACCCAATATATTTTGGTATTATCATCATCATTATCAGCTCAGCAAAACAACGCCCACTGCTGGGCATAGGCCTCCCCAAAGGATCGCCACCACGATCGGTCCTGCGCTGCCCTCAGCCAGTGGCTACCCGCGATCTTCACCAGAACGTCTGTCCATCTCGTTGAGGGTCTATCCACTGAGCGTCGTCCGGTGCGTGGTCACCATTCGAGAACCTTTCGGCCACAACGGCCATCGGTTCTCCTAACTATGAGTCCCGCCCACTTGAATTAATCTAGACAATAAGAAATATATTTACGAGTTTCTATTGTAGTATTCATGAGCCAATTAATTATGAAGACATGCGTCTCCTTATTAACCAGTAACGCGTAAGGGATTCGTCTTAGGGATGGCCATGGGCTGTGGCAATCACCTGCTATCAGGTGACCCGTCTGCTCATATGTCGATTGTTGATATTAAAAGGTAAATGTTATTCGTGTTTAAAAAATATTTAATCTTGTAGTAAATAATAATATAATACAATAGAACAGAGAACAGACAAAACAAAGTCATAAAATTTTTCTGGTATTTCTGTTACTTGCGGTCAATTATGTAAATTATCACTAACAACTGAACATTACTTAACATTTCAATTAAGGTACTTTCCATCATGGAAAATGGATCCATTTCCGCAGAATCCGACGTAAATCTTATAACGGATATTTTTAAACACATTAATAAATAAAATTCGGATTGTTAGGTTAACATTTCTCATTCATGGGAGTAAAAGAAGCGAGCACTAAAGCGATAAGGTAAGGTAAGGGAGGTAAACATTCATACGCACTCGGAGGTTACTCAGTGCTTTATAAGATGCCATGCTATGATTTAAAAATGGAATCACGTGCATGTTATGTTTTTAAAAAGGAAATTTATTTCAAATAAAAGTCAGTAAGCTATTTGCTCACTTTTAAAACAGAACAATTTTATAATCATTTTGCTGCAACGCTTCAAGCGCTTTTTATTTAAAACGTGCTGCGCGCTATGACCTATTATGGTTTTGAATTAGATTTAACCGACAAATTAAGTTTATAACGATTACAACCAGCCTTCGGAGACTCAGCTTCATCTCGTGAAACAATTTTTTAGGTGGTTTATTGCATATAAAATGGTTAAAATTAGCCTCAAAATGAGCAAAAAAGCGGAACTCTGCAAACGGCAGTAACTGCAGAAAACGTGTAAACTAGTGTGAATGTTGGCGCGAGATGATAACCCACGAATAATTTACTTGGATATCGAAAAGATCTCAGGCATTAGTTTGGGTACCGTTCATATCACCTTTTTTTTAAAGCGTTTACAGACTCACAACCTCGCACGAGGATTCCCTGTGTTGCGGGTGGCATGGACGTACACAAATATGACATCACAAATACGCATGACCCGAGAACAAACATTTATTTTCCACATAAATGTCTGCCCAGCCGGAGCAGACATTGAATCTGGGACCCCTAGGTCAGCAAGCACCACTACCAACTGGGCTAGTGGGTCGTTTAATATCTTATATCAATATCATGGAATAACAAAGCTTTTGTCATTGGATTCCTCGATTGCTGTCTGTCTACACTTGAAACGCATCAAGACACGTGTTCATGCAATAATCCACATAATTTAATAACTTACTAAACTGTAATATACGTTATAATTCATACCGCAATAAGTGATTCAACTCATTAATTAGATACATATGTTTTATAATTTCTAATCAATCTGTGCTCGCTCTTTTCCACAAGCGTGCCCTTAGCGAATGGATGTATTATCCTTGTTCTTTATGTGTAATATATTCACTAAGTGTTCAGATATTAACCACTGAGTGATAATAATTGTAAACTACAGGAATCAATAACTATAATCAGAGTCAATCCTTTCAATCATATTATTAACCGAAACCACCGCACTGGTTGGTGGCCCAGCCACTTGATACCACGTGTCGCTGGGCCAGTGGCACCTTGAGGCATGCTGGTTATCATCCATATTCTTTAGTAACTCCAAAGTGGGTGACTTCAGAGGGGAGCTATACAAAACCCCCAACGACATGTTTCAGAAATCTCCACTGGTGACGAAATATGGATCTATCACTATAATCCGGAAAATAAAAGGCAAAGTATGGACTTCTAGAAGAAGATGAAGAGAAGAAGACGTAGAAAAAAATTCTCACTGTGGACATTTGTAGACATCAATGCTGTAAAATTAGTATTTAGTAGTAGTAGTAGTAGTAGTAGTAATTAGTAGCATTGTCCAAAATTTTTCAATCCGTGTGGGAGAGAAGACCGAACGAAGGTCGTGCTGTGGGGAATCATGCTGTATAACTATAACGTCTTATCACATACGTTTCTTAGAACAAAGGAAAGGTTTTTGCGAGCGTCGATAAAGTCGTGGCGGCTAACGAAGGACCTGTTGGGTGAAGACTGGCAAAAGTATATGCAGATTTGGTTGAGATGAATGTTAGAGCATGAAAAGGACAATTTGAAAAGATGTAAAATAAAAATTACTAACATGTTGAATACTTTTTCTTTTCTCAAACAAGTAAGTAATGTGACTGATAAAAATGATTAAAAATTTTTTCGGGAACTGGTCTTATACGTAAACGTAAGGAATAGTTATTCCGAAGTGAAGCAACAACAGGTCACTTGTTCTAAGATAAAAGAAATTCTCCATGCATTTTGAAAGCATATAACAACTGTATGATATACCTTAATACAGCATTAAAATGGCGACGATCAATCATGCCGCTTTCAAAAAGTTTTTCCGTTGTGAGGGAGTGGAGAGAGCTTTTTTCAAACAATAACGCAATATTTTGTCACGGTGGCCGTTTTTGTGAAACTTTTTAATGGTTTGCAAAATATCTGATAATGTACAAACTACGCTGTTCGCCCATCAGACTAGTATACTACTTACTAGTTTTGTATACTAACTACATGATAACTATAAATTTAAACGCAGAAGTGTGACATCTGGGTTACATCCTGAAAATCCCATCGAAACATCTATCTTTGACACATTAAAAGTTAACAGTATAACTAGTCGTTGACAAATGATAGACACGTTTGATGTGACGAGGTGATGGTGGCGTGGCAGTGGTGGGGATGGTGTGGTGGTATAGATATGGTAGGAGTGTGTTGCTCTTGAGGCATCCGTATAACAATGATCCGAGATGGATTCAGAGGGCCCAGAATCGGTCGGAGTGGCGCCAACTACAGGAGGCCTATGCCCAGCAGTGGACTATAAAAGGCTGATAGTAAGATAGATTCGAGATGTTGATTATGATAACAATTAGTTTTGCTTACGCTAGTTATTAGTTATTGCTGAATATAAAAAAGTATAAACAAATTAATTAAAAGGAATTCTATAAAAGTCCAGTTGAATTTTGTTTCTTTACGTTCTAAATGGTCGAATTTCCGCAATACATCATATTAGTGATGTCATGTCATGTAACAACTAATGGCTAACTGTGACTCATCCGTGGATTGGAAGAACAGTCTAAAAACTATATATTTTAATAAAACCATATTGTTAATTATATCCTTATAATAAAAAAGTATGTATTCTTCATGTTTTACAACGTCAAAATAAATCATCCAACAAAGAATGCCTTTGATAACAAACAAGTATAGAGTGGGGTGGATGAGTAAAAAATGAAATTTACAAGAGAAATGAAGTGCGCAAGGCAATTTCCCTCTGAGAAGCGTATAATGCTGGAGGGAGGTATGACGACATTATGTTATGGATATGGCTTATTATATAAAAAACAAACTATAGTAATAATCCATTCGTGGTTAGCCTAGAAATAATGATACTGATAAGAGGATCATTAGTTGACAAATAAATCATTTGATTATTTAATTATCACTCCTACTGTAATAATTTGAAATTAAATTATAGTTCTTTTAAATGTGCTTCGAATATAGTCAAGATAACTACGAAGTCATTCATTGCATTACACTACGTTCACTGCGCGACCATTGTCGCTGTCACTGTTGCAATATCCGTAGAAAAAAAGTGAGTACCCGTTAAAGATAACATTTATTGGGATGGCCGTTCCATTACATTGGAATTGTCTGATAACATAAATATGGCTGTTTAATAATATTGAATTAGTTCGCTACTCCAGGACATTAAAGAATTGCTCGATAATCTTTTAATTTCAGATTTGTAATATTTTAATGGTTGCGCAATATCCTTGGAATGAATCTAAGATTACATTGAAAATGGAAGCTTGATAACATTCCAATGGCCATTCAATAGCAACTATTGTTTTAACATGTTATTACTTGGTCGCTAAAAATAAGATAATGCAAATCTGCCATGTCCATCGAACCCCACTTCAGACGGGAGGTTTGCGGTAATTGTTCGGAGGTTCTGCAGAAAATTGCACAGATCTTCCTTCCCCGCACTCGCCTTAATTAAGCATGGATTTTAAACCTTTTTTCATTCTAAATACTTTGCACCTGTACTCTATTTGATGCTTAATCGCGTTTGTTTAAGAATTAACATTACTGCAAGTAAAATGTTTTTCCAATGTTTGTATTTAAGCCTGTTATTTCAGGTCGGTGTGAGTATTTCGATGGCGTTTATTGCTTTTTGTAACAAATGTTGAATATTGGTATGCCTAAATTAATGTTGTTGGCTGAGAGAATTTCGTTATTTTTAAATCAAATATATAAATTGCCTTTTAATTTTTTTGTTGTATTTTGAATAGCCAAATTATTTTTCTTGTTTTATCAATTTCAACCCTAACCGTATCAATTTCAATTGTAACCGCTATGGTAATGTTTAATAATGTATAGTTTGGTATTGGATATTCCGATTTGACTAGCACGGTGGATTGTGAAGTTAAAAGTTTTTGATTGAAGTAATTTTATACCATTTTTTTTAGTAAGGATACTACCCCATCGTTTAAAAGAACAAGACATGAATAATTTCTGAAGAACCACCGGAAGCAAATACCATTGAGAATATTTTGTACATGTGTTTTGTTACAAAGAACACTTACTTACTTATAATAAATTTAAAACTCATGTTCAGCTTTCTTGTTGTTGAAATAATTATCCTTTTTAACTCTTAACTTTTTGTCGTAAGAATGCTTTTAACCTGAGTTTGCAGGTTTACAATATGGCAGTCACGTTAAGTCAGATATAATTTTATTACAATTGTTAACAGATGTAATTACTGTAATTAAAAGATGTATCCGGCTATAAAAATGTGTGTGTGTGTGTGTGCCCTTGTTTATTGTGTGTGTGGTTATTATTAAACAGTAATTTTTAACCAGTGCCAATTTAAATGTATATTTGTATTTGTTTCTTTAAAAATACTTTGCTTATAATAATATGAGTATAGTTGTTGTCGTGTGTGAAACTTTGTTATTACAGATCAAAGTGATAAATTTAATAATCTAATAAATATGGCGGGTAGAACGATGTTGTCACGAAGGAATGAAATAAGTTGTAAAATATATAATTCATAATAACTTAATAATTTAACTTCCTGCCTTCTGTGGTTTCTCGAGTTGTCTCAAGTATTAACCTCAGACCTTTACGACCAAATTTATTGCAGCGCCAGGCGAGCCATTTTAATTAAAAATTGATGGCGCATTGTGTTGCAAACAAAATGGCCGCATTAAATATTTCGTATCTAACGTACCGTGTTTCACTCATTGACGAGGAAAATTTAACGCGATAAAAAGCTGCTGTTCATAAATTAAAATGTCATGAAATACTTAAATATAATTGAGGCTTTGCAGATTTCACAAATAAAAGGAATATTGTTTGAGTGCTTGTATTATCGTTTGAAAATATGTTATAAAATATCCTTCTTGGACGACGATCCTTGGAGGTAGAAACGATGTACTAAAGCTTCCTATGGCCACTGGTCACACGTACCGTACGTATACCGGAGATGTTTACCTGCCCGCATCTGTAGACCTCTCCCTATTAAGTATGTTCTATATTACAGAGGAGCATCACTTTGTCGTTGCATGCCGGCTATATGGCGCAAAGGTCCGGTTTGCGAAATACATCAAAGAAACACTGCTCATGATCAATAATTAAGAATCACAATGATGCGATACGTGGTCACAAGAAAATCTTGAAAATTTATTTATGTAAAAAAAGAGATTTGTAGTAAAAAGCAACAAAAGTATTCTATGTCATTACCGAGATTTTTTTAACCCACTTGAAATAATTCCCCCATTCGTTTCTCCGTCGTACAACCCGATGTACCTACTGATTCAAACGTAGTGAACGTACCACCTGTACGGATGACACGGTTGGCGTCGTCATTCACGATACGCAGTGCAAAGGACTGGAATACCTTGCCCGCGTCTGTGTTCCCGGCCAGTTACGATGTGGGAGTCTTCAAGAGGAGAGTGAATGGCTTTTATAAGTTAGTACGTTCAGCATCTTAAACTACCACTTGCTATCCGGTGAAGTTGTCACAGTTGTCACATATCCCGTTGTTCCGCTTTCAGAGAACCTTCCTTCTGGACATGAATTACCATGGCAAGTCTGGAAGTCTCTAAATAGGCTACGGACTCAAACCGACCGAAGCAAGTAAAACATTGCCAGATATATAGGGTATTTACACAATACCGATGTGACCTGTTTATGCGGTGCGGTGCAGACAGTGGCTCATTTGATATCGTGCAATGCGGGTCCTGACACCTGCACGCAGCAGGACCTTATGGAAGCTACAAGCAATGCTGTCCATGTTGCCGCATTTTAGACTGCGATGGTTTAGTGTTTGCCGTCGACGCGCTGTGAAGAAGAAGACCATCAGGTGGGATTGTTGATGTCAACAATGACAGTGTATGAGCATTAACTTATCTTACGTACGCATTTTGACTGTGATACGTTATTGTGTGTGATTAACATATGTTGTATTAGGACGGTCAAAAATGAAGGATTGAGAGTGTAATTGAGTGATGAAAAATGAGTGAATATTTAAGACCGAATTTTAATTAAAATGTTAATAAAGATCAATGTTATTTAACAGCGAGTCTTAAACATTCAGAATTTAGCGAATATTCCATAGTATAGTTAGTACTGACTCTGCTTGCTGAGCGTGGGTTCCCGGGTTCGAATCCCGGCCGGGGTAGACATTTATGCGACAGATAAATGTTTGTTCTCGAGTCATGCGTATTTGTGATGTCATATTTGTGTATGTCCACGCCACCCGCAACACAGAAAATCTTAGTGCGGGGGTGTGAGTGTGTAAACGTTTATTATTTTTTATTATATGCTAGGTGGTTTATAAACAAGTTAGAAGCCTGTATTGCGTGACAATATGATATGACTGTCACTAGTTATTATGGTGTCCTAAAATGTAAGTGCGTGTGCCTTATGGTCATGGCGCTTACAGTGGGCATTATAACGCAGTGCACTCACGGAAAGATATTATTTTAGTATTATTTATTTTTACTTACTGCGATTACTTTTAAAAATGTGCCACCTCTCAGTAGCACGAAAAGCTCGACAGGGCTACGGTTGCAATAGATTTAAATTACTAGCACCACAGTTTTTTTTGGTTATGTGGCATGTCAACATGATTAGTAGAAACTAACTTTTAACTGTTCAAACATTCATAAAAAACTATCGATTATCTTACGGATATAACAAAAAGTACGTTACATCAATATGTATGTATGTAATCTGCACGACATGATTATACGTCATTGTCCATATTAGTGTCGGCTTTAATTAGGGTTTAATGGCAATTCGCACGAAGTTAACAGGCCCGGAACGAGCGCGTTAGCCTCTTTTATAATTAATATTTTTTTAGGTGAGGCCTCGCTCGAGGCAAATATAATTCAAGAAAACATAGCTGGCGAAGTTTAAAAGATACAGTTCTGTAGACAAGTTACAAAAGTCAAATATTAATATTTGCAAGACAAACGTCAAGCAAGTGATTCGGTACAATCGAGTCAACTGGTTTTATTAATGTTCTCATATTTTGTTCGAGTTGCTTGCTTGCTTTGTTGAGTTAACATTTATATGACAAAATCTTTGTTCTCATGTTTTTACATCTACAGTACATAAATTCCACCGTAGAATATCGTAGTGGGCATCCTTGGAATGTAATAAGTATTATTATTTTCAATGTGTATTACAGTTCCGTATGTTTTCATAAGTTCTCGCGATATAAAAGTGGGGACGTTGGCGATAAAAGCACCGACGGCGTCGCAAAGTGCAAAGCAAACATCAATAAACAACCGTCACGCCATTGTATTTATTTCATTTATAACCGACCTCGTAGTACTTAAATTTTTAGGAGTTTTCTAGAGGCAATGTAATGACTTGGGTTTATCGTTCTTAATTGACTTCATTTTATGTTATATTGTTGTGATATAGTTAAGTGTTTCGACCGATCACTTCTTATGAGATCAATTGTATTTTGAACCGAGTCAAATTTAGGTGTGGTCAGGATAGACCACACTAGTGACAAAATTTGAGAATTTGGGTTGTGCTGGTCGCTTTAAGCCGTCGATCCCGGCTGTCATTGTCAGCAGGCGCTAACCATTATTGAAGATCTATCAGGTACAATGATTTCTAACACTCGAGGTGAACACTATCCTCTCAACTATCAATCAACCAATTCGCATTGAAATATGCCAGAACTTTTCAATTACCAGAAGAGACCCATGCCCTTCGGTAGCCCGCTAATGGATCGAAGAAAACGAGCAATTTATAACTGGAGATAACTACATAAATAATTTCTAAAAGTTACTTGAAAACTTTCATCAGATCGATCTGAAGAAAATGAAAGGACCAAAAATAAGTAAGTTAAAAAAGTTTTGAAAGATATCGGAACCAAAGAACAAGGCCGAAACAGGGTTACCAGACGAATCGAACAGTCCTAACGAAAACCGTAATGCTGTAAAATAGCTCTTACATAAGAATATTTGTAAATTTGTCATTATATGAACACCTTACTGTATGCTGTTATACTTCTGCACGTAGCTAAAACAATATCCTTGATTTGTGTCTTTCGAAATATTTTATTGTTTTATAAAGTTAACAACAATAAAATTTGACTGCGGTGAATCTGATTTAAAAAGTATTTCTCAGCATTTAAAAAATTTCACTGTTCGGTTCAGAAATGAAAAATTGGTTAATATATTTAAAAATAAACGAAAGATAATGTTTTAAAATAATAAAATAAATGTGTTTATTGATAAATGTTATTCGGAGAATAATTTGATAATAATAAAGTACATAAAATATATAATAATAATATGATAATAATAATTCATTCAATTATATAGGAACACAAATGTATATCATTCATTATTTTCCGACATTTGTATAAGACTTTATAACTATTTTTATATCTATTATACACAACATAAGTATCATAATGAAAGTATTTTAATTAAATTAGTATTAATTTACTTTGCAACAATCCGCAAGCACAATTTATGATGTTGTATATACATTCATACATGCATAGAACGTCCCTCCCTCCCACAAAGGAAAACGTGCATTTATGATAAATAAAAGTATATACCAACATACATACTGTCATCTACACATGTTTCGCTCCGAAACGGAGCAACATCAGGGTAAGTAGACTCTACGAGTGTTAGCCGCAAAGAAAGTAATGTAATTAAATCGTAAGACAAACTTTATAATTATTTTATTAGAGTGAGCTTTGATATATCACATGGAACGACTGCGGCCGCTGAATTGCTACATCCCACGATGTCAAATGCAAATGTATGTTGCTGTTGCAATCAGTTAAATAAATAAACAAATGAAAGATCCCCAGAACCAGAAAATTCTGAGATAATGGTAGCATTCGCTAAGAATTGTACTGACGAATTGTGACGCCTGGTAACACTAGGCTAAAGAGAAAGTGGGTGATAATGGAGGTAATTTAAATTAGCCGCGATTCACAGAAGTCCCTTCAAAGGGCAATAATTAGTTCTTTGTCTGGAATTCAAATTCACTTTCATCTTAGGAGTTCTCGTAAATCATTTAAACGATAGGGCCCGCTACGATTACTTATTTCCTTAAAGAGATGACAAATGATTATAATTCTAATTTAGGCACCCTTTTTGTCACAATGCGGAAGCAGACGGAGATAAATGTTGATGCAACTTACATTTACAATCGTTATTTTTAATGATTTTTATGTTAAATTCCAACGATCATTAGGCAATCATCGACCCATGACACAGTTCTACGCACTACTAGAAAAATATTAAAGGTATTGACACAGTGTCTTTTTAAACAAAAAGCGAAGCTTAGTTTTGCGGAATTGTTACAGATAGGTTAAACTATCAGGAAGCATATCCAGCACATTTCATATTAAAAATTAATTTATTATTTTAATATAGGTTTTCAACTAAAGTTACCGCAGTATACGTTTAATTTTTGACAAACTCTAAAGAAGACAACTTATCGATTTGTATGTACATTTCTATTAAGTGCAATATGGGCACTAAGATGTGAGCAGTACTTTTAGACCAATATGTATATGTAATTTTCTTGTAGACTTATAAACTAATACTTAAAATTGTATCTATAACCTTACTGTTTTAGAATATCTATGGCTGACAGCTTCAAGTACGACTTTTGAGAGACCGATTATAAATCAAATTAAGAATTTGGAACCCAAAAATGTCTTAAATAAAATGAATTACGTTGAAATTGAAATCGTCTGGTTGTCGGCCGCTGGACATAAGTCTCACCGATGAAAGAAATCACAATAACTACAAGTACATTATTGATTGAATTATGAATAATTGAAGCTGAGATAGTTCCAGAAATTTTTCTTTTGGTATATTAACTGGTGCTGCGTCGATGTTTCCGACAATTTCGGCATCATCAGTATAACGAGTTCGGAACTGTCGGGACATCTATCACGCGTGTTGTCATCCTGCGCCATCCGTCTTCGTCCACGTCTCACCACACAATCACATACACAATTATAATATAAAGTTTACGTGTAATTTATTTTCATGTTACATTTTTTTTTTGCTCCCATGGAAGTATTTTTATGGTAGAGTAGTCGAATGGCAGATACGAGAGTATTATTTTTTCATTAAGTTCATGCTTTTTCATCCGTCTAACTTTTCCATTCGTAGTTCACAGCTATTTTACTTGGCAATTATTAATATCATATTATGAAATATCCGGTTGCAAATTTTTTGTTTTAAGTTTGTCGATCGCAAGAATAACTTTGCTGAGAAACATCTTTCATATCAACGTTACTGTGTAACAATTTACAATGGTCCTTCGTATTTGACGTTAGAAAGTTCGATACAATCTATTAATTGTTTGGTAAGATTGTAGTTGTAAAATTATTCTGTATTAATCTTGCCAAATTCGATTGAATTGTCACAGAAAAAAGATATTTAATAAATAGTCAAGTATAAGCAGTAAATGTTAGGAAACAAATTACTTTGGCTCTTGGTAAACTTCATACTCAGTGAATTGATCTCGCGTTGAGACATCCATCTTACTATGTGATAAGTTTTATTTGAGCTTAATATTTTAAGTTTAATACAAAATTTGTGGTTTTAAATATTAAATACATTGAGTGTTATGTTAGTCACTTACGGCCATAATTTTTCAATTATATTACCGTGAACATTACGTGACACTAAGTGACTCTTTATGGATATGACCACTTACGCCTCATAAATAGTTTCATAAGCATTTTGCAGCCAGAAAATCAATCCTCGTTTATTTAATGGAAAGTATTTAAATAATTCTCAAAAGTTTTCCTATTACGTATATCGACTATTTATGATAAGGAGTAGTCAACGACATTTACATAAACATTGCACGAGAAAGCTTCAAGCCTGAATGCTCGTTTAGTTCTCATTCAAGTGCAGCATGAAACCTTCCAAGACAACTTTATTTTACAGTCAAAACCCTAGCGAAATTAAAATCACAACTCTAAATGCCAAACATTAAAGTACATATTGGAATGAGCCGAGATTTACAAATGCATCAACTACGTTGAAATTTAATTTTGAGCGCAACATTCTCTTGAGATTTTGTAATGGAAAACCATTTTCCATGAGCTGTATACTAAAGAGAATAAAGTCTATTTTAGAATATGAGGATGAGTTTATTGATACTTAAAACGCAAGTTTAAGTTTGCGCGCTTGTTGGTAGAGACAACAGTACCGAGGTGGTGGCCAACGTTGCTGTGCTTTTGACGGATTCGGAGTTTTGAAACAATTTGCATTCTAATGGCGGACAGAGTTCAGCTAAACATGAGCTGTTTTACTTGCCTCGGAATATAGTTGTAATTGCGGTAATCAAGCAATTAACGTAAAATATTGTCGTTAACTACGCGACAGGTAATTTAAAGGTAATGTTCTTGTTCTACTCAAATTAGTAGTTACTTCCTGTTTCGGTGTTGAAATTTGTAATGTTGCCAATTCTTTATTCACGGTAAAGATCTCCTTTTTTTTAATTAGTCTTGAATTCAAGCTATCGTCGGGGTACATCCCGTTGACTAACACACAGCGCATTGGGGCTAGATCCTTGTTGTTGAGTTTCAAATCGTCAACTGTAATATTGCTTTTACCCATCTAGTAAAGTCAACCGCTACTTAATGAGCGGGTTCACCACTTTATGTTGATTGGTAACGCGGTTGTGATACTTCAAATCCGGTTGCTTGGTTAATTTGTTTCTGATTTCATATTGTTTCGTGAACGGTACCCTGACGTGCCCTTGCTGTCATCGCACGTTTACACATAAAATAGGGTACATTAGCTACTCTCGGACACATCTGACCGAAATCAGTAAATAAAGTCTAGACGCTCTAGCCGAAACCGGTTAGGAAAGGGTAGTAGTAGTATTGTATGTCCGTATCAGACGCGAGAATCCTAGTGCGTGATTGCGTGTTTATATAATCAACAAGCTATTTCTGTCGCAATCAAATTGAACAGAGTATTATTTCTGGACTGAAAATTCAATAAGTTCGCTCGGTCAATATTGGCAAATGTTGACGCAGACAATTGTTGATAAATAATACCAAATTAAGAAACAGTTTGTCACTTCACATATACATAAATGGTCTTACTTCCCTTGAATGTTAACGATTTCTATCGAATTGAGCAGGGGTAGCCAGCCCTAGTGGCTTGAAAGTGGACGCACTTCTAGTTTTTCAAATTCTTCAAAGGCATTTTGTACTGCCTCTCGGGTATTGAATTTTTTTCCCGCCAAGAAGTTTAGGGCATTGTTTGGGTGCTGAAACAGGGTCCAACCAACTTGCTGAGCGCTTACGATTGTCGAACAGGATCCATTTCTTGTCACAAGTAACAATGCGGTTCAGAATTCCTTCATTTGTATGCCAGTTGAGCAGTGCAAGGCTCGTCTCGACGCGTACTTCGTTATTATTATATCATTAAGTTCGCGGGGTACCCATTTGTCAAGCTTTTTTACCTTGCCAATTTGACGCAAATGGACCAATATTGTTTTGATGCTAATGTCGAAAGCTGCTGCTAATTCAGCCGTTGATTGAGTTTCATCAGCTTCCATAATCGCTTTTAATTCATCATTGTCGCCCAAAGTTTTCGGACGACCACGGGCTTCATTTTTCAGGTCAAAATTTCCAGAACGGAAGCGGGTAAACCAATAACGGGTGGTGCGTTCATTTGTAGTGTTTGCTCCGAAAACGTCGTTGATGTTGCGTGCCGCTTGTGCCGTTTTGCTGCCACGACGGTACTCATACTCCATAATTACTTGAATTTTTAACGTATCCATGATGACGGAAAATGTTCGAATGCGTTGAAAACAAAACACTAACTATTAAACGATTATTAAACAAAACACGAACTATTATGACGATTTTAGAAAAAAGAATTCCATGTTTTAAAAATAAAATTAATTTGAAATTAGAATTATCAGCCAAAAAAAATATTTTGATTTGAAATGCCAGTACAGCAGAACGGAAATTTCATAGGTAAAGACCTATTATTAATGCAACACGTTTCGGGTCGCTAATAGGTCACAGGTTAAGATTATTCTGGAACCTCTAGCGCGGAATAGTCTAAGTGTATTGATACAACCAACGTTAACTTACATTAACAATTCAGATGCAGTTCAAATTTACAGCGAATACAATTTCACACAAAGCGTTTCAATTGAATTGTTCCCCGGAATCGTTTCATATACCTACTTAAGTGAAATAGTCTCTTCGACATAAGGTTTGATGCGTTGCAAATTTAACGTAAGGACATCAGAAATAATAGAATAAATAGAACTAATTGTATTTGTTTTTTTGTTTTTGGAAATACACACCTTCGAAGCCCCTTGACATTAGTAGCTTCAAACGCATCAATCTGCAAAGCGATGCCAGCCAGGAAAGAAGCAGAGAACTTGTTTGTTTTTTGACACACTGAGATTGTAACTTAATCACGTCCAAACACGTGATAACTACCGAAGCATGTAAAGAAACATATTGTCAAAAACGTTTACTGTCGAAATTAAATTGGGTGGTAAACAGACCTCCAACAGAAAGTCACTATTAACTTGTCCTTTGTAGAGCACTACGAGTAGATAATTAGGTTTGGTATAAGGATAGATGGCGCCTCTTGCATCCCAAAGTTTAAAGATATCTGTTGAAATACTCGAAATAAATTTAACGCCTGATTAACGCTCAGATCGACGGTTTATTTCATTCCTAATTATTTATTTATACACTCTTCATTGTATACCTTGGCGAAGGTTAAAAGTTACGGTAGGTGCTACAGAAAAACAATATAATAATAATAATAAAATCTAATAATATATTATATATATGATATAATATATAATAATTGGATATGTAATTATATATAAATACTTATATATACATATTTAAAATATGAATATACGTACATAACATAAACATAGGCGAATCACACTATGAGTTATGTAATATTCTTAGATAAGATTCTTAAATTTCCAGAGTCGGAGCTTTTCGGATATTTACAGCTCCTATGTGCTCGATCAAGATAAATAATTTGTACGCTCGGTAAATAAGTAACGTGTTCCATCTCTTTCCGAAGTTTTATAACAATCTTCAGTTTTGACGTCAACAATCTCTGATGTGATCCTGCTTTAGCCGAATCAAGCAAGTAATATTTAACAATTACTATTTATATATTGATTCGTCTCTATTGTTTGTACACCACAAGGCAATAGTACCGTAACAAGATATTAAAACAGGTTGAAATAGAATGGACGGACTTATCGTTTAATAGCGATCTCTTTCAGGTAACCCAGGTGAAAAAAAACGAATATTGGGAATAAACCGGTTAACGTATACAGTCATAAAAGAGACAAAACATGTGTGTTACACGATATGAATACCAGATATACCAACACGTATAACCCCGAAGGGGGTGAAGCAAGGAGAATCAAAGCTTTAGGTAAATAAATAAATAACGTTTACATACTCACACCCCCGCACTAGGATTCCCTGTGTTGCGGGTGGCATGGACATACACAATTATCACACCACAAACACCCATGACCCCAGAACGAACATTTATCTGTCACATAAATATCTGCCCCGGCCGGGAATCGAACCCGGGACCCACGCTCGGCAGGCAGGGTCACTACCAACTGGGCTACGGGGTCGGGGGTAATATTGCTTTTGAATTTTTTTAATAGAAAGTGGCAGACAACTCCACAGTCGTATTGATTCACGATTTTTGATTTCTATATTCGCTGTGATATAATTAAGATAAAAATTACGTCGACTCTTGCCCTCGATTTGTTAATCACTAACGACTCGGGTCCCGGTTTCGATTCCCAGCCAGGGCAGACATTTGTGTGATATATAAATTTTTGTTCCCGGATCATGAACGCTTTTGATGTCTTATTTACACTCATATTATGTCCATGCTACGTGTACAGGGAATTCTAGTGCGGAGGTGTGAGTGCATGAATGCTTATTACCTATTATTATTAGATTTATTATTTGGAATTCAAATTAAATTTACGATTTAATACACGAAAACAGTGGTAGAGAATAACGTGCTTCCATGCCAACTATTTTGTTGTGATGATTGTTGAGAAAATATAAAATTAATCATACTCTCACAGAATTTAATCGGCATTTTTGGTTAAATGCAAATGAGCTATTTGCAGATATCCGTACGTTAAATGACATCAAAGTTCTGAATGTCACCTGAATAACATGACCCTCATGGGATCACTTATATTTGTGTCTTGCTATCTTCTTCACGAGTTCACGACATTATTTTTGTGCTGAGATATGACAGTTGCAAAAACATGTTACATTCATATCAAAAAGGTAATAAATGCATTCACAGGTAACTGTAAGAAATTTATCAGTGAAACAGTAAAGTCTAAAGCATCTAGCTATCCATGAGTGATGCAGCTGTTAGAGGATTATGATAGAAGCGCAGCGAAACGAAACAGCGTTCTATTGTTAATTAGAATAGAGTCATAAGTTAGCGTAATGCTTGTTTATATTCAGTCCTAACTGCACTCGCAGTGGACTCAGTTTATATATCCAGCGCACATAGTAATGTTTATTGGATCTTATGAAAACGAATGGATTTTAAACTAGTTGATAATTGTAACGTATGGCGTATAATTGCGTTGTCCTAACTGTGTTATATTGTGTTCGTACTCTGTTTTAAAACTAGTTAAATTTAGCTCAAGATTCCGTAAAGTTCTCGCGTCACTCTCACGACAACGGGTACCTTTTGAAGGTTTCCGCCTCGAAAAAATAAATTCCGAGTCACCCCTAACCACGATATGGAATCTTTTTAAAACTTCACATTTTATAAAAGTTAATGTTGCTGTACATTGGTTTGGAATCTGTTGTCCTATTCCTTTAATGTTTTTAACACATGTAGGGTTTATGCACTTAAGTAAATTACCATGAGAACAGAAGTTTAACAGTCGTAAATCGCAATCGCAATCGATCACAACCTTGCCGACTTCTGTCAGAAACAATCAATAGGGTTGGGTAATGGACAAACTATTGCGAGAAATCAGGATGGTAATTATTCATGTTTTGCCATGTTACACGCCAAAGTCTGATGTGTTCATACTTAGCTATCAATAGCATCATAGAGATGTAAAATAACACGAGAGACTACAAGCTTTTCACATAGGCAAAATTAAGGATCACCAAAGATTTAATTACCATGAATGTCGTTGATAGCGACGGCTCTCAGTGATTGTTTGATTTTGTCTGGAAATATTGTCGAAGGCGAAAGATTAATTTGCAGTACAGAGTAATTTTTGACTAATTAAATAATTGCACGTTATCAAATGAGTATACTTGGAATAGAACCTTAGTTATCTTAGACAGCTAATGCTTGTATTATTTTCGTCGCCCTAAGTGTTACTACATTTTTTGGAAGTATACATATAATAAACTGGTACAATACGATCAAATCAGGTAAGGCTGTTTAATTTGAGTTACCATCTGTTACAATGTGGGCATGATATACCCCCATTGAAAACGCTGGTCGTGTTCAAAGACGTACTATAAGCGCTTCTTCTAATCGGAGCATGATTTAAACTCGGCAGATTAAGACACCCCGAGCTATCGCCGGAATCAGCACGTCTACTATGATCTTTTATTATGCTCGGGTTGGGTTTAGAAGTTCTTTGTCATAAATCTATCGTCTCGACTAATCAATTAAAAACAGTTGACAAACAAGTATATTTTGAAACTTTTCGCGGACATTATACATTTTAACTGTAATGGGTACTCATGATTTTTGCGCTTTTTGCGCTGTGAAAACAAAGGCAGACAACCTCGGTTATTAATTTACAAACCAAAAGGTATAAAACAGTCGTATTCGGTTTTATGAATGCTCTAAATATTCATGACTGTTTGCAAAAAGCCGGATACAAGCTGAACGCCGCGTTCCCCGGTTCGAGCTAGACAATAGCTGGTCCAATAAATTTTTCTCTAACCCTTAATATCCGTTAAATGTCACGGTAGTTCTAATTAATTTTGCTGCGAGAGTCGCAACGCGGATTACACGATCCTTTATGTGGACGCGTAACAGCTTTTGCGTTACGTTATGGCTCTTGTTAACATATTTAGAACTAGCTGTGTCCGCGACTTTGTCCGCGTGGAATTTAACAAAAAAGTTATTTAGTAGAAATAAAAGTAGCCTAAGTTACTCCTTATTTCATCAGCTACCTGCCAGTGAGTCCCGTCAAAAGCGGTCCAGCCGTTTCAGAGATTAGCCGGAACAAACAGATAGACAGACAATCAAAAATTGTAAAAAATGTTATTTTAGTATACGTACCGTATATACATTGATATGCATGTAGTAAAAAGCGGTTATTTTATTATTACAAACAGACACTCCAATTTTATTTATTAGTATAGATTGCTGTTTTGGAGTTGGTGTAGTGAAAGTATTAATAGTTCATTGCTTGCCTTTTTATTCCGCAGCTTAATACATGTTCTATCAATCAGAGCTAACATGTAAGACAATTGTCTGTCATCGGACGTAGGTTGTGCGCCATCCCTAGCATTTTAGGAAGTGTAGAAGTTCAGGTTGTGTTTACATTTTTTAATTGAATCCATTTATTGCATTAGTCTCGGTGGTAAGTTGTAATAAGTTCACAATACTCAAGTCAAGTCAATATTCATCTACGCCTATTCACTCTCCTTTTGAAGAGTTCATAGTTCTCTAGTTCAACTAACTAAAAATCGTCGACATAACCTCTTTATCTAACAAATATGCGTTGATATGGTTTCGCTACTAGCCGTTTATATGAATAATAACAAATTTATTATTCCGAAAAGTTTCTTCAGATCTCTTTTAGTGTTTTTACTTCTGGACGTCTCAAAGTCGGATGTGTTAGCGTCATACAAGTGCGTGATAGACAATGTGTCCCTGATGTACTGGGACAATTGATTCCAAATTTGTCCAATAACTTTTATATGAAGCCCCATGGTGTATGGCGAATGAGTAAGGGGGACAATGACTTTCTATTATGTGATCCGTCTGCTCATTTGTTGGCTATTGGAAAAAAATCTTTTATAAAATTTATTTATTCATTTCGCGAAACATTCCGAGTGCTCGACGAGTTTAACCTAGCGACAACGCCTTAGTACATTATTGATTAGTTACATCTCGGCTTGTACGTTGATCTGGTTCAAATTGGTGAGTACAAATTGCTGAAACTACGCGAAGGCTTGAAAAGTTTCCATATCAAGACATTAGTACTATCGATTATTAATTACATAGACATATAATCTTTCAGAAAACTTTTGAATTAAATAGAATGCTTTCCCAATAATTATATTCGTTTCGTCTACATATCTCAATAACGATGTCAGCTCTATTGGCAGCGGATACAAAATTCATCATAGGTTTTGAAGGTTTCCAGCTTGAAAAAAAAATTAAGGCCTCTATCTTCCGGACTCTATTGTAAGGGACACATTTTTTATTACTTAACTATTCATGATGAAGAATTCAATTTTGTTGAAAATCTTAAATTGAAAATTCCACTATTGGATAGCTGGTTCCATTGTTATTTTATGGTAGAAGCAAAATTATTATGGAACACTTGGCTAGTGCGTATAAAAACAGCTCACTGTCTCCAACAGATCCTTTTAAGAGACTTATCCAAGAGCACATTTGAGATTTAAACATGAATGTATCACACAAATGTCAAGCATCGAACCGTGACCCCACCGCTCGGTTGTCACGGTCATTAACTTCTCCGAGGTTACCTTCCTACTTTATACCAAGTAAGTACAACATCCATTATACAAGTTTTTCTCCAACAAACATTGACATTCAAGCACAATGCCTAAATAAACGTTGTATAATTAAAGCCGCTGGAGGTCAGGTTGAGCCCCGCGTCTCTTAATAACGACAGAATTAGAACTTTTAGTTATACAAGCGATTGTTAGTGGTAAGGCAGTCTTTGAGAAATTGTTTTTCCGAATCTGACGCTAGTGTTTAAAATACGTGTACTAGTGCTCAGATGCAGTCAAACAATGCACCGAAAACTAATTTACACATAATATGTAATAATAAAAACTTACTCTAATATTTGTGTATCAAGATATGCGTAAAAGTAAATCATATTTATTATTAAGGTAATTTATTTTTTGATTGATGAGCTGGACGAGTGTATACGATATTCTGCATTTTTACATAAAATAATGCTTGACAGCAATCCCACTTGATGGTAACTGACGATAAAAGTCTAAGGTGGGATGGTGCATTTTATTTTATTGACTCAGTTTTGGTTTTTGTTAATGAAATTATTACATTACTTTTAGTGAATACATATTTCACGATGGCAATAGATGTGCGATTGGTAAATATGATTTTTAGCTAAAAAAGTTTAATGCTACGTACCTACTTTTAAAATATATCACAACCTTCGTCACAAATGTTAAGTTAACAAACCTGATTGCGATATTTGAATAAAACGTTCATCCTTCGATGCGTTTAGATCCTCGCGATTTTATTAGAAACCTTCATAAATCAATAGGTAGATGAAGTTTATCACGAATAAGATCCTTTCGCGGTGCAGTCCGTTAAGTCTTCCATCACGGTAAACCACCTCTATATGAAAAATATCAAATAGAACTTATAAACGGAAGTCAAAAGAGCATAAACTCAATATACCTACTAGCAACAGTCCCGATTCCGCCGCGCCGTTTTGTGATTCATCATAAATCACTTAGCAATACGAGTGTGCTCACTGACTAGTAGATAGAATAACTAGTAGATAGAATGACTACTAGATAGAATGGCTAGTAGATAGAATGGCTAAAAAACTCCCATGTCTACTCGTAGTTGTTGCCGAAATGCTGTATCCAGCTTTCATTCCACGGCTTTGTCTGGCATAGTAATTTCCACTGTGGGTTTTACATATACGGTGTACCCTTATGGGTTGTGATAATGAATAGTGTCAGTACGACTGGTGAGGCTCACTCGCACAATGGCCATTTCAACCAAATTATAATTAGTTGCATAGCAGTGGGTAATCAACACACGCGTGGGGCCCTAATTAGTTTTCAATTCATATAACTCCGTAAACGGGTACCTGAACGATTAAAGTGGGATATATATGATTAGTATAAACCGCATGATAAAAATGAGTTACAATTGTTTTGGGTGAGGATACGATTTTTAAACAAGGATTATTATCTCGAAGCGAAACGATTAAATAAATAAATAACAATTACTATACATATAAATCATTACATAGTAAAATAATAAGTGAATAGGTAAAAGGCGAACAAATTGATGGTCACACAGAACATGGCGTTTAATAATTTAATTTCTAATAAAAAACATAACACCAGAACATAATTATTGTAATGTTTCCCCCCGTCCCCGAAGCTTACACCTTTACTGTATATTGTAAGCTGTGGCTACAAATTGAATTTCCATAGATTTCAATAATGACCATCCAACATTATCGTCATGATACTCTGATTGATATGTTAAGAATAAACAAGTTATATAACAGCATAAAACATTACAAAGTTGTCTTTACTTAAAACAATGAATTGAATATAATATTCACATTGGAAGTACCGGGGCGGATCAAAGCAACATAGGTTCATGCTGTAAGGAAATTTGGAAAGGAAGAATAACACTACTTTCTGTATCGCGTTACAAAACAACAATTCGGTCAAAGGTAGCATAAATTCAGTTGGAATAACATCTTCTTCCATTTAGGCATTTGAATGTATAATGTGTTGGTGTAAGTCGTAGGCTATAGCGTTTTTTATTCATTGGTCTATTTTAAAATTTGGGTACTCACTGTTATAAATGTACGTCGCTAAACCAAGGGGCAATAGTTAACAGCTCATTAGATGAAAATAAAATGGTGAGTAAGTTGGTTGACTGACTGTATCACTGCCCTCGAACACGTTCAAACATTTCGTGCTTTATTTTAGGTGGGAACTAGCCAGATGAGTAAGCAACAGTTGACTAGGGAAGCATATTTTGAAAAAAATTTGCGTTGAACGCGGTTTTCGTACAACAATTTATTTGGTATTGTAAAGGTTAATGAATAAATATATAACCTTCCCAACTATAGAGCCCTGCAACCTGAAACAGAAGAGATTTCGAGCAACTGCCTCGTTCGTTGGTAGGCGGGGTGCACCGTGAGCAGATGATATTAAGTTTGTTAGTTTTTGGTTGACTACACCCATTAGATATAGGTAATTGTATGTCTATAAGCAATGGGTAGGTAATATGCACGTCAAGCGACGCGTTAAGGCACAGCTTATTGGCAAAGCATATTGTACTACAGATGAATATATTAATGACAAGGACGCCTGGAAATAATAGTGTCGAATTCCAATTCCAATTTCCAATACGAAAAAGTTTAAACTTCTGTGATAACAATGTGTTGTTTTAAAAGATGTGCTGAGGAATTTCTTTAGCCGTTTCTTCTCCTCAATGTTCGAAAAGGTAGTAGAAGCAAAAAATGGCGTGCATAAGTGTATTTACAGAATACTTACATCATTAAATGAATTTGAATTCAAAATCTGTCTTACTTAGTCCGAGCTCTCCTCTACATTGCGCCGTGCAATCTCCATCCCATCCTAAAACGGAGTCGTCATTGAAAATCGTTCCCGAAACGATTTCACTACCGCCCGGCGGCGGATCACGGCTGTGCTGTTTTTCAAATCAGAATAGGAATGGCCGAACGCACGTTAAGCGTAACTATATATCTTCTAATAATATAATTATATTCTGGTATCAGCCCGTGAAGGCCAAGCCTTGTGATTGGAAACTTAGACTAATGTTCGAATTCCCAATTTAATTTTACTTAAATTCGTTTATTGTGAGTGGTTTGGATATAATTACGGTTCGCATGGTCATGGACAAAACATTTATTTATCACATACTCGTAATACGTAACTTGGTCGGTGATCAAATTTGAGGCTCAGCGGTTGGCGGGATCACAGCCAACTAGCGATAGGGTCGTTATTTCTATATTATTTCGGTTTTTCACTTGCTTCGGTGAAGGAACGTATTTTGAGGAGTTTTTATACCTGACAGTTCTCCATATAAATCTTAGCTGTGTGTAAAGTTTGCCAATCCGCGCTCAGCCAGCGCAGATGTTTCAGTCTCTCCCATTTAGAGATTTTCGACATAAAATGTTCATCTAAATTGCAGTCAGCATAGGTTATTAGTGCTATCCAAAACCAGTGCACCCGCAAACATAAAACATACGAGTGACTAAAGTGAGTAGGTACTAAAAACTGTGTCTATATAATGCTTGATATACGATAAGGATGCATTCTGTCACCCATATCATTTAACATGTTTGCTGAAAAAATCTGAAGCTGAAACAATTAATGACGACGAAGTGGAATTATTAATAAATGGTGTGGCCTTAAACTGCATTCGTTATACAGATGATGCCCTAAACCTAAATGCCTTAGAATATATATCTGCGCTGCACAAGATGAAAAGCAATGGCCCAATAAATCGATCTATGAGGTGCTCCTTTTGTAACTGGTTTGCCGACTTTACAAGCGTTAAATTCTTTTGTACATCTAAGACAACAAACAATAGCAACAACAAAATTCACTTTATTGTACACCAAATAAAAATTGATACAATATTTGAAGTACAAGCTTTATCACTTAATTAGCGATTCAAGACAACCTATTGATCTGATACAGAAGACGGAGTAATGAAATAGGGTAGAGATGCACAATTATGAGATATATTTACATTTATTTATTTTGACAGCAGCTGCTCTAATTACAAAGGATGAATTGTAAGGTGTGACAATTAATTATGGACACGATATAATGGTATTTAGATAAAGTATATAGCAGAAAACTTATGGTAATGATAGAAAGAGATAATGCTCCTTCGCTAGTTTTTTTGATGAATCTAGTGTGACTGCGCACGTCGGATTGTTGTACCTACCACTTAGTAGGGAGTTCACAAGTAGTATTGCCACTGCAGTGAAATATTGACAATAGAAAGAGTATGGTTTTGAAAGTAGATATTTCACTATTTTACCGTCTCACTTTTTAATACGACAATTTAGACAGAAGTAAAATGAATATTTGTATTAATTGCTCGGGTTTATTCAATCAGAATTAAAATAGCGTCTTCCTCGTGTCTTGTTAGATAGTGAGATAAAATATTCAAGACGGCTATCAGAGTTCCAGGTGGTACAATCCAGAATTTCAATAATTACTTACGAGTTTTATTACTGATTAATAAGCTATGCTATTTATAAACATATTCCGATACTTAATTTATACATTTACCCTTCTCTGAAAAGCTTATAATACGACAGCTTGCGTCAGTCGTAAGCGATCAACTCAATCAAACAATGACCCAAGTCGCAAAATGTCTTAAACGCTTCTAAATGCTTAAGGGAACGTTAAGCCACCGGTCTCGATTGTTTTAGTTCGATATCAGTCGATGAGCCATGTTGGAGACCTTCGAGAGTTATAAAGACTTGCAAAAATAGTGTCGACCACGCTTACACCACTCCGCATACTGTAGAGTGCAGGAGTGTCTCTAGATTTTTTCATTTACGAAGAGCGAACTCGTGCCCTACAGTCGTTCACTATTCATTATCCCTTCTCAAAGTGCATCTAAATTTTATTTGAGCGCAACAGTAGGTACATTAAATTGCGGTCTTCCAAATCTATGCGCCAGTTGCTGTGTTCAATATTTCACAGCATTCAGGAATGAAACAGTTTTGAATTTAGATTCTAATGTTGAATATCGAAGTGAAAGGTTGGAATACGCGAGCGGTTTCCGTTTGGATACTTTAAATTTAAATTGGAATTTGTTGCTGTTACTGAATTTTAATGTTTTAATATGAAATGGAACGTAACGTGGTATTTTAGATTGATACTGCTTTTAATGTTTACACGTTTTATATTATAGAGAATGGAAAAAATGGTGGTTGTTTTTCATACACAGATTCAGTGAATAGAATTTGTATAGTAGAATTTATTGAATTAAGTTTTATTTAGAGTACCTTATTTGAGTTTGGTGCTAGTAATAAAAAACAAGTACTGAACGACATTAAATAGCTCTGGAGTTAATCCCTAGTCTACTTTGTGCTTTCTCTAAAAAACTTTCTCTAAAAAAATAATGAAGTCTATGCGCCCTAATTATTTCGAAAGACTTTTTAGAGGACGGGTTAACATTAATTGATTTGTCCTACTCGTACATTTTCGTCAATTTACTTGTCAGGTATTAACATAAAAAAAGTTAGGAAAGGCTGAGGTGGTCAGAAAAAATGTGTGATGTGATCCAGTCCCTGTTGTTACTGATAGGTATTTGTTAAGTCTAGTCAGTTTTGCACCAATCTGCACTGGAGCATTTCGCCATCGGATTAGGTTTATTTGGCCCGTTTTAGCCGGTATTTAGAAAATTGATTATTTTTTTATAATCATAGCTCATTTTCTTTATCTTTCAGTTCCTGATAATAAAGTTTCCGACAATAAAGTTACTCAAATCGGAATATGCCGAGAAATCTTAATTTAACGTTAATTTACGTCTCATCATTTATAAGCCAGTTCATTCTTTTCTTCCAACACTTCATTAATAAAATGTTTAGTAAATATCCGAACAGATTCTATAGTTGATTTAAGTCGCTTGTACCTTTCGTTAGCACCCGGAGGTCCACTGACAGATAAATGACTCGATTAACTCCTGCCTCTCTGTGGCCTGCTGTGGCCTGCTGTGGCCTGCTGTGGCCTGCTCGTCGCTACTTCAGCCTTCTAGTTTTTTTTAAGGTATTCGTACGTCGGTAACACTTGGTCGTCTTCGGATTTGTTTACTACGGATTCGATTCAGATTGTTTATAAGGCAAACGAGAAAGCTTTCTATATAAAACATCTGGGTTTTTGTTTGCTTTTTCGTTTTTCTTTGATTTTTTCCAGGTAATTGAGGGACAGTGAGGCCCTTAATGAAATTTTGTTTCGGTAACAAATAATTACAGGGCAATTTATTAGCATTTAAACACCATTTTAATATTTTTTAACGTTTCAGAAGATTGTCGATAAGTCGAATTTTAAATAAGAAACAAAAATTTTAAACGAAGACTTGAACCAATGGTTACGCATAAATTTATAAAACGCTTTTTTAAAGCGTATGGTATATATATATTTGCGCATAAAAAAACCAATTGAGTTTCCTAAAAGAACAAATCCAAAGCCCTAACTGTGATCGTTTAAAAAGCGGGATAAAACTGGGGCATCCCGGAATTAAGCCATTCATTCGTTAAACTCTAGTTAAAAACAGTTAATTAAGAATGCTAGTACGCGGCCCACTTAGTGACTGTTTGCTCGGGCTCATTGCGCGCACTCATGAGCCCATTGTATGCATGCGTCGGTTCAATCCGGTTTAGGGTTGTCACGTTCCAGTTTTAAATTTTTGCTTAATTTGTAGTAGTTCACTGAGATAATTTAAATAAGATATTTGTAAAAAGTAAAGGAATTTTGTATATATCTTTACGGTACATAAATTATAAGGACTCCGAAATGACTACAAACGATGAAAAACAAAAAATTCACAATCATTTAGTTATTTTGTAAATACACTTTTATGCACGTCATTTGTTGCTTCAAAGATTGCAAAAATAAAAGTATCTTAAGAACTACATGAAATTGTTTATTAAATATTGATGTTAAATCTTTAAATACGTTATGTAAATATACATTATGTAATCTGTTTTTCATATCTTTAATATTAATGACTAAAAGAAATAAATTAAATTTTGACGATGTAAGTACCCATGTATCGCATTGGTTACCATAAACAATTTACTTTTGAATGCTAAAAAAACGCAATGAGGCGCCCATATAACGGTTCTGGCAGGTAAACTTAGTATGTGTGTTTACGCCATTAGAAAGATAAGACTGATTATGAAAGTAGAAACGGCTAGATTTTTTTATTTTGCCTATTTCTATAGTCTTATATCTTATGGTATCCTAATTTGGGGTAAATCAGCGGATATTGATTTATTATTTGTATTGCAGAAAAAAGCAATCAGAGCTATACATATATTAAAGTTACATTAGTTTTTAAGGGAAAAGTTTAACGAAATAAGTACACTCACCGTAGTCAACCAATATATTTATAACGATATAGAATTTATAAAAAAAAATATATGTACAGAAAAGTGATACACATAATCATGAAACAAGAATAAGGTTCAGCGTTCTTTTATGGGGCTCGGAGTTTGTTTTTACAATAAGGTTCCGAGGAAGATACTTGAGTTAAAGTTGAGGAATCCTAGAAATAAAATTGTCGAAACCCTAATCTAGTGTTAGGATAATTTAGTTGATTGTGGGTGAGGTTTTGGCAACGCACAAAGGTACTGATGATTTGATTCATTCATAGAATTTTCCTGGAATAATTCAGGGGTAACGAATCAAGTTGTAACTAGATTTCTGGAACACGATAAGCCTTTTATACACAGGAAACATTCATTCACATAAACTGCTATAAACGCTGCAATCGCAAGTCGTAAACTAGGCGCAAACTTAGTTTTGCTTTGCCAAGACAAAGGTACGATTCATCTTAACGGTAGGTCTTGGAGACCAGATTTGATTACAACTTATTAACAAATAACTTGCTAAGTTTGTATTGTACAAAGACTTGCTGCAGTCACCATTGCTGGAATCTTAATTGCCAAATTATAATAAAAGTCAACATTACTCAGGTATGATTTAAAACAAAAATAAATAATTTTAACGAAATTTCCAGGCGTTCGGTATTGACGGTAGGTTATACAACATGCGCGCGGCCGCGCATGATTCTCGCTGTTCTCGATACTCGATTGTCGATACTCGTACGCACACACATACTCGTATATAAAGAAAGAGACAAAGAGAGTGATAAAGTCATATGGATGGGGTAACGCTTTTTCATTTCTACCAGTTAAGTCTTACTGTGAGCCGCATAGAGGAACTTCGTTCCAATGATAACCGCCGCAATACCGAAAAAAACACAAAGTCGTTGAAAGCTGCCGTTAAAACGAAAAGTCCTCACAGAAATATTTTCCACCTATTCATATTTTGACTCAATGCTTAAAGATTTAACCTACTATTATCAGTTCCCTTTATACTCCATTACGCCATGCATTTTATGTAATTATATGTTATATAATTTTTTAATATAAGAGATTAAAGGAATACATACTAATAAGGAGATTAAAAAATCAATTACTTCTGTGGGCACAGATGTAATTTTTTTCTTGTTTTTTGGTATTAGTGTTCTATATTAAGCCCCACTAAAAATTACTACACATAGACCACCAGGTGCTGAGCCTTAATCGACCTATCGCATTCAATATGTAACTAATGGTCTACTTCGACTTTTCTCCAACTGAACAATTATATATTGTATACATACAATATACAGTTATACATACAATTATACAGAATAATGTTCCTTTCAAATGGTAAAATATTTTTTTTAATAGGTGCCGCGGTTCTAAAGATTACCCTCCGCACACCACACAAACTCATATTTGCACTATACTGTAGATCGCATGAATCGCGAGTCACTGTGCATTTCGTATTCTGTTACTGCAACTTATCTTTTCATGCGGTCCGTTGGCACTCATAAAACTTTTAATAAGACTTAATAAAATGCATCCCTGAACTACGTTTTGTCGTAACGTTCTATTGTAACGTATTCACGTTCCGAACGCTCATATTGAAACAAGGTATTTACAGGATTTTTCTAAGATATATTTAAGATTTATTTAAGATATATCTCTTTGCACGTGTTATGGCCAAAAATATGACAGTGGACTTTTTTTCAATACTCGCACGCTGTTATACCAATTACTTTTTTGAACTTAAGCTAACATAATTAATTGCTAAATAAATAAATGAGCTATTACTACGAATGCTGTTAAATAAGCTGAGTTGCTTAAAAGGTGTAATATTCTCTGGCTACCGGGAAAATATAAAAGCTGGGATAAATAAAAGCTTCAATTGAAAAGACCATTTCCGAACCTTCCCATAGAACATACAATTACATCCTTTCCTTCCTTTGATCTACCCTCAGCCGCAGTTATTGCAATTTGTAGCGGCTTCTATACTTTTACATAAGTCAACACACTAAACATTCTACATTATTGAAGTATAGGTATAAGAGGTGCACCTCATTTGATATAGATAGAAAAGCCTATACCATCTAGGAATTGTTTTACTGCTTCAGGTTTGTCACATGATACAATATTATAATAAAATAAAAAATGTATAATATTAACAAAATAATTAATCAAATAACTTTGGTATAACTGTACAATTCGCTAATACTCAACGCTCATTTTAGATTTAGTTTTCTTAACCATCCGCTAGAGGCGCTAACAAATAACTCCATACATTTTGATAGTTTAAACGCAAACGCAGTGGTGAAGTAAATCGTTGCGAAAACTCACATTCGAGGCACTGACTAGTTGTGATACCTACTCATCTCACCCCACACGCCCTTACGATTGACCACTTTCGTTGTCTGCTAACTTTATGGAAACTTATATTTTAGGATAATACGCTAAATCGTAAATTGCGCCAAATTGTGGTAATGCATACCTATTCATATTAAAAGTGCTTCTTAGTCACGCTGTTTTAAAAAAGTTTTTTACAAATCACTATTTTAGTCTATGAATGTTCCACGTAAATTCGAAATCTTTGTGTCATGTTACTGTTACACCATAAAATCTTTATTGAATTTCGTATACCCTGGCCATTAAAAATATTCAGAGTAAATATAATGGGCGGGGTATACACTATTCAATAATGCTTTTACAGCGGACCGTGCTTTTGAGGAAAAAGTTATTTTATTATTTCCTGTATATTAAATAAACATTGAAAATAATGTTGATGTTTTGGTACGTCTGTCTATGAGGCACAGAATCATGCGAAAATAATTGGACAGGTAAAGATGATAGCTGGCATTGGATTTGTTGGTTGTTGGTTGGTTTGTTGGTTGTTAGCTGTTTGTTGGCGCAGAATAGACGATAAAAGTTACACTAAAAAGTATGAGCTTCTTTTCTGCAGCTGCTACAATAAACGAATATGTTTTTATATCATTGAAGTAAAAAACTGATCCCTAAATAAATTAAAGAGGGCTTAAAGTGAAATTTATGGAATGCCAGATACAAATTGATAAGAATTATTCAGAGTGCGGCTGCTATTTGTCAACGTAAGGCTTACGTTTCTTAAAACGAAACGAGAACGGGATACTAGATACATATAAGAATAAATTTATCATCGTAGATTAATCTATTCTATAATAATCACATTTCAACACAACGAGTACTCACTGTACCCATAAAACAGTATAAATCTTCATAGTTCAATTTCATTTCCATTAATCGTTATAGGGGAAGTCTGAGAGTGACATTTGTTAATCCACATTAGGCCAACGTAGTAGACTATCCCCTTCCTACTCACACTGGTAGTTTACAACAATCAATAAACTGTTGTGAAGTGTTATAAATTACTGTGTTAGCAGAGCTCCCACCGAGCTGGTTAACCAGATGCAAGGTCGTCTTATAACTGCGCAGAATACTCTCACAATGCGGAATTACGGCATAAACTATAAACTCCCAGCGCGAACACGTTGAACGAACGTCAGAAATACCCCTAACAGCACTTCTTTTGACGATACAGATTTTACACAACTAATATTCAGGTCAGTATAATATAAAATGTATGTGATATGCGACATTAGTGCCCGGTACAGCCCAATGTTTTAATGTTATAAACAGAGAGTGAGAAGTTTGAAAGTTTCTGAGTATGTGGAATGTAATGCATGGGACCACGGCACATATCAAAAAAAATCTTTGACCATTTGAAATGTACATTATTCCAGATAGATTATATTATATCAAGTGGAAATGTATAATAATTGATTGTTGATCTTGAAAGATGTCGGAAGGAACTGCTAGTTAAACGTTGTCAAACTTACAGGATATTGGTGAAAATCCCGGTGTGTTATTGAGATGTAACCATACATTTGTAAATGTTAATGGCATCTAAATTCTTACATACTCTACTGATACAACGAAGAAGAAATAATGCCTGTTCGTTTGCCTGCTACCACCCTTCTAGTATTAATTATGACGTGTTTTAAACGCCATTGGTATGCTATTAGAATACCATTTAATAAGCGGGTTAATGGTTTTTTCTTGGTTGTCGACGCGTCTAAGTAGTACTTTTTAGATATTCACGGGCGGTGATACTATTGCCCATAAAATTGGTTATGTATTCCTATATCAGATATTAATATAATGAAAACATTAAATATTATGCTATGAGAGACAAATCAAATACCAAAATGCTTGAAAAGAGTCATAGAATAAACAGAAACATCTTTCGCAGGCAAACGAGTTACTGATCAGAAATCACGAAAGTCAGAATGCACTGTTTACAAATATATTTATATGCCCTGTAATATCTGCGATTATAAATACTTTGCAGTTAACACTCGTAGAGTCTACTAACCTGATGATGCTCTGTAACGGATCGAAACACGTGTTGGTATAGAAATATAGACCCTCATACATTGTGTTTGCGGATTGTTGCAAAGTAAATTAATACTAATCTGCGATTATGTTCAAGATACCTATTTTTTGGTATCGGGTAGGAAATCTTTCAAAAATACCTAGCCTGTGTGAAACGACCGAAGGGTTAAAGTATTATTCATCCAAACTCTCTAAACATTTCTCCAGACAATACGAAGCGTTGAGGAACAAAACTAAAAATCGGCACGATGCCGTATTTTCTCCGGTATCACCTGCGCAAATAACGTGACCAGATAGAGTACAAAAAATTGAAACGAACTAAAAATCGAAGCCTGCTCGAAACAATTTGTTAACTCCGCACATCGGACATTCTGTGTAACGGGTATGATATCCTGGGCTCGAATCCAATGTCGTTTTTCATTTAAAGTTGGTTCGTGTCCCATGATTGTATTGAACTTTTTTGGTTTTATAGTGCTGCTTGTTATTCAGAAACTAGTTTTCTATGAGTTCCGATTATCCGATAATTCCGTTTGTTCGAATCTTTTGAAGAGTTTATTGAATTATAAGTTTAACTATAATCCCACCTGATGACGAATGGTGATGTCATCCTGGGTCTAAAGAGCACTAATTTTGTAAAAGTTAAAAGTTTTGAGTACCCACTTTATTATTGGACGGGAACACCAATAACGTCATGAAATTCTAGTTCTCGTAATAAAATAAATCGCGAAATGTGGTACACATTATATAGAGTCTTTCAAAGAACATAACGTAAATAGACGAATTTGTTTTTAGGGTTACCTTTGGCAAATTAAGTGAGACAGCTTCACGCTCTTGAGTCGCATATCTTATTTTTTACCTTTTTCGGTATTTTTTTGATATATGCCTAGTGTCTTGATTCCAAATGCTTAAAAACTATATCCATAGCGGTGACTTCTCCTGCAGTTTTTGCTGTAGCCCTCTCGATGCTAGCATGAAGATGGGATGGTGCCAGAGTATCAACACAAGTTGCGTGCCACACCAATTACTGTCCCATGCTCCAAGGCACAATCGACATCCCATCAGATCTCTTGCCATCGTTCCGAAATTGACAATTCTTATATTAGATATGTATTTTAGAAAAGGAAATTCTAAAACACATTTTTTAAATATATTAATGGAAATGAAAAGGAATTATTCTACATTCCTCTTATTTCTGAAAATGTTGTCGCAAGATTGACCCAGCTCACATTGGCAGAATATAATGCCAATGACAATTTCACGGTCTGCCTTACTGGGCACTCTGGTACATACTTAGGAGAGACTTATAAACATAAGGGTTCAAAGTTTTTACGTTTCTTTGAGCATTTTTCATTAATAACATGCATTCTAAATAATTCATGTTAAAATAAAGATTGTATGCACACATTTAAGGAATAACATTTAAATTTAAAAATGTATCGACTTCTGGAATATTCCTGCCATTTATATTTCGGGTTATAAAAGCGATAGAGATGGATCAGCTGACAGTTCCGTCCCACGCGAGTACGATTAGGACTTCAGCTGGTTTTTTGTGTCGCACAATTGTAGGGTCACAACGAACATATGTTAATGCTAGCGAGCTAAAACCAGCTTTGCGTTTGGTGACAAAAAAGTTTTTGGATTAGCAATAAATACGAGTGAGATGTTCACTTCGATAATCTCAGATAAAGGTGAAATTTGAGGTTGTTAGCAGATTTCCAAGATTACAAAAATATGGGCATAGTCACAATCCATTATCATCCGTTGTCACTAAAGAGTTCGGTTTTACAATATGAAAGCTGGGAAATAAAATATAAACATAATGTACAACACGGAGACTGGTTTCCTCAGGATGTTATCCGTGAACAAGTTTAATATTTTTTAATACGCATGCAACTTTGAAAAATATACAATTCGTAATAAAAATAGTTAGAAGAACCGATGGCCGTTGGGGCGGAAAGATTCTCGAATGGCGACCACGCACCAGGCGACGCTCAGTAGGTAGACCCTTAACGAGATGAACCGACGATCTGGTGAAGGTCGCGGGTGGCCACTGGCTGAGGGCAGCGCGAGACCGATCGTTGTGGAGATCCTTGGGGAGGCCTGTGCCCAGCAGTGGGCGTGGTCCAGCTGAGATGATGATGATGATGATGATGAATAAAAATCAAACTCAGAGACATTGCGCGAGGGCCAGATATTCGAAGAAATCTCGACAAACACAGCTTATATTTTATGATTAACTTCTTCCACCTACATTTAATATACCAAGATCATCAGTGACCAGTCACATGAAAGCCATAAGTTCGCTTTTACACCACCAATCCAGCACTATAACTAACAATCATAACAGAACAAATATTTCACCTCTTTGTTTTAGAAGGAGCTAACCTAAGCTAGCTGTGTAGAGGAAAATCCTTTCTATTATGCATGAGAACCATTAGGATGAAGTGGGGTCGTACAGTACCCAGCGACCTCCGAAAGAAACACCGATGTCTCATCGCTAATTTGTCAGCATGAACGAGCGAGGAAACTTGGCCCTCAGGATAGACTTGGCATAAAAAAAAGTGAGTCAATATGGAAGATAAGAAAATACAGACTTTATTAAGGTAAATAAAAATATGCAACCGACTACACAATCATATGAATCTGTGTACCTAATTATAACAAATTGATTTTCTGCTAATAAAATAAAATGTCATTCCAAATTGTTTTGGGACAATGCTTTATTTTCCTGCTACTATAGCAGGCTGGTCACATTGATACACGTAAAGGTTTTGAACTTCTGAACACGGCTGAAAAGCGATAATATTCTTATTCATACTATCTTAGTAGATATTTCTATAAGATATCAAATATACTATACAAAGGAAGGTCTGTGCGTAACACGCACATGACTACTAATTGATTTAGTGCGAAGACTGGCAGAATGAATCATGTACATGCACGATGTTGTGGTTTTCCGGTTCTCCCTTGTGTTTTGATTTATGACACGTTGGTGCATCTGCGAGCGTGTATCTGTTAAAATATAATATTCATAGCAGTTTTGGTGTACTATGCTTTTTTAACCTGGCAACGTATCGGTGCAGCTCTTCGTATTACAAATATTGTAAAACGAGTTTTCAGGCAGTCGAATGCCTGCAGAAGGTAGATGGTAAGGCTCAATGAAACACACGGAACTTTAAGTTCAAAGTACTTATTTTGCATATAAATCGACAAATGTAACATTGGCACCGCGAAAACGGACGAACGAATGCAAAAATGTTGCCATACTTCTGACAAAGAAAATATTACTGTTCGGGATGCCAACAATGTCCCAATTGGACCAATCGACCATGAAGCTCGTCTATACATTTCACGGTTATCATGTAAAAGTAAGAGTGAATAAAACCAACACCTTCGAGCTTATTGGACCATGATACTATACTAGACTATTAAACTCGTTCGTAAAGGCTACAAAATTTTGTACCCCAGTACCATTATTTATTTTATGGCAATAGTTTGTGTTTGTGTGGGTGTGTATATGACGAGTTACTTTGCGTTAACGATGTTTTGCATTATAGTAATGAGTATAAACCTAAAAACTCAAAGTAACTACATTTTTACATCATAATAGGGTAAATGTGAGATTTATATATATTTGAAATAAACATCTAGTGCAGTAAAGAGACAGCTATAGATTTTTTTTATAATTCACGCGGACGCCTCATTAACTTCCCTGCACTAAAATTCACCATGTTGCGGGTACCAAGGATATACGAAAATGAAACATCAAAAACTCACAAACATTTACCTTTCACGTCCGGCTGTGAATCGAACCTCACTCAACAGACAGTGTCACTGCCAATTCGACTCTGGAGTTCCCATTGTTCATTCAGCACTGAAGATGATAGTTAACCGTACATTGTACTCATTGTGTACCATTATGGGAAGGCTGCAGATTCTGAATTTCTAGTCTTTATAATGTTTTGCGCACGTCCGTTCAAATGTTCAAAGCCCCGAACGTTGCTACCCTTGTCATAACGTGGATATCCCCAAATCCGCTTTATTTCCTTGTGACGTCTATCCTGCTGCCTTCGCTGTGACATGAAAATCTAGCGGATGTCAACTGCCAGGTTGTGTTATGTCCATTTGGTTATCTGTGAAATTATGTTGGTTTTTTATTATGCATTCAGCTGACAGACGACCTCGTAGCCAGTTAGTATTCACTCCACCTAAAAGGGTTTGATGTTTTTTGTTCTATATAATGTAATCACAATAAACGTTCATTCACTCAATCTCCCACTGGATTGCCTGTGTTGTGGGTAGTATGATCGTGCACAAATATGGTATCACAAAGTCCAGTGACCAAACAAGTTTTGAGAACAAACAAATATTTATCTGTGACATAAATGTCCTTCCCAGCTAGGAATCAACCCCGGGACCTCTCGCTCGGCAGGCAGGATCACTGTAAACTGGGCTACGTCGTCGTCAGAGATAACATAACATAGCAGAGAAACGAATGTAGCAGTTGATGATAAGTGTTGACTTTTGCCCAAAGCCGTCTGTAACACCTGACATAACCTGACATGTCGCTGGTCAATGACGAAGTGTTGGAACCGTTTCATGATTGATTTTAGAATGATGTTCTACCAGGGCAGACATGTATTTGACACGTCAACTGTTAATTAGTTTGTGATGTCTTAATTGCTTATTTCCGTTGCAGAGTTACTTGGCACAGTGAATCTTAATGCTGGGGAACAAATTAATAAAATAAAACAGACTTCGCCTTCCATCCGGATTTATAAATAATCTTCGAGCCCAGTTTCTAAGAGTGAAAAAATTTCATCATCTATTTTTCACCTTTAAGGGTGATATTTTTTTCTCAAATTTAAATAGGACCAAACAGCGAGTATACTTTCTCAAACAAAAAAAAATTTCCAAATCGTTTAATAAATGACAGGGTTCTGAGGTAACAAACAAAAAACATTCTCCTTTTTTGTAGTCAGTTAAAAAGCAGAAGGATCACCTGATAGGCACATCTCACGCACGCATCTGAAACACCACATGGGCCACTTTCTTAAAGGACCTCAATTCAAGACACTGTGATAGCTCCGTAATTTACACGCACTAATTGTCTTAAACTTTTGCAAAAATATTCGATTGGTAATTATTATACTAACCATACACACATTTTTGACTTTCACGTAGCGAATATGTTTATAAGTTACAGTATTGTTATTAATCCTTATTATAATGAAAAAAAAAAAATTATGAAAGCCGCTAAAGGATTCCTAATTTCAGATGCAAATCATATGACTCCAGTGACTCCAGTAGCTAGTTAAAATTACACATACATTTTTCAAGTACATTTTTTAACGAGCATTAACATATAATAAACTTTGATTGCTTGCAAACTTGGAACGAGTGCTTCGATGATTACTGAGCGTTTTTGATTACTTTATAAACTTTTTTATATAAACAAGTTATATTTTGTATCATACTGGCGTAATAAATATTGAATGTTCTTATTGCCAAACCCAATAAACGTTTACAGAAATAAACGCACGCAATAAAGTCGTATTTTCATACAGTTAAATTTCGGATATTGACGAAGGATGTCCCGATATTTTAATGATGTTGCATTGAATCAAACTTCACTGCATGTAATTTTCACGTGCAGGGTTATAACCAATTTACCAGTAAAAACTGGAACAACGAAATATAAAAATTCATAGATTCTGCGACAGCGTATAACTGAATTGAATTTCAAATATACTTTTTAAAATGTTTCATTGAAATCTCATTTTACGTAACAGTAAATCAGGGTCCGACACATGGCCTGATTTTTCTCTCATGAGAATCAAAGCCTGTGTCGGAGCATGTCTTGCCAACTTTACTCTGTTGTAGCATCTCATGAGACTTGCTGAAGATAACGTGAATATTCATCAATATCATTTGAAATTCAACATTGTATAGTGAATTACCGAATTCTCAAGAGATTTAACATGATATAGTAGTTAGAATAATTACCGTAACGACAAGGAGAAAAGGGACATCAAAGAAACGACGTCATGGAGATATAGTCCAGATCATCTCACTAGTATCACAGAAGACAGGAGTAAACAAATATTTTATTAGTGTGTTCAAACCGCGTACGTCACGATTAAGCGGATGTACGACTACATTTTAAGCGACTACATTTCAACAATGCAGCATGTAATCGTTCGATTCGTGAAATGCAATGTTACACGACGCGTTGATACATGCAAGCGCGTGCATCTTATTAAAGATTTAAATTTCTTTTCGTCCCTTTCACTAAACCAATAGCTCGCTATGTAAACTGGGAGGTATCTCAAAAGGCGCGTCAAGAAGGGCAGCGAAAGGATTGCCGACTCACTTGGACCAGTTGGGGTTTGATCTTTCTGTTTTCACCTTCAATCCAAGGATGATATTTATAACAATACCATAAAGTTGCTTACCAAAAATTATATATTTTTTTCTGTTCTTCATAAAATAGGTTTTAAACTTGAATTGTACTTATCATATATTTTATGGGTATAAACTTTTTTAACTGGGTTGGTACAAGCCATTATTTTTAATATTACGACTTGTGAGTCCGATAGCCATTCAAATCCAAACAAACTAAATAATTCAAAACTGTTATAATTATTCCTTCGGCCGAAAATCCACGTAAAAAGTTCGGGTTTTATCCGGTGTAATGCGCCGGGAACACATCAAAACGGACTCTCGGACCTTCGTGAATAATACCTTTCAGAGTGAGTGGTTCTTGTTATTATTTACTATCCAATACTTTTACGTTTGTTGTGGATAGTGTTTAATAAATTTTTTTAATTTGTTGTTCTTAATAAGCTCGAGAAACTGTCACCAGGAGTCACCTATATACTGTCATTTTTTTTTTAATGATTGCGTTGCTTACTTTCGTCGATTATTTACGACCGAGCTATGCGGTTCACATACAAATATTTATTACCATAATATTAAGTGCTCTTTGCTGTTCAGGGTCGTCTGAGGCAGAACTAATAGACTAATAGTATTCCATTTAGAAGTTCGTCGTCGTCGTCGTATGGTTTCTCTTGACAATTTCGATGGAGTGTCTTATTTCTAAGTGTTGTTAATCGAATATTACGCCCAAAAGGAATTCAGACAAAAGATGGATGGTTCTTCACAATAACTTTTATTGTACTCGCTCTGCAATATTGTCATACTAAATTTCCGACACACGCCAACACTTAAAACACCAAAAACGAACTGACGATTTCCGGCGAACCGCCACCGAGTACAGTTCAATAATAAAGGTACAACGTGAATGAATTGACTGAATGTTGGAAGAATAATGAAGTTAACACGAATAACAACGAATCCATTTTAACAATGTCTCCTCGCAATCACACATTTCTTTTACACCACTGCAATGACAGCCAAGACAAAAAATCAACAGTGAATTGTGTTTAACGTGTCAGCTGCAGTACTAGGAAAAAGCACAGTCCTCGGGTCCTTTTGTAAAGCCTTTGACGTTGAGGTCCGTCGCTGATCCCTTACCTTCAGGTGGTCATCTGTTCCTTTGTCTCCTGTTGACTGCTACTATAAAATGATCTTTCGAATTAGGTCGAATAACAACAGAAGTGTCTTGGTGTTGGGTACTTGAACGCAACCCTCTGTGGTATCGAGGTCGATTAATACATTATACTGTATTGCAAATGTTCCTACTGACATATTTTAATGTGACTATATTACGTTGTGAAAAATATACGCGTTTCAATTTACGAATACAAGACGTAACATACAGAAGCATTTCATTTGTAACCATCAAATTTTTACATATTTTTTTTTACACCTGGCGAAAGAATGCTTTTGGGTACCATTCTTTGGTTGGTGGTGGTTGTAAAAATAACAGTTGATTTCAATTGTTTTTCTCTATGAGATTATAAGTTCTAGGTAGAGGCTATGAGCGTCTTTTATCGTAGCTATCATAAGTAGGTATGCTCACTCAGAAAACAAACATTACTTTTCTTATTCGGTCTGAAATGTATTACTGTGTGCTTATCCAGAAAATTTGACTGAAAATTTATTACGTCTAGACTGAACCGAGTTTAAATTGCAATAATTTTGTAATTCGAATGAAATAGCAGTATTTTCTTTACGATATATTAGAAGCACTACTTATAACTGCCGTAGGTTGCAAATAGTCATATTTTAAAACTTAAAAAAAATAAGTTTAATTATTCGGGTTTTATGTGTGTGTAGATCTACTCGATATAGTGCTCGATAACGTTGAGTAATATCTGGAGAACAAAAATTAAATAGAAGACAAGTAATAAAAAAAGAGTAAAAGTAATAATAACATATTAGGTCATATTAGTTATTATCGTCAGATAATAGCCATCAAATTTTGACACACAGGGCCCGACTGTAAATAACTGTCGCATCACTCTCCAAAAAAAACAATATAAAAACAGACAACATTTTTGTAGTTAACCAAATAAATGAAAATTAACAACCCTACGGTCTTGTTTATATATATATATAGTAAATGGAACTAACGGCGAAAGGTTTGTGGTTCAAATCTAAATCATATTAACTATTTGTCTGACAGATAGACGTTTGTCTTTCTTGATGTTCATAATATATATCTGACTATAGCAAATACTCACATTTATCTACTAATCGAAGGGTTATTTGTGTAAACTTAACTAACTTACTGAGTGGTCTGTATTTTATAAAATTACTTTAACTAGGGCAAGTACGATTAAACTTTAACAAACACGCTTCATAAATACAGATATATCTTATTTAAATTTTCTGTAACAAGCCTAGCTTATAAGGAGCTTGAACAGAAATAGAGTTCTGTAAATTTGAATTATGCACACTGACAGAATTTTAATTACACTATTTTCTTTTAGAACGAAGACCTTCCAGTGAAAAATTCAACTTAAATCCAAATATACGGCTGCTGCATCCTTACAGATTTTGCTTTGGACAGTTTTCGTGAAAGTCCAATTTACTTTGGGATGTTTGTGTTAAAATGTAGTCCTGGACATGTTATTGTGTGAACTAATTCACGTACCGGGTATTAAAAGCATACTAATCTCTTACTTTTACTAAAAAGAAATACTGTAGCAGCTTTTACTGAATTGTTGCTTTGATCTACTGTACGAGGGTCTCTCGTTTACCACAAGAAAGTCAGTACAAAAAGAACCGGTCCGTCCGTATGTTTGTCAGTAGCTCAATTTATGCATATAATAAAATTCTACCTGATTGCTTACTGTACATTAAGGATATATGAGAAAATCTACTCTTGGCGGCCTTTATTAACGCAATAAAACCCAAAACAATAGTTAGGGTTTTCACTGATGTACTGCAGTAAGCGTCATTCAATACGAGTATTTACAGTTCGTTTCATTTCAATCCGTCCATAAACAAAAAAGTTATGAATTAATTTAAAATAATGTAGGTACCTACTATTTCTTGGTATAAAGCGTAGTTTTCCCGAAGCGAAGCGAGGGCAGTTTGGTAGTCTGTAATACATGTAACTATATATTTGTAATTCCATACCATATATTATTACCAACAGCAATACGTTTTCTATTATATTATGATCTTTTTACATTCTAAATGTATGTATTAATGCCTTCATCGCTGATATCGGCTTGGTCCAAAGGTAGCCTGATAGCGAATGCTTTTAGCATTAAGTCAGACTTTTATACTACATTGTATCAGGTATAATAAAGTTTAAATAATTAAAAAAACCTATTCGCAGATCCGGGTAGACGTGTTCGTCGGAAGGATCTTCGCAAAGGAATTCTTCCAAAACATTTTTAGTTTTAGTAGTTGCCAGCGAAGCTTAGTACTGAAGCTGAAAGGCTGTTCTAATACACATGACGTTGAACAGCTTATTTTTAGTATATATTCAAACCCAAAACCAGATAGATTTTTCCAATTAGAAACGATATTCTTACTAGTTCCTTTATTTAAGTATATAGTATTTTTGATTAGGTTTCAATATCAGTTTCTTTCAACAGGTTTCGAACTCTCGCACCTCTAATATTTAAAGGTTATATTTGTTCTAGAAATGAATAATCACTGACTTAGATAAAGGAAAACATCAACTATGTTCATACCATAGAGCTTTCCATAATTTTTTCAGGAACCTCTGAAGCCTGGTAAATTGTACTTGACCAGCCTGCTGGATTATGAGTAGGAGGTAACTCAGTTATAAGAGATGACCCAAGCACAACAATGGAACAATTTTGGGTTTTATTACTGTAGATCTATGAAAGCGCTTTAAATCTTACTTTGTGTAACTTCTTGATGAATGAAAGTTCCCGAGGAAAGATTGTCGTAATATCTTGAATTTGAATTATGGTTGCACAATATTACATTATATGAAACACAGCGCGCCGCATCCTTCCTTTAAGCTTTTTGCAAAACTCAGCTTGCAAATTATCACAAGGCGACAACAGAAGAACACTCTGCACAAATTATCGCTTAACTAGTTTTGTTTACGATTCTCTGTCCGCGGCGAGTTGCAAATTACTTTCTTAGAGCAATCTGAAGCCTTTTTTCTTTCTTCTGTCCTCGTTGTAACAGGATGACATAATTATTTAATAAAAGTATTTTGCAATTTACCGTCTTAGGAGTACGATAGATTGTTCTATAAGATTTAAAAATATATATACAACAAATAACCATTCTTACGAAATCTTACATAACTGTGGGAAAGACTTTTAACTAAGCGTGCTTGAGCAATTATAAATAACCACAATAGTAACATTATAGTCCTGAATGAACAAACGAATGTATCCAACTCGTCTTTACTGAGGATTTTTTAATAATAAACACCACCAAAATACGTCAAAGTCGGTTTTACTGGTGATTCATACTATCAAGAACAAGTTCTGATAACCAGTCGGCAAGTTGCGGTTAACACTCGTAGAGTCTACTCACCCTGAGGATGCTCTGTTTCGGAGCGAACCACGTGTGGTGACGATATGTGTGTTGTAATATACTTTCATTTATCATAAATGCATGTTTTTCTTCGTGAGAGGGAGGGAGGTTCTATGGATGTATAGAAGTATATACCATCATACATTGTGCTTGCGGATTGTTGCAAAGTAAATTAATACTAATTTAATAACAATGAATTAATAACATAATTAATAAACGAAAGAATACCAGAATGAGAGAGGAAATGAGGAGAAGGTTAGAAAGAAGGTACTTACTGGCTCTCAAGCCCCCAGCCGGAACACGACGAGTCGTTTGGCGGCTGACTCAAGCAGGAGGGTGGTAGCTATCCAGGCAGGCATCGCGGAAAGATAATAATACCAGTAATAATATTAATGACTTAATAATAATACTGATGATATAATCCATACGCGAAGCCCTACCACTAAGTAGACTGACTTCTGTCTCCTCTTACGACACCCTTTTTTGTCAGCATGGGATTGGGGGGAGTATTCTAAGTCGCCCCAATATGGCGCATAATTAACCTATATCTATCCAGAATGTACCTTTCAAATGGTAAAAGGTTGTTGCAAATAGGTGCCGTGGTTCCCGGGATTACCTGCCGCATGTGCAAAAACTCACAACTCTCTTTTTTTAAAATATTAACATAGATTGAGAAAACTGGTCATCCTTGAATCTGGACCATTTCTTCTTTATACAAGAATTGAAATTATCGTTTCAGTTTACGATCATGCCCGGTTTAAGAAAGCCTAATACGTAAAGGCGATGAATTATATTTCTTACGTGACTTAGTGCTTTATATACATATATGTCCACGTAGGAGATAGAATTACAACATATTTTCAATAATCTATACCATCAAACTTACTGCTTGCTGTAGGTTTCGAGTTGCTCCTTATAACTGTGGAGGTAAAAATGTATTGGAGTCGAACTGATTCAGTGTGGATTGATGTAGGGAAAAATTTTAAAATGCAAGTCTCAAAAGGTTTTATGTGGCCCTTCTAAACTACTGTCTAGCGACAACAATGAGGATTGACGACTTATTGTACCCTCTGAAGGAGCTTTTTTTTACTAGCGGTCATGCATCCAACCACTGGTCAAGTCAATTGTTTCCACACGCTTTACAACATGAACGCCATAAGGGCGTCAAGAAGTAAAAAGTAAACGGCCATTTTTGTTACAAATTATTATTATAACAAATATATAGTTGGGTACTTTTACTTAATATATTATTGTTTGACAAAACATCTGTAATGTACTATACTCTACTACTTTGATTATTCCATCGATGTGAAACAATTGTTATCGCGTTCCCTTTGAGCAATATAAGGGGTTCCGACGATGTCCTCATTTGTCTCCATGATTGCTATCAATGCTGAAATAAAAGGGTAATAAAACAAATAATATCTGCTGTGCCATCGTATATTTTTCGTGACATACTGAATGAATGAATGAAATAATATTTATGAGAAGTTGATTTTTACAAACACTTCTCGAACGTCAAACTACGCCATCGCTTCAACAAATACTTACCGTGAGTGGTTCCGGAACAATTGGTTATCGACATCTATACCTCTAGGTCAAAATACTTTTTTTTTTAATTTTTATCTCACTGTCTGACCACGTGTCACAGAAAAATCACTGAACAGATTTGAATGATGTTTGCATTTCAGTATCATTTATTACGAATCATTATCTAGGATACATTTATCCGAGTATACAGATCTGTACTCGCGAGGTAAGAAATAAATTTTAATATGGTCATTCTATTCAGAGGGCGGTAAATATAATGTTTGCTGCAAGGCTGAAGCTATTATAATAAATACATTTTTCTAATTCATAAAACTAGTAAAACTCACATCTAAAACAACGCGAATGCTACTTATAAACCTAAGAGGTAGGTTATTAGTATCATATGTATTAGAGCAGTCATAAATAAGTCATTTTACTAGTTAGTTGTTTAGATTGTTATCTTTGTCTCTTGATGCCCCC